>CM010612.1:9357721-9957721 GCA_003430845.1 Xanthoceras sorbifolium | reverse complement strand
GAGCGAACAAGAGGTCTTCAAGATTTATATGAGGTAACTGAGAGATCTGATAATCTTACTCTTTTTTGCCTCTTTACTGATTGTGAACCAGTGAGTTTTGAAGAAGCTGCTCAAGAAAAGAAGTGGAGAGATGCGATGGATGAGGAAATCAAGGCCATTGAAAAGAACAACACTTGGGAACTTGTTCCACTTCCAAAAGGACACAAGGCAATTGGTGTCAAATGGGTGTACAAAACAAAGCGAAATTCTAAGGGAGAGATTGAAAGGCACAAGGCAAGGCTAATTGCGAAGGGCTACAGTCAAAGACCTGGAATAGACTGTGATGAGGTATTTGCTCCAATTGCTAGATTAGAAACTATAAGACTAATCATTTCTATGGCAGCGCAAAACAAGTGGAAGATACATCAGATGGATGTAAAGTCTGCCTTCCTAAATGGAGTTCTTGAAGAAGAAGTCTACATTCAACAACCACTGGGTTACGAAGTCAAAGGCCAAGAAGACAAAGTTCTGAAGCTGAGAAGAGCTCTATATGGGTTAAAGCAAGCACCAAGGGCATGGAATAGCAGAATTGACAAGTACTTCCAACAAAATGGCTTCACCAAATGTCCCTACGAGCACGCCCTATATATCAAGATCATGAATGGAGATATTCTGGTAGTATGCTTGTACGTGGATGATTTGATTTTCACCGGCAATAACCTAAGCCTGATTGGAGAGTTCAAGAAAGTAATGGCCAAGGAATTTGAGATGACTGACATCGGATTAATGGCGTACTATCTTGGTATTGAAGTCAAGCAAAAGGAAGAAGGCATCTTTATCTCCCAAGAAAATTATGCAAAGGAGATACTCAAGAAGTTCAAGATGGATGATTGTAAGCCGATAAACACGCCAGTAGAATGCGGAATCAAGCTATCGAAGCATAATAAAGGTGAAAGCATAGATCCAACATTCTTCAAGAGTTTAGTTGGAAGCTTACGCTATTTGACGTGCACAAGGCCAGATATTCTTTATGCTGTTGGACTTGTGAGTCGATACATGGAGAATCCAGCAACCACCCATTTCAAAGCCGCTAAGAGAATTCTCCGTTACATTAAAGGTACAATTGATTTTGGCTTGTTTTATTCAATTTCTAATGATTACAAGCTTGTGGGATATAGCGTTAGCGATTGGGGTGGAGATATAGATGACAGGAAGAGCACCAGTGGGTTCGTGTTCTTTATGGGAAATACAGCTTTCACATGGATGTCAAAGAAGCAACCGATTGTCACCCTATCCACTTGTGAAGCCGAATACGTAGCTGCTACTTCGTGCGTTTGTCATGTAATATGGCTCAGAAATTTGCTGAAAGAATTGGGTTTGCCACAAGAAGAGCCAACTGAGATTTGTGTCAACAACAAGTCAGCCATTGCCTTAGCAAAGAATCCAGTGTTCCATGATCGAAGCAAGCATATTGATACTCGTTACCACTATATAAGGGAGTGCATAGCAAAAAGGGATGTGCAAATGGAGTACGTGAAGTCCAAAGATTAAATTGCAGATATTTTCACCAAGCCACTCAGGTTTGAAGATTTTTCGAGATTAAGAAGTTTGCTTGGCATGGTAAAACAAGTTTAAAGGGGGGTGTTGAAGTATAAACTTGTTTTAGGCCCAAACCATTTGAAGGCCCGAACTATTATGGGAGCCCAAACCCAAGCCCAAATAAATTAGAGTCCAAGTCCAAAAATAAGGTCCAAGCCCTTTATCTAGAATTCTCTAGGGTTTGGTAATTAGACATAAAAATCATGTGGTCAATTGGAAGGGTGTGGAAGGATGTAGAAGGATGAGGTGTATGGTTATTATAATTTTGGATTAGTTTATTTGTGTGGTCTAAAATGATTTGTAAGTAGTATAAATACCCCCTCCCCATTTTGGTTTAGGCATCAAGAAGAAGCAAAGCTTCTAAGTGAATGAAGAAGAAGCAAAAGAGTGAGTTAGTTCTTGAGTGAGAGTTTTCTTGTAATATTTGTTTTGAGTTTAATAAAAGTTGTTTGAGTGTTTTATTTCCAACATCACATTACACCTCAATAAATTTAAAGCCAGCAGACCAAGCAAACTTTAGCCCCTCAAATAAACCCCATAATTCAGCTTCGATGATGTTCCCTGCTCCAATTTTGTAAATAAAGCCCCCTTTCCAGCACATCTCATGGCTCCTCAAGACCCCAGCAGCAGAAATCGAACTGTCATACGATCTCAAACTCCCATCTACATTCAGCTTGATACAACCCTCCACAGGCAGCACCCAAGAGATGAGCCTGACAGAGGCCTCCTTAATAACCACACCTGCCCCTATAGCGCCACTAGTCCTTGACATAGCAATAAGCAATAAGGTTGTTTATTTATGTTAATGTATTGTGGTTTTAGTTGGATACTTGTGTACAATTCTGTTCATTTCTTTCCTCTTTTATGTTTATAAATTTTTAACTGATGGTTCAAGAAAGCATAGTTGGGATTCAAATTCCCTTATTCAACAACCAAACAAAATAAAGTAGAAATATAAAATTATAATATTCAAAAGATTCTATCAGCAACAAAAATTTGCCTTTATGTACAATATGAAGAGAGAGGAGAGGGAGGGAACGAGATACCTCTTCTTCTACTGTAAGAAAAGATAAGAGAAAGAAAAAAGTGAGGAGGTATTTATGGGTTAGTTGCAAAGAGTAAACAAAATGGTTTACTAAAAACAATCAACTCCTGTAACCTTAATCTATTCAAGTTGATATCATGCATCTTCATCAATCAAGTATACCACTGTCCTTACTGCAATATTAGGACATCATTTCATAGTTCAGATGGTGTGCAGCCCTACAATGCACATGTGATTTCAGTTCCTAATATCTATCAGTATACGTGAGGAGATTTTACTTTAAAATAAAAAATAAAAAAACATTAGGTACTCAGCCCAAGTGAAAAAAAAAAAGTGCTAAAAATGCACCCTGTCCAACTATATTGATTCATTAATATGGGAATCCAAAAATAAGCCATCTCAAAGATAATATGACCCAACCAATACGTTTGGTCACTGTACTGTGATGAACACTTAAATTTGTATAATAATAAAGGTTAAAACCATTATTTTATACTATTAGTGTCATCAAATTACCTAACTTATTTATAACTACACTTAATTGTTAAACTTTCTATTTTGATGTAGGTTCAGTGTAATGGGCATAACTTTGCACTCAAATATCCAATCACTACGTTCTTGATAGTGTTGGAAAGATAACTCATAGCCCTATAAGTTTGGTTTGTAAACTCTTATCAGATTTGGACTCTTTCGAAGACAAATATTGGATTATCTTGGGCTGGTTTGCATGGCCGCGTCAATTGGGCAGTCTTCACTATTTGGGCCATAACTCTCTCTAGAAAATTTCAAATATTATGAGTCTTATCATTCTAGAAAGATAAGAGAATTATCTACAACTTTGATGTTTATCACGAGATCAAATTGTCAAAAGAACGGTGCCTAATTTTAGTGGACAAGTCGGTGCATGTGTGGAAAACAACAAAGTTGACAACTTTACCTTACCAAATTCAATCCACTTGCATTAATTTATTCCTACCATTTTTGACTTGTTTGCCTCTCATTGTGTCTATAAATAGAGGCCTTGTATAAGCTTGAAGGCAGCTTGGGTTCCTTGCCAAGTTCACCTTACATTGTTGTATTGTTGAACTTTTGTGATAATCTAATTTCTCTCTTGCTCATTTTATTTCTTTTACTTATTTTCTTTCTTTTATCATGAGTAGCTAAATTCTCTTTTTGCTAAGGTGAAGGGTGAAGCTCTTGGTATGTGAATAAAGATTTATTTAACTCTTAATATGGTCTTAAAGTTTATATTCATTTGTGTAAATTTATCTACATGTTTTATATTACTTTTCTTATTGAATTGAATTTTCATCTCTTACTCTTATGTGAAGTGGGGATCTTGACTTATTGTAGACAATTCTTGGCACAATGAATACTTGAATCCGTCTAGAACCGCATGGTTGTACCTGCACCTCTGACCAAGGATTCTTGATTCATTGTAGACAAACAACACCATAAATACTCGAATCCGTCTAGAACCGCATGGTTATACCTGCATCTGGCAAAGGAATCTTGATTTATGGTAGTTGATTGGCACAATAAGTACTTGAACCCATTTAACATAAGGAGTGTAGAGTACCCATTGTAATATAACTAAAAGAAAAGAAATATAACTTGATAGATGTGTAAAGAACTTAAATGGTCTAACTTCCGATTGGAACCTCCTTTATGTGTGGATTCCAATTGAGTGATAAAAATGAGTTAAATATAACTTAAACCATATACCAAGAGTGGAACCTCTAACCTTAGCATGTTTTAATTTAATTTGTTTCACCATTATACCTACCCTCATTTCATAATATTTTATTTCCTATTATATTTTCCTTGTAGATTTTTGTTGGTTTTTGCAGGATCTAAATATTCTTCCTCGTGGATCGACCCCGGTCTCACTGGGTTAATTTATTACTTCGACACTCCTGCACTTGGGAGTAGAAATCCATTTTCTGGACGTGTCAAGTTTTTGGCGCCGTTGCCGGGGAAGTATCATTTGGTGTCCAAAACCATCAAAATTCTTTTCATCTTTTTCATTTTCTTTTTCTTGTAAATAATTTCATTTTTGGTGTTTTTGTTTTCTTTTATTCTGTTGCATCTAAAACTTGCATGAGAGCTTGGTCACGTACACCAACTGGTAGACTTGTTAGGGGCTCCCCATCTGCATTTGAAAATATGACAGAAAACGAAGTTGAAAGAGTCACTGATCTTGGGGACAATCGTTCCCAACACAATGATCATGCACAACCTAGAACACTTAGAGACTACATGAACCCCACAAGAACTAGTGCTCCATCATGTCTAGTTTTTCCTCCATATGCATCTCATTTTAACTTTAAGTCGGGTATTATTCAACTTTTACCCAAATTTCATGGCTTAGATGCCGAAAACCCATACCTGCATTTGAGAGAGTTTGAGGAAGTGTGCAACACTTACAATGACACAAATTGTAGCATGAACACCATCCGACTAAAGCTTTTCCCTTTCTCTTTGAAAGATAAAGCTAAAACATGGCTGCAAAATCTTAGGTCTAGATCTATTGGTAATTGGGATGAAATGCAGGAACAGTTCTTGAAAAAGTTCTTTCCTCATCATAGAACAAATTCCTTCAAAAGACAAATTAGTACTTTCAGCCAGAAACCAAGAGAGACCCTTTACCAATCTTGGGAGAGGTACAAAGAATTGCTTAATTCTTGTCCTCACCACGGCTTTGAAACATGGAGACTAGTCACACACTTTTACGAGGGTTTAACACCCCAAGGTAGACAAATGGTCGAAATGATGTGTAATGGAGAGTTTGGAGATAAATACCCTGAAGAGGCATTAGACTACCTAGACCTATTAGCAGAGAATGCTCAAAATTGGGACACTGCAGGTACCCAAGAGGCACCGAGCAAAGCTCAAGCCTCTACATCTAGTGGAGGTATTTACAACCTTAGGGAAGAACATGACATTCAAGCCAAATTTGCATCTTTAGCTAGAAAGGTCGAGGCCTTAGAATTGAAAAAGAGCGGTCACCTAAAATCCGCTCAAGAAATTGTGTGTCACATATGTGATACGAATGACCATTCAACTAAGGAGTGCCCAACTCTGCCTGCATTCAAAGAATGTCTCCATGAACAGGCCAATGTCCTAAACACTTTTAAAAGGCCAAATCCTAACCCATACTCATAGACCTACAATCCAGGTTGGAGAAATCACCCAAACTTCAGTTGGAGGAATGATAATCATGCATAATCTTCACAACCATCACCTCCTCAAGGTCACCAAAACTTTCAAGGTACTCAAGGTTATGCACCCTATGTCCCACAATTTAGGAAAAACCTTGAGGAAACATTGCATTCATTCATTGAAAAGCAAGAGACCATTAGCAATCAAACTTCACAAACCTTGTCCGATTTAAAAGACACTCTTGCTAAGATTGCATCAACACTCACCATCCATGAAAAAGGAAAATTTCCTTCTCAACCTCAACCAAATCCTAAAGGTCAATACAACCTGGAAGAGGGTAGTTCAGGAAGTCAACACATGGACCAAGTTAAATCAGTCATAACTCTTCGCAGTGGTAAGGTTGTCGAAAAACCTATTCTTGATCCTTGTGAGAAAGATGATAAGTCTTTCTCCAAGAGTAAGGAAGGGGTTGATAAGCCTATACCTAGCCAAGAAAAGACCAAACTCCCACCTGTAGCCCCATTTCCTCAAGCATTGAACAATCCAAGGAAACTGAACCACAATCCTGAAATTTATGAAATTTTCAAACAAGTGAAGGTCAATATTCCTTTGTTGGATGCTATTAAACAGGTTCCTTCTTATGCAAAATTTTTGAAAGACTTGTGCACTGTGAAAAGAAAACTGAATGTGAAAAAGAGAGCCTTTTTAGCAGAACAAGTAAGTTCCATTCTTCAAAACAATAATTCCATGAAATATAAGGACCCTGGTTGTCCCACAATTTCATGCATTATTGGAGAGCATAAAATTGAACAGGCTTTACTTGATCTTGGTGCTAGTGTTAATTTACTTCCATATTCAGTTTATCAAGAACTTGATCTAGGTGAGTTAAAACCAACTTCCATAACTCTTTTACTTGCTGATAGATCAATTAAAGTGCCAAGAGGGATAGTGGAAGATGTGTTAGTACAAGTCGATAAATTCATATATCCTGTGGATTTTATTGTCTTGGATACATAATCTGTTGCTAATGGGTGTAAACCAATTCCTGTTATTTTAGGCCGCCCATTTTTAGCAACTTCTAATGCTTTGATTAATTGCAGGAATGGCGTAATGAAGATGACATTTGGAAATATGTCACTAGAGCTTAATGTTTTCAACATGTGCAAACAACCGCAAGATGAAGGTGATGAAAATGAAGAAGCAAACATGATTGAAGCTATTGTTGAAGATCATCTTCAAACAGGGAGTTCTTCTGATCCTTTGGAAACTTGTTTAGTTAATTCATTTGAGTCAAGCATGCAACTAGATCCTACTGTTTCTAATATATGTTCGTTGCTTGATTGTACCCAGGTGATGGAGAACAAAGGTTGGAAGCCGAAATTTGAAGAATTGGGACCTGTCAATGAAAGTAAACAAGAAGAAGTACCCAAACTAGAATTGAAGCCATTACCTAAAGGACTAAAATATGCATTCCTTGGTGAAGAACAAACTTACCCGGTGGTAATTTCTTCAACTCTTACCAACGAACAGGAAGGTAAATTGATAGAGGTACTTAAAAGACATAAAAATGCAATTGGGTGGACTTTAAAAGACATAAAAGGCATTAATCCTTTAATATGTACACATAGAATACATCTAGAAGATAATGCTAGAACATGTCAACAGCCCCAAAGAAGATTAAATCCACACATGAAAGAGGTAATAAGAGGTGAAGTTCTCAAGTTACTTGATGTAGGAATTATCTACCCTATTTCTGATAGTAAGTGGGTAAGTCCAACACAAGTAGTCCCTAAGAAATCTGGAGTCACAGTGGTAAAAAATAAAAAAGGAGAGTTAATACCAACACGAGTCTCATCTAGTTGGCGAATGTGTATTGACTATAGAAAATTAAATGCTGCCACTAGAAAAGACCATTTTCCCTTACCATTTCTTGACCAAATTCTAGAAAGAGTGGCAGGACATCCCTACTACTGTTTTCTTGATGGTTACTCAGGTTATTATCAAATCCCCATAGCACTAGAGGACCAAGAAAAGACAACATTCACATGTCCCTTTGGCACCTTTGCATTTAGAAGGATGCCTTTTGGCCTTTGTAATGCTCCTGCAACATTTCAAAGATGTATGTTGAGCATTTTTAGTGACATGGTTGAACATTTTTTAGAGGTCTTTATGGATGATCTAACAGTGTTTGGAAATTCATTTGATGATTGCCTTGAAAATTTAGAAAATGTGTTAAAAAGATGTGAAGAAAAAGGCTTGGTGTTAAATTGGGAAAAATGTCATTACATGGTCACCTCTGGAATTGTCCTAGGACATGTGGTTTCTTTTAAGGGAATTGAAGTTGACAAAGCAAAAGTTGAATTAATTGCCCATTTGCCTCCACCAAAAACGATTAGGGATGTTCGATCTTTCCTGGGCCATGCAGGATTTTATAGGAGATTCATTAAAGACTTTAGTGCAATATCTAGACCTCTTTGTAATCTCCTAATAAAAGATGCACCATTTGACTGGACTAAAGATTGTCAAAAATCTTTTGATAAGTTGATTAGCCTTTTGACAACTGCTCCTATCATACAATCCCCTGATTGGTCTCTGCCTTTTGAGTTGATGTGTGATGCTAGCGATTTTGCTGTCGGTGCCGTGCTAGGGCAAAGGAAGGAAGGTAAGCCTTATGTCATTTATTACGCAAGTAGAACTTTGAATAGTGCACAAATGAATTATACTACTACAGAAAAAGAACTACTTGTTGTAATATTTGCATTGGACAAATTCCGATCTTATTTAATTGGCTCTTCAACTATTGTTTTCACTGATCATGCTGCTGTGAGGTACTTAATGTCTAAACAGGATGCCAAACCTAGATTGATACGGTGGATTTTGTTGCTCCAAGAATTCAACATCACAATCAAAGATAAAAAAGGAGCTGAAAATGTTGTTGCAGATCATTTGTCAAGACTTACAACAAACTCATCCTTGGACATAACACCTATCAATGACTCTTTTCCAGATGAGTTTTTGTTTTCTATTAGTAAAATGCCATGGTATGCTAATATTGTCAATTTTCTTGTAACAGGAGAGATGCCATCTCAATGGACAACACAAGATAAGAAAAAGTTTCTGACAGAGGTTAGAAATTTTTATTGGAATGACCCATACCTGTTCAAGTATTGCCCTGATCAAATTTTTCATAGATGCATACCCGACAATGAGGTAAGTAGTGTTATTAAATTTTGTCATACAGAAGCATGTGGGGGTCATTTTTCTTCAAGGAAAACGGCTGCAAAAATCTTACAATGTGGATTTTATTGGCCAACTCTGTTCAAAGACACCTACACATTCTGCAAAACTTGTGAAAATTGTCAAAAACTGGGGGCTATTTCTAAACGGCACATGATGCCTCTAAACCATATACTTGTCATTGAAATATTTGATTGTTGGGGGATAGATTTCATGGGCCCGTTTCCATCATCATTCGGTTTTGTTTACATTTTAGTTGCAGTTGACTATGTCTCCAAATGGATCGAGACAATTCCATGTCGAAATAATGACCACAAAACAGTTGTCAGATTTTTGAAAGAAAATATTTTGAGTCGTTTTGGAATTCCTCAAGTCATTATAAGTGATGGGGGAACACATTTTTGCAACAAAGTCTTTGAGTCTCTAATGAAGAAATATGGGATTACACATAAAGTTGCTACCCCTTATCACCCTCAGACAAGTGGACAAGTTGAATTAGCTAATCGAGAGATAAAACAAATTTTAGAAAAAACGGTTAATCCAAATCGCAAAGATTGGTCACTCAGACTAAACGATGCACTTTGGGCTTACCGTACTGCTTTCAAAACATCTTTGGGTATGTCACCCTATCGGTTAGTTTATGGGAAACCTTGTCACTTGCCTGTGGAACTGGAGCATAAAGCTTACTGGGCTATCAAAACTTTTAATTCAAACATTGATGATGCTTGCAAATTACGTAAGCTACAACTAAATGAACTTGAGGAATTAAGAAATGATGCATATGAGAATTCGAGAATTTATAAAGATAGAACCAAAGCCTTTCATGACAAATTAATTTTAAGAAAAACATTTGATGTTGGGCAAAAAGTCTTACTCTATAATTCTCGACTTCACATATTCCCTGGAAAATTGAGATCTAGGTGGAGCGGTCCATTTGTTGTGAAACATGTTTATCCTTATGGGGCTATTGACATTGAAAACCCTAGGAATGGTAATGTGTTTAATGTGAACGGTCAAAGACTTAAACCATTTCTAGAAAATCAAGTTTTCAAAGAAGGGACTCTTCCTCTTTTAGACCCATGTTATGAAAACCATTGATATGATTTGAATTGGGTTTGCATATTTCTTTCTAATTTTTATTTTTTGTGATTGCAGGCTAATTTTGTATTTTTGTTTTTCTTTTTCCTTCTTCTATTTTCCCGGTTAAATGGCGGATAACGGTACTCCGTGACTTTTCAAGTCGGTGTTTTCAGTCTCCCACAATAGCTGAAAAAAAAAAATTTCTTGCTTTGTACATTCTCTTTTCTCTCCCTTTTCTTTTTCACAAAAATGGAAGAAATTCTCGAGAAATTGAAAAATCGTTTTCCCTTACTTCCTTAAAAAGCATTGATGAAAATTTACAAAGAACGGTCCGAAAGATTAAGAATGCTAATGTGCAAGGGCATCCCTGTTGAGGTACGTTGGCTGATTGAAGCCAAGGTAAGATTGGCAGGTGAGTTCTCTGATTCATTTATTATTTACATGCCTGGTGTGGGTAAAAGTAGTTATGCAAAAAAAAGAAGAGCAAAGAAATTGGGCGTATGTTATAAGTGTGCTCGCACGACTTGTAACACACGCTGTCGTTCTCTTGGAATGGTGTCTGTAAATCGAGAAGATAAAATACAATTCATTAAGGATGGCCTGAGTAAGGAGTCATTAGACGATATTTTGTTGACTCTTGAGACGCATCCTAGTGGATATGTGCATATTGCAATTCTTGCTTTATGGAACCAATTTCAAGAAGAACAGGAGCGATACAGTCTTGGGAATCTGACTTTAAAAGACCCTGTTTGCCAATTTATAAGAAAATTGGATGGGAAGCCTATCCTCGACCCATAGAGGGCGTTCAAGCCGTTTCTGGACGTAAAACCAGAGGAAGATGTGAGCCACAATCACAACTACTTGTACAGATACAGGTCAACCACTCTTTTTTATACTCTAGACTGACACTCATCTGCCAATGCAGACCTAGTCATATAGCTTCCATGATTTCATCTTCTTTTTGAGCTTTATAAATGACACTTCTCTATCTTCTCCAGTTCTCACAACCTTACAAATTTTCACAAAAAAAAAAAGCGTGCATAACAATGGCAAACACCATCTCACGCCGCTTTACTAATATTTGTGTCTTTTGTGGGTCTAGTTCTGGTAAGATTAGAGAATTTGAGGAAGCTGCTGACCAGCTTGGTAGGGTATTAGCAGAGAAAAAGATTCATTTAGTTTATGGCGGAGGTAACCTTGGGTTGATGGGTCGTGTCTCAAAAGCTGCTTATGATGGCGGCAATCAAGTTTTGGGTGTCATCCCAAAAGCTTTGAGTGTGGGTGGTATTACAGGAAATACAATTGGGGAAGTGCAGATTGTTTCAGACATGCATGAACGCAAAGCTGAAATGTTTAGTCATGCTGATGCATTCATAGCCTTACCAGGGGGATTTGGAACCTTAGAGGAACTCTTTGAAGTCACCTCATGGGCCCAACTCAAAATCCATCAAAAACCAATAGGCTTGTTGAATATTTGTGGTTTTTATGATGGTCTATTGTCTTTCCTAGATCATGCTGTGGAAAACCAATTTATCTCACCTCTAGCTCGACGTATCATTGTCACTGCTTCTAATGTTCATCAATTGATTGAACAATTAGAAGCTTTTGTTCCCGAATATGACATTGCCACATCTAAGTTAGATTGGTCAGTTGCTGAGGGTAGCAAAAAGTGTAGATTGACTTGACCTATGTATTTTGTTTTTCCTTTCTTTCTTTCCCATTTTTGTTTTCAATAAATATGTTCTTTTTACCTTGTTCTAGTATGTTGCAGGTTTTTCTTTTCATTAATCTTTAGTTCAGGTAATTTCTTCTACACTCTCTCTTTATCCTTAGACATTGGGGACAATGTCTTTATTTGGTTGGGGGGAGGGATAGTGGATAATATTTGTGATAACTTTTATGATTATTTATTTTTATGCTAAAAAAAAAAAGATAATAAATAATAAGTGTCATCATTTCATCTCGATTTTTTTTAAATTTATTAAGAGACTTCACTATTCATCTTAGTTTGACTATTCAAATCTATGAACTCTCAAATATAAATTGACTTTCATGCTCATATACCCAAAGCAAGTGTTCATAAACTACTCACACACACACTTTGACATTTGATCGTGGGTTGCAAATTGAAGATTATTAAGAGTCTATTCTTGTGGGTTAACAAAATCAACAACCAAAGGTAGTGAATCCTCTTCTTCCTCTCTTGCTTAAAAAAAAAAAAAAAAAAAAGTAATAATAAATCATGGATACGTTTGGTTTCGAAGCCTTCTTAACTCGAGTAATTAAGTCCGTAGGGGTGCCTCAACACCTAATGCCCTAAGGTCAACTGATCTGGGAGCCATTGACCTAAAACTCGCTAAATGGGTTAAGAAGAAAGCTTAAGGGAACTAGACATTGCACTATCCACTATTACTATATAAATCTGGTTACATTTCAACCCGAGTGATTAAATCCGTAGGGGTGTCTCAACACCTAATGCCCTAAGGTCAACTGATCTGGGAGTCATTGGCCTAAACCTTGCTACATGGGTTAGGAATGTACCATATATCTTATTTCATAAAAAAAAAAGAGAAAAAAAAGAAAAAAAAGAAAAAAAAGAAAAAAAAACAAAGAGAGAGAGAGAGAGAGAGAGAGAGAGAGAGAGAGAGAGAGAGAGAGAGAGAGGAAGAAATACATTACTCTGCCTAAGGAAGTTATTTTGGAAGAAACATTAGAATAGAACTTTGATATTTTCGGTGAAGCCCCATGAACTTATGTCAACTTATAATGAGCACAAAGAAGGTTTGTCAATATCTTGTCTAAGGGTACATGTTGCATACAAAAATGAAGAAGACAAATTAAATATTTTTGTCGAGAGTTCATCTATTTGGATAGAACAAACGAAGAATGGGTAAATGAAGACTTAGATATAAATTTGAAAAATCATTATGAAATGATAACGCTTTAATTGCTAGGGACTAGCAATAAGCTGGTTGGGGGGTGTGATGAACACTTAAATTTGTATAATAATAAAGGTTAAAACCATTATTTTATACTATTAGTGTCATCAAATTACCTAACTTATTTATAACTACACTTAATTGTTAAACTTTCTATTTTGATGTAGGTTCAGTGTAATGGGCATAACTTTGCACTAAAATATCCAATCACTACGTTCTTGATAGTGTTGGAAAGATAACTCATAGCCCTATAAGTTTGGTTTGTAAACTCGTATCAGATTTGGACTCTTTCGAAGACAAATATTGGATTATCTTGGGCTGGTTTGCATGGCTGCGTCAATTGGGCAGTCTTCACTATTTGGGCCATACCTCTCTCCAAAAAATTCAAAATATTATGAGTCTTATCATTCTAGAAAGATAAGAGAATTATCTACAACTTTGATGTTTATCACGAGATCAAATTGTCAAAAGAACGGTGCCTAATTCGGTGGACAAGTCGGTGCATGTGTGGAAAACAACAAAGTTGACAACTTTACCTTACCAAATTCAATCCACTTGCATTAATTTATTCCTACCATTTTTGACTTGTTTGCCTCTCATTGTGTCTATAAATAGAGGCCTTGTATAAGCTTGAAGGCAGCTTGGGTTCCTTGCCAAGTTCACCTTACATTGTTGTATTGTTGAACTTTTGTGATAATCTAATTTCTCTCTTGCTCATTTTATTTCTTTTACTTATTTTCTTTCTTTTATCATGAGTAGCTAAATTCTCTTTTTGCTAAGGTGAAGGGTGAAGCTCTTGGTATGTGAATAAAGATTTATTTAACTCTTAATATGGTCTTAAAGTTTATATTCATTTGTGTAAATTTATCTACATGTTTTATATTACTTTTCTTATTGAATTGAATTTTCATCTCTTACTCTTATGTGAAGTGGGGATCTTGACTTATTGTAGACAATTCTTGGCACAATGAATACTTGAATCCGTCTAGAACCGCATGGTTGTACCTGCACCTCTGACCAAGGATTCTTGATTCATTGTAGACAAACAACACCATAAATACTCGAATCCGTCTAGAACCGCATGGTTATACCTGCATCTGGCAAAGGAATCTTGATTTATGGTAGTTGATTGGCACAATAAGTACTTGAACCCATTTAACATAAGGAGTGTAGAGTACCCATTGTAATATAACTAAAAGAAAAGAAATATAACTTGATAGATGTGTAAAGAACTTAAATGGTCTAACTTCCGATTGGAACCTCCTTTATGTGTGGATTCCAATTGAGTGATAAAAATGAGTTAAATATAACTTAAACCATATACCAAGAGTGGAACCTCTAACCTTAGCATGTTTTAATTTAATTTGTTTCACCATTATACCTACCCTCATTTCATAATATTTTATTTCCTATTATATTTTCCTTGTAGATTTTTGTTGGTTTTTGCAGGATCTAAATATTCTTCCTCGTGGATCGACCCCGGTCTCACCGGGTTAATTTATTACTTCGACACTCCTGCACTTGGGAGTAGAAATCCATTTTCTGGACGTGTCATACTGTCTGTACATACTTGTCCAGGTCTAACCAAAAATACGTTTGGTCACTGTACATACTGTACATACGTTTGGTAAGAAGTTCGGTTTGGTTTTCTCCGTAACCGAACTTTTAATCTCTCCATTAATAATCAAAACCAAAAACTTACAAAAAAATTACAGCTTCAATGATGATCAATGTCTGCACTTGAAATCAAGTAGTACTATTTTCAAACCTTAAAAGATTTTTGACATTATTTCTTTTTTTCTTCTCTATGCTTATATATACAACCAAAAAAGAGAAAGGGAAGGATTGGAAAAAAAGAGAAAATGATAACAAAAAAAAAAAACCATTATCTTTGAGAGCCCTAATCGATGATGATATTGAATGTCTAAAATGAATCACTAGAAGAGAGGAATAATTTTGAAACCCGCGCGCCATTAAACATTACTTGATGCCTCAGATATGCTTTCTAAATGAGGCCTCCAGACACTGGCTAGGCCTCTTCTTCAATCTCTCTGCGTGGACAGCTTCTCAGAGAGTATCTCGCTCAAGTACTAGTCCGATATAAGAAGATTTATGGTCATGGAAATATTGTTGCTACTGTTGTTGATGTTGGTCTGAGATTGCTTGATGAGGAGACGGTAATGAGGAGACGACTGTGAGTAGGGCAGCGAGCAGTGGCGAGAGAGCAAGATGTGGATGGGATCTGCAGTGTGTGCGGCACGAGAGAGATGAGAGGATCAGGTTTCACGAAAAAAAATGGGGTGGGATTGACTGTTTTATATATATATATACACATACACACACATCGGTTTCGGTTCGGTTTTGGGTGTTTTGGGTTTGGCCACCCAAAACCAAACCAAAATCAATATTAATTGATTTTCAAGAGTAATAACCAAATACCCATGATCCATGATCTAGAACTGACCAAAATACCCTTAGCTCGGGTCGGTTTGGTTATTATACCCACCCCTAGGTTTGACCGTCAAAATTCTGATCATAGATATTAAATTGATATATTTTAAAAAAGGTAGGAGCCATATGAGTTAAAAAATAAAAATAGATCAAGAAATGATATTTTTAAATACATTAGGGGACAAATGATAATTATCCGAGGTACTTGATTGTAGTTTAAGGAAAAGTGAGATTTTATTGCAATATGATTAAACGTCAGGGTATTCCATTGCAATTTGTCCTATAAATAATATTATACTTTTAACAATTTAGTTATAGAAAATAATACCAACTTAAAGTTTCTTACCTTTTAGAAGACTCGAACCGAAATATTTGTTCAATCCACATTAATTAATAGTCCACTTATTAATGATGTACTTATAAAATCTACATTTAAGATGTAATAATATTAAATGAACATTAAATAACAAAAAGCAATAAAAATATAAATAAAATCAAATAATTGTCAAACTCATCGTCTTAAATGGTTTCATACAATTCTTCATGCTGAATATAATTATCAAAACCATACATCAATATTCACACGTGAATTCATCTATATATTTTCACAATAAATAACGACACAACATGTCACAATCAACGACAACACAACAAGTCAACAAGGTTTCAACAACAGACAACAACATACACAAAGATTGGCGATAAACGTTTACATATAACCATAAGATTGGCACCAGAACCAACATAAATAAAGAGGACAAAACACAAAACAGATAGTTTCTCAATATAAAAATTTATATTTACAAGTTTCTATATGAAACCAATTTCTTGCCTAGAAAGTTTTCCTAAGAAAATTTCCTGGATGCAAACAAAACCAGATAGAATACAAGTTAAACAAACAATGCACATCACTGCCTCAATCAAACACTATAAAAAGAAGAAAAAAAAAACCCAACACACAAATCAAAACAGGTGGGCTACAATCGAGTCAACCCAGCGTAAAGAACACTAACCAGAATCAAACACCGTATCAAAAACACAATAAAAAGAAAAAAAAAATACCCAAAAAGCAAACATACCTTCAAAGTCCAAACGATGATGGTGACGAGGAGACGATGCCGATAGAGTAGAGATGGATCCCAACAACGACACAAGACCAACCCAAGCTCACCGGTGGCAATAGGAGACTGCAACGAGATCACTGGTGGCGACAAGAGACAGTGATGACACCAAATCGTGCGATAAGAGGGAGAGATGTGGGTGGGGTGTTTGCGTCGCAAGAGAGAGAGAAGCCAAGGTTATGAGAGAAAAAAACAAATCTGGGTATGGGTAGGGTAGGGTTTTTATTTTTATTTTTTTATACACTACAAGAAAAATGACATACCGCAACGCTCAAAATGTGTTACTGAAAGTTTTAGCAACAGACGGCCGTACGTTGCTGACGGCCATGTTGCTAAATGTCAAGCCGTTTTTTTGCAACGCACATTGTATATTGCCGTAGGCTTTTTGCAACGCCCATAGTGTGTTGTCGTATGTTTTTTGCAACGTGCATCATCTTCACCACAACGCATTTTGTACATTGCTATAATCATTTAAAATAATATAAAATATATGTTGTTGTAGCATTTAAAGATAAGATTAGACGTACGTTGCCAAAAGTAAATTTAAAGTAACGTTCGATGTGTGTTGCGAAAAGTATGCGTATGGCAACATGTAACAATGTTGCTAAAAGGTTATATGTAAGGAAACATCAAATTACATATTGCCAGAAAGACTGTATAAGGCAACTTTGTGTTGTGAGTTGCCAAAACATCTGTATAAGGCAACATACAATGTGTGTTGCCAAAAGCCTGTTTAAGACAACTTTTTATATGTGTTGCCAAAATTTTATTTATTTATTTTATTTTTAAAAAACTAGTATTAGTTTTTCGAACATTTTAGATTTTCAATTAAAAAATACCTGTAAGAGGTACGAGTTGTACAAGTACAAGATTACAATTCATATGATAAAATTAAAATGTACAAATTATAATTTAATTCACCAAATTCAATATATCAATATAACCAATGTCACCAAAATAACATGTCCAAACAAAATTCTCCAAGTGGCAAGTATCCAAAATCAAATTCTTCAAGTGTTAACCCCTAACTGTGTTAGACAAAATGACAGCAAAATAAAGCCTACAATATTAGACAACATAGCAATAAAATCAACTTTACATGTGTCAAAAGTACATCCAATATCCTCCACCGTAACTCCATGTCACCCTTCTTTACCAAAAACACAACTACTTATTCTACAATAATTTGATGCAATCTTTGAGCCATACAACACTACTTCCAACATCTTGTGAAAGCATTTCGTATTTATCTATAGATCGACATACCTTAATATCAATGAAAGCTTCATCGATTCAAACTCTCCAATAACCTCTTCCAAGAGGTATGTTGTGGATTTATCCTTTGGATTTGTACTTGTTATCAGTAAAATCTTTTAAGGAGCTGCCACTTCAGCACCTAACCATAGAAAAAAAAGTTAAAGGAAGATCCACTTCCACTGTCCTTCAAAACTGCATCGTTTAGCTATAGAGGTCGCAGGAACATCTCATCTTACTGCGAGAACTATTCCTGCGACAACAGGAATTAAAATGTACAAATTATAATTTAATTCACCAAATTCAATATATCAGTATAACCAATGTCACCATAATAATATGTCCAAACAAAATTCTCCAAGTAGCAAGTATCCAAAATCAAATTCTTCAAGTGTCAACCCCTAACTGTGTTAAACAAATTGACAGCAAAATAAAGCCTACAATATTAGACAACATAGCAATAAAATCAACTTTACATGTGTCAAAAGTACCTCCAATATTCTCCACCGTAACTCCATGTCACCCATATTTACCAAAAACACAACTACTTATTCTACAATAATTTGATGCAATCTTTGAGCCACGCAACACTACTTCCAACATCTTGTGAAAGCATTTCGTATTCATTTATAGATCGGCATACCATAATATCAATGAAAACCTCATCGATCCAAACTCTCCAATAACCTATTCCAAGAGGCATGTTGTGGATTTATCCTTTGGATTTGTACTTGTTATTGGTAAAATCTTTTAAGGAGCTGCCACCTCAGCAGCTAACCACAGAAAAAAAGCTAAAGGAAGATCCAATTCCACTGTCCTTCAAAACTATATCGTTTAGCTATAGAGGTCGCAGGAACATATCAGATTACTGCGAGAACTATTCCTGCGACAACAATATCTTCTCGAAGAAGCCTTGACCGTACAACAAGGACACAGTCAACGCGTCAGGTCTGAACTTAGACACTGCAGCGCGCCATTTTGACACCTGCCATGAACTCAGTCGATGTCAGAAACCTGTCATCACGAGCGACAGACGAATTAAATGCCCAAGCAGCCCAGGTTACCGTTCGTTTCACCATTTTTATCATTACCAGGCGATCTTCTGCAGAAAATCAAGACTTACACGTTTAAGAAAACGACCTCCTGACCCCCTCCAGAAAGAATATCTGAACATCCCCAATAAGGTGGAGAAGGTTCAAAATATAAATAAAGGCATTAATGAAGAAGGAGGTAAGCAATTAATTACTATCAAAATCCTAGAAGAACTTGGAATACTTTCCCTCTCATTGAAAGAGATGATTGGGTTGATTGTCGGAGATTGATAGCCCTCGGAGAACTCTTTATCTCCAATAAGGCAGACCCCCCTTGGGTTCATCATACTCGATAGCGTGCCTGCAGCGTCCCAACCTCCTCTTGTAACTCCGTCCACGGCGATATCTGCCAAAGACGCAGACCAAGCGGAATATCACCTTCAAAAACTGATGGAAATAGTGGGTAGCAGGTTCACCCCCTGGAGGAAAACAAGGAGCAAGCGTGGGACTCGACGATGTAAACATTAATAAATGCAGCAGAGCCAAGGGGAATGAGGTACTACCCCTTCCAGCACCTTTCACAAGTGAATCTTTATCTCAAAGTACGGCAGTTCATCAACAAAAGAAGATTTGAGAAGACACCAAAGGAAACACATCTCTGTCTCGAAAGTAAAGCCAACCAAGATAAAATGGCAGTCAGACAATAACGAAACTGACGAGAGCTCAATGAACACGCTGAGAGTCGCCAGGTGAGTCCCAGCGAAGCATCGACTGACGAGAGAGAGTCCATGCGAAAGGAAATTCAGCAACTGAAGGAAGGACTCGAGCAAGTCCGTCTAAAAGGACCCAGCTCCAAAGATTCAGTCGATTTCTTCGGAGCAGCGACAAGCAAGTTCACTGACAGAGTATTGGCAAAGAGGTTTTCAAGAAGCTTCAAAATGCCAAATGTCATTAAATATAAGGAGGACAGAGATCCAGTCGAACACATATCTCGCTTCACCACCCTCATGGGTACCCAGACCAGGGATGATCGACTGTTATGCCAAGCTTTTCCAATAACCTTCGGGGATCTCACCGGAAATTGGTTCCGATAACTCCCCCAACGAAGCATCGATAATTTCGAGCAATTTGGTCGCGCTTTCTCCTGGCAGTTTATGGGAAGCGTCTAGCGAAAGAAGTCTCTATCACATTTATCTTCAGTAAAGTAAGGGAAGGGAGAACCCATCAGGGCCTACCTATCCCGCTTCAACCGAGAAGCAGTTCATGTAGAGGATTTCAAGGATGCTGCCGCTATAAACATATTCAGCAATGGGTTGCAAAGCGGAGCGTTTTCCTTCCATTTGAGAAAACAACGATCGAAAACCTACCCAGAAATGGTAGAAATGGCAGCTGACTACGCGCGCACTGAAGAAGAAGAGATCGCCCAAGGCAGCAATCTAGTACATAGAGGATAACCTAACGAACCAGAACACTAAAGAGGTTATCCCAACAAAGGGAACAATGACCATTTCAAAGGAAAAGGCTATAAAGATGATCGCCAAGAAGTCAAGAACCGGCAGCGAGAAACGAGAAGGCTAGAAGGAAGATTTGATCGATATACGCCCTTGACGCGAAGGCAGAAAGAGATACTGTCAATCGCACAGAACAAATGGATAGTAACCTGGCCAGGAAAAATGACACCGGCTCCCCAAAAATGAGACAAGGATAAATACTGCCGTTTTCACCGCGACCATGGCCACGACACCTCTAAAAGTTTCCAACTCAAAGATCACATCGAAAACCTGATCAGAGACGGACATTTGAAGGAGTTCATAGTAAGGAGGGATGGCGACAACACTTAAAGGCAAACAAGGGGATCAACTGATAAAAGACAGGAGCACCCAAAAGGACCTGTAAAACAAAGTCACCCCCGTAGCCCTAAAAAGCCCGACAGGAGATCGGAGAGCCCGAAATCTAGTCCCATCAATATCATACATGGCGGCCTGGGAACAGGTGCTAGCAACAGGGAAAGAAAGTCAGAAATCTGAGAAGCATCCTAACGCAACGAATTTTCAACTGTGAACTCCGTGCAAGGAAACGAGAAAAGACTGCGAGAAGGTTGGGACCCCATTTCATTCACTGTCGAAGACGGTTTGGGAATAAACACCAACTAAATGATGCGATAGTTGTGGAACTCCAAATCGCACATAGAAAAGAATGCAGAATCATGATAGATAACGGGAGTTCCGCCGACATTCTCTACCTTTCCTTTTTTGACCAATTAGGTCTCCAGCGCAAAGACTTGGAACCATTTGACATGCCACTCCGGGCATTCGGCGGATCAGTAATCAGGCTATGGGGAACAGTGATGTTACCAGTACAAATCGGGACCACACCTTGCAGAAAGATGGTTTTCCTGGAATTTGTAGTGGTGGACAAACCCAACTGGCCCTAAAATGCACTATTGGGGAGACCTTTCCTTAACAAGACAAGAGCAGTAACCGCTACCTATTGCCTCAAAGTCAAATTCCCCATGGAGAACAGAGTCGGAGAAATAAATGGCTGTCAAGCGATAGCCAGGCAAACCAACCTATCCACTTTCAAAGGGAAGGGAAAAGCAGAAGCTTGTCTGATCACTGAGAAATTATAGCAATCAAAGATGGCGGAAGGAGAGGGAAATGCCGAAGTCCCCAAACAGTTCGCCCTAGACTCGTGAGAACCTATGGCACGGGAAAGTGATGGTAAAGTGGAACCAACCGAAAATGTGGTACTCGACGAAGGTTTTCCTGAGAAGGTGGCCAGGATAGGTGCAAAACTGAAGCCGGGAGTCAAAAAGGATCTAACGAAACTGCTCCGAGAATTCAAAGATATTTTTGCATGGAGTCACGCTGATATGCCGAGAATTAATCCTTCTACTATCTCTCATAGGTTGGCGGTGCATCGCGATGCGAAACCAATAATCCAGAAGAGACGCCACTTCAACCCCGAAAGGAACTCAGCCATAAGGGAAGAAGTTGAAAAATTTCTCGCCGCAGGTTCCATCCGAGAATCGCATAACCCCTCTTGGATTGCAAACGTGGTACTGGTAAAAAAGAAAAATGGGAAATGGAGGATGTACGTAGATTTCACTGACCTGAATAAAACCTACCCCAAAGATGGTTTCCACCTCCCAAAAATTGACCAGCTGGTGGACGCTACAGCCGGACATGAAGTCCTCAGTTTCATGGATGCCTACTCGGGTTACAACTAGATCAAAATGCAAGCCCCATATGAAGAAAAGACAACATTCACCACAGATCAAGGACTGTATTGCTACACAGTGATGCCCTTTGGTCTAAAAAACGCGGGAGCCACCTACTAAAGGTTAGTCAATCATATGTTCGCCAAACAAATAGGGCGAACCATAGAGATGTATGTCGATGATATGCTGACAAAAAGCCTCACAGCAGAAGAACACGCTAATAACCTGCGAGAAACGTTTGAAGTTCTCCGGCAATATGAGATGAAACTAAATCCTGAAAAATGCTTCTTCGGTGTGTCTTCTGGCAAATTCCTAGGCTTCCTAGTACACCAACGTGGAATTTAAGCAAATCCCGAGAAGATAGATGCTCTTATCAAAATAAAGCCTCATCGGACACTTAAAGAATTCCAACGACTCACAGGGTGCCTAACTTCTCATAACAGGTTTATCGCTAGATCTACTGACAAGTGCCTCCCATTTTTCAAAGCCATCAAGAAAGGAAAATGAATATAATAGACTGAAGAGTGTGACCAAGCTTTCCATCAATTAAAGACTTACCTCGGTTCGGCACCAATACTCTCAAAGTCACTGCCCGGAGAAATTCTATATGTCTACCTATCAGTGACGACCACTGCGACAAGCTTTGTCCTCATCCGCGAAGAAGAAGGATCCCAAAACCTAGTGTATTATGTTAGTAAAGCTTTGATCGCTGCAGAAACAAGCTATCCCAACACTGAAAAGGTGGCTCTGGCTTTGATCATAGCCGCATGAAAACTCCGACCTTACTTCCAGGAACACAGCATCGTGGTACTAACTAATTGCCCTTTGAAACAAATACTGCAAAAGCCAGAAGTCTCCAGAAGGCTAACCAAATGAGCGATTGAGCTAAGCGAGTTCGATATAAGCTTTAAGCCGCGAGCCGCTATCAAGAGGCAGGCGGTCGCCGATTTCATCGCATAGTTCACTGAACCTTTAATCGACGATGAAGCCTTTACCAATTTTGGAGAAGAGGATAGTATTTACCCTTGGAAACTACACGTTGATGGATCCTCAAACTCACATGGGAGCAGAGCGGGGGTGGTCCTCATGATGCCAGTGTAAGACAAAGTATAATGTGCACTAAGATTCGATTTCAAAGCCATCAACAATGTTGCGGAATATGAAGCCCTACTCGTAGGATTGAGAGTAGCCACTGCCTTGGGAGCTGACAAGATAGATATCTACAGTGACTCATAATTGGTAGTTAATCAAATATGCAACGAGTATCAAGCGAAAGAGGAATGAATGATCGCCTACCTAGAGAAGACCCAGTAAGCTCTTAACAGATTCACTAAGTTCAGAATCACACAGATACCCAGAGCAGAAAATCTAAAGGCTGATGCCTTGTCAAAATTAGCGTCCGCCACGAATGTCCTGTTGTAAAAAACAATACTAGTAGCACACCTCTCGCAACCAAGCATTTACGAAGAAGACGACCTCATTGTCGCTGAAGTAAACCTTGCGGAAGTAACTTGGATCACGCCCATCAGGGCATGTTTAGAATAGGGAATCCTCTCAGAGGATAAGAATGAAGCCAAAAGATTAAGATATCAAGCTGCGCGTTACACTATGATGGAAGGCGAGATGTATCGAAGCGGGTTCTCCAGAACTTTACAAAGGTGCGTTAATCCCCAAGAGTCCACAAAAATTCTGACAGCAATACTTGGAGGAGTCTGGGCAAATCACTCCAGAGGAAACAATCTTGTACACAAAGCCCTACGATAAGGCTTCTATTAGCCAACAATGTTCCAAGATGCCAAAGACAAAGCCTTCAACTGTGATAAATGTCAAAGGATCGCTGACAACATCAAACAACCACTGGAGAAATTGAGACGTCTCAAGTCTCCTTGGCCTTTCACGCAGTGGGGGATCGACCTCATCGAACCTATGCTAGCAGCGACAGGACAAGCCAAGTACGCTATTGTGGCCGTCGACTACTTTACCAAGTGGGCAGAGGTGGAACCTCTAGTTAAGATCACTGAACAAAATACCACTGACTTTGTGAAGAAATCCATAATATACAGATTCGGAGTACCAGATACCATCATCTCCAACAACGACACACAATTCGATAACCTCAATTTCCCAGAATTTTACAGGAGCTGGGGGATCAGAAATTATTACGCTTCAGTGGCCCACCCGCAAACAAACAGACAGGTCGAAGTAGTAAATAAGATCATCAAGCATACGATAAAAGCAAAGTTAGACTCCAAGAAAGGCAAATGGGTGAGAAGCTTTCTGAAGTACCCTGGGCCTACGAAACAACTGCGAGAACATCTAAGGGTAAAACACCGTTTGCCATGGCTTTCGGAGTCGAAACAGTAATCCCGATTGAAATGAGAATCCAATCACCCAGAGTAGCCATGTACGATCAAACCCATAACGTCACTGCTTTGGAATCCAACCTTGACGAACTGGAAAGCTTTCGAGATAAAGCTCAGATAAGAAACTTAATGTATCAGCAAAGAGTCGCTAGACACTACAATTCTAAAGTAAGGGAGAGAAGGTTCCAACTCAACGATTTAGTATTGAGAAAGATGTCATTGAACACCAAGGACAAAGCTGCAGGTACCCTGGCAGACAAATGGGAAGGCCCATATCGAATCATCGGACAAGCAGGTCACGTTTGTTACAGAATTGCGCGACCAGAAGAGGAAGTGATTGGTCATCCGTGGAATGCGCAATATCTCAAAATGTATTTCTCGTAAGAAGAAGTAAACATGTACTCTTGAAATTTTTAAATGAAATGCAAGGAAAATTAATCGATAATTATTTTGCTCGCACATCGAATAACGGCGAAAATGCCTCATTAAAATCGAATTTGAGAAAAATTAGAATAAAACTATCTCACAGAAATTCGATCTCGGCGAAAACGCTTCATTAAAATCGAATTTGAGAAAAGTTAGAATAAAACTGTCCCACAGAAATTCGGTATCGGCGAAAACGCCTCATTAAAATCGAATTTGAGAAAAGTTAGAATAAAACTCTTTCGCAGAAATTCGGTCTCGGCAAAAATGCCTCATTAAAATCAAATTTAAGAAAAGTTAGAATAAAACTCTCTCGTAGAAATTCGGTCTCGGCGAAAACGCCTAATTAAAATCGAATTTGAGAAAAGTTAGAATAAAACTGTCTCGCAAAAATTCGGTCTCGGCGAAAACGCCTCATTAAAATTGAATTTGAGAAAAGTTAGAATAAATTTCTCTTGCAGAAATTCGGTCTTGGCGAAAACACCTCATTAAAATCGAATTTTAGAAGCGTTAGAATAAAACTCCTTCGCAAAAATTCGGTCTCGGCAAAAACACCTTAGAGCAAAAATTTGGTACTAGTGGAAATGCCTCTATCTTCTGAGACAAGTTAAATAAAAACTCTCTCGCCCAAATATCGCCGCATCCTCAAAACACTATCAAAGTCGTTTTAAGAATCATGCGATCAATTTTACAACTGACTCGCCCTATTCGGGGGTATAAGGCAAACGACAAACAATATAAAATACCAAGGTAAAGTATAAAGCGTATATCCTGTCATGTTACATCTTATAATATCACAAGAACCAACAGGACAAAAAGACATCTGAACAATAAGAGAAAATTGCAAGAAGAAATTGAAAGACTGCAACAATTAACGAAAACCTCCAAAATAATATATTATTATTAGAATTAACAAAGATTACAACGATTCGTTACAAGTTACAAAAAAGAAACTAAGGCTCAGACGGACACCCTTCCCCCCATTCAGCAAATCAGTCAAGTTTAAATAGTCGTTAGGATCGGTCTCAAAAGAAGTGGAAGGCTCCCTATCGCTAAGTGTAATCTCCTCCTCCCATTTGAAGAATGCGTAATCAACACCGGGCTCTAGACCAGTATCTACCTTGTACCCGAGAATGCTAGACCCAGCTTTTCGATTACCGAAAAATGTAGGACGCCCACTCTGATCAGGTATCTCTAAATGCATATCGAAGATAGGCAACTTTCGGAGCCGACAATGAGATCGCCATATCTTTCTGGCCTCTTTGAGATCTGACAAGGATTTGTCCTTATTCTGAGCAACAGCAAAATCCAGCGTTTTTTGCATCTCAGGACTAAGGTGACCCTCCATGATCCGACGACACTCATTGATGCCATTTCTGAACTCCCTATGTATGAAAGCGTCGAAGGCAGGAGAACCCTTATTTTCGCCCCATCTAGGTTGAGGCGAAAGGCATCCAGCTCACTGTTTAGCTCTGTTATTCACTTCTCCGACTTAACAAGCCTTGTCTCGGCCACCGCTCATACAGCAACAGTAGCATCAAGGAGACTATTGGCATTTGCAACAGCTTTTCTTTCTCGAAGAAGAGAACCACCTTTTCAGCCTCGAGGCCCTCTACCTTAGTCTCCAATATACCGACCCTTTCCTGAAAAGCCGCTCTCTCAGAAGAAAGGGTCTTCATCATATCCTCGAGATCACCCATTCTCTCCCTGAGAATATCCCGTTCTTGGGCGACCTCCTCACCAACCCCAGATGAAGCCTTCTCGGCCTCAAGCTCAGCGAGAAGATAGTGCAGACCCTCTCTGTCTCGCATTGCAGCGTCAAACTTTATCAAAAACTGCATTACAAAAAGAAAGAAAGTTAATGTTGACAATGAATTGGTCATGAACAAAGAAAAGAGTAAAGTAAAAATTACCGAAGCAGCGACACTGAAAAAAGATTGGAGTTGCCTCTCAATGGACTCCCCCAAAAACCTATCCGCCTCACCTCGTATCTCATAACACACATCATCGCTCAACAAGCGCATAAGTACGGCCTCTAAAAAAGGATGAAGTGACACTTACGCCTCGCCGCTAACCCCAACAAGGTGGGCAAAAGTCCCAGCGCCTTTCTCGCCGGATGGATCAGCAGCAATTCTCTCCGGAGTGGTTTTGCCCTTACCCTTCAAGGATGAGTGGCGTATCAAGGGCTCCTCCTCCAGGTTTTCTCCTTCAAAATCGACAATGGGTTGGACCCTAGGCTTAGGAGTAACTGTCGAAGTGGTATCAGAAACATTACCAGAAGGAGAGGGAGGCACATAATTGATAGGATCAGCAGGAGTAGGAATCTCCAGAGTACGAGACATCCTCCTTGCCTGGCAAGAAGGGCGCCTCGATGGAACGTGCTTCACTAGAACTCTTCTAGCACCCTCCCCTTTCGACTTTAAGCCAGGGTCATTAGGCCGCCGACCAGCCTAGCCCTTTTTACTGGAGTCTCGAGGGTAGGATCGCTGATCCCCTCACCAACAGCTGAAGAGGCTCCCAAATCTTCCGACCGGCGCTTCACCGTAACCGATATTGTTTCCCCAGCATCAACATCCTTTTTCGCGGGGGAAAGCTTCTTCTTTTCATCACCCTTATTCTCCTCCCGGCGAGAAGCATCCTGGAGGTTCTTCAAATTTCTCACTTCCCGGCTGGACACAGGATCCTCCTCTTGAACTGCAATAAAAGCAAGTAAGAATAGTTATACCTAGTAAAATATGTTACCGAAATAAAGTATCGGAATGTTGTGTATACCATGAGGACGATTAAGGGGATAACTCCCAGCCGCATGATGGAAAGCGCTAAAGGCACACTGAACCAGTGCCTGGTCACAACTAAGTGCACCTACACGCCGATCCTCCGAGTGAGCAGTAACAGCTTACAAGACATGCTGAACCTCCTGCGAATTCAATATCAGAGGCTCACTCCAGGTATCTGCTTGTATTAGAAAGGTGTTAGTAATGCGAGAACACTACTTCTACGAATAGACAAGATATGCAAAAAAAAGAAAAAAGAATACCTGGCTTTGTGAAAAAGCGAGGAACATACATCTCGCGAGAGAACCTTTCTCTATCGACGGGAACCCTACATCCCCAATCTCCTCTGACAAAGAACCACGCTCCCTTTCAGAATTTTTTGGAAGATGGGAGCCCCCATGTAATCCCCCATTTGCCTTCACCAGCAATATCAAGCCTACCGGAGAGCCTTCTACCGTCCTCATCGTCCCTGCCCCACACGATCGAAGCTCGTAACAATGGCGTATCTCCCTAGCGGTGGGATCCGAGTAGCCCAGCTTATGCCACAAAACGCATAAGGCTAATAAGGTCCTATAACTGTTGGGCGCCAGCTGCGCTGGAGCAAGGTTGACGTCGCCGAGAAAGCGCGCGATGAAAGGTTACAGCGGTAAGGTAACCCTACAATTCAGCATGTAGCCATACACTGCTGTGAAACCCTTGGGCGGATTCCACGTTATTCTTCCCTCTGGCAATAAAAGCTCCACCGAGCTCGGGATCTCGTAATACTCCCTGTAGCGCTGCAAGTGCTTAGTTGTAACCACGTTAGGCTTAGTATCAAGGAAGCTCAGCTCCGATAACAACAAATTGTGCGACCTGCTCTTATGAACACTGTTATCGGAGGAATCTGGTCGCTGCACATCGTAAAGAGATGATTGCTTGGCCATGTCTGCCTCGAGTACAGTTGTTCTCGTCGGAGCAGTTCCACGGAGAATCTCGGATAGATTCAATGTTGAAGACAAAGATGAACTAGTTGACGAAAGGACTATAGGATTGACAGGACCCTGTACATGTGAGAAATCAATGTTTAAAGGAATAGGGTTCTAGGGAGCGACAGAGAGGAGGAAATCGTCCCCCTCAATTTCCTCCGACACACGCATGCCCTTCAACTGCGAATCCATAACAACGAAGTAGGAAACTAGAAGGAAAGAAGAGAAGCTTACCCTAGGAGCAGAAACGAGTTAAACATCGAGAGAAAAATTTCAGCTGGAGAAACTTCGACGAATGACAACTTCTCCAAAGAAAACTCTTAAGAAGCTTATCAGAATGAAAAGAAAGAGAGAGTGAAACTAAAAGTTAGAGAGTGAGCGGGTATAAATAGACCTCATCAATGTAGTCCCAACCATCGACCTCCCACGGACTGAACGACTCGAAAGACGTTTCGAAATGACAAGAATAAATGATTAAACGCCTTGTGCAGAGAACCCGCAATAAACGAAAACTGTTAGGGAAACGCCACGTGCGCAAAGAAAGTAAAACGACAACAAGTTTTTTTTTGAAAAGAATAACGCACGCGGGAGATGTGAAACCAAGTGCCTATTCCCAGAACAGATACCTCATTGGATGCCACATCAGCAGGGAGGATGTAGGGGGTATCTGTCGAACTATGGAGGTAAATCCCCATCAGAAAAAGTTTTTCTTCAAGGATTTAGGGGGTATTGTTATAGGTAAAATATTTTAAGGAGCTACCACCTCAGCAGCTAATCACAGAAAAAAAAAGCCAAAGGAAGATCCACATCCACTGTCCTTTAAAACTGCATCGTTTAGCTATAGAGGTTGCAGGAACATCTCAGCTTACTGCGAGAACTATTCCTGCGACAACAATATCTTCTCGAAGAAGCCTTGAACGTACAACAAGGACACAGTCAACGCGTCAGGTCTGAACCTAAACACTGCAGCACGCCAGTCTGACACCTACCATGAACTCAGTCGATGTCATCACGAGTGATAGACGAATAAATGCCGAAGCAGCCCAGGTTATCGTTCGTTTCACCATTTTTATCATTACCAGGCGATCTTCTGCAGAAAATCAGGAATTATACGTTTAAGGAAACGACCTCCTGACCCTCTCCTGAAAGGATATCTGAACATCCCTAACAAGGTGGAGAAGGTTCAGAATATAAATAAAGGCATTAACGAAGAATGAGGTAAGCAATTAATTACTATTAAAACCCTAGAAGAACTTGGAATACTTTCCCTCTCGTTGAAAGAGATAACTGACGTGATCGTCGGACATTGATCGCCGGCTTACGTTTGGCATCTCTCATGACTCTTTCTTTCTTGACAGGTAGCAGATCATAGAAACTCACTCTGAGAAGTCTACGAATCCTGCAAGAACCCCTTTTACAAGATTATCCCAGATAATCTCACTCAAATCACTTGACTAAGCCAATAGACCACTTTACTCGGCTTCATTGACTTTTGTTGACCGTTGATGCGAGATTTTATGCAACTCGCAAGTGTACGAGATCAACACAAGTAATAAAGAGTGAGTAGAGTATCGTTCCCACGAGGACAATGAATATCAATTACCAAAATTAACTCAACCTAATTCTATTTGGAATAACAATGTTTTAGAAATTGCAAATTAATTAAAAACAATAAAAAAACAACCATTCGAATTCAAGGGAATTGAGGCATTAGGATATCCGATTTCACTTGGTTATTATTATCAAACACTCATGAGTTACTATCTAGATTTTATTACCGATGGTTGAATGCGTGCTTAAACTAGATTAACCAATAATCTCTCTCGAGTATTACCTGAATTATTCCATTGCCCACCAATACCCTATCTCTCGATGACTACTGAGTGCGTAAGAACGCATTAAGAATAAATAAACACAAAACAAGCAACACAAACCAATTACTATATCTCTATGTAATTTAGTATGTGATATATATTAATACGAGCACGTGGCAGGTGTCTCCTCTCGGCTCATAACCCAACCACCTATGATGATTCTAAGTGATGATCAGACACAATAGAAAGCAATAAAGTCAATAATATCTATTCAACACATCAATAACAAATCTAAATAGAAAACCTCAATTGTATTCAATAATTAATAAACCAAGATCCATCATCAATCCTAACTATGGAAAATTAGTTCATGCTTGAGTAAAAGAATAAAGCAATAATATTCTTAAATCCTAGCATGGCTAATTACAACAGAAAAGTAAAGGAGAAGAAATCTTAGAAAAGTTTGTTGATTCCCAATCGATTGCTTTCCGAGGTGATGCGAAATTGATGACGAATGCTATGTAGAACGAAGATGTTGCTTCCAAACCCTAGAATTTTTGACCTTCTTCTCTTATTGATTAAGTCTCTATTTATAGCTTTTCCAATGATAGTTTGAGAAGGAAAAGATGTCCTGAATTCGTGCATCAAAAAGTGCTACCTAAAAAGTGCTATCTGAGGTAGCGCTTTTTGGTAGCGCTTTTTGATGGAAAAAGCTACGAGTAGAAAAGTGCTACCTCAGGTAGCGCCTCTTGGTAGCGCCACCTGATAGGGAAGAAAAGCGCTAGCTGAGGAGGTAGCGCTTCTTGGTAGCGCCACCTGATGGGCGAATTCTCCACCAAAAGGTGCTACCTAAGAGCGCTACCTCTTGGTAGCGCCTCCTAAACTTACTCTTCAACTTGATTTCATGGCCTATTGATCCGAAATCATCCAAAACATCATTGATCATCGAATATCCCCTGCACACTAAATAAACACATCAAAACGTCCAATTTCCTTCAATAATCGAGCAAAAATGATAAATAATGGGGTCGCAAAATCATGCAAAATATGACATTATCAATACCCTCAAACCTACCTTTTGCTCGTTCTCGAGCAAAATCGGAACGAAATAAAAACAAAAAAACAAAAATAAACAAATAAAGTAAACTATCATAATCCACTTTCGTAGGTAAACACGATGGCACTTAGCATGTGCCACAAGCCTTTAAACCCCTAGGTGTCCCTAGTAGGAGGAGTTGTGTCTCCTGAGGGTTTACAGATACGACACCCACAAACGTAATCCCTGCGCGTTGAACTTATTGAAACACTTACTTAAAACATACTGTCGAAGACTTATTCATGCATGACATACCAATAATCAAGAACTAAAGCTCGGTTTATAGAATCAAACATCTATCAATATCTAACTAACCAATGCTCGAGTTATTATAATCTCAAAATAAATACATTCGAATTCCATTAATATAATTCGCCTCGACTCTACATCTCGCATGGAATCTCTCATTATAGCTCTTAGAACCTAGGCTTATACACTCATTCAAATATATGCGAATTGGAGTTTATGCACAATAAAAATCAAATTTTTCTTCGCATATGAGTATGTAAACAGAAAGACGCTCAGATTATGCAAAAGATCTCATGAACAGATTCAAACACTAAGAACGAAATAAATCACAATGCACACATACTCTTAAATTGGAATCATCAAAAGATCAGTAGGTCTTTTTTTCGGTCATAATGGGGACAAGGGTGGAGGTTAAGAAATAGAACGGAAACCGGATTTTAAAAAGAATTTAGGATCACAAACACAGAGATTTATTTAAACTTAGACAAACCTCTACATTTCTTTTCAAGCACAAATTTTTTATTTTTTATTTTATTTTTTTATGAATCCAATCCTTTTTTTTTTCACTTCAAGCCATTCAATCTTAACACTTTTCTTTTCTCAAATTTTTTTTTTTAAAGTAGAACACGACTGGAATTGACTTGCACACTTTTGATTTCCTTATTTTCTTTTCTTACCTTCACAACTTTTCTTAAAAATTACCTTCTCTTTTCTATGATTCATCTCTAAATGATCCCAAGCTCAAATGGTAAGGCTAAAAGTTTAAGGGCTTGGATACGGATTTCGAGGGAGATGCAAGCAAATGGTTAATATGTTTGGCTTCAAAGGGGGTAATGGAGCACACAAAAAGGTTGGGAATTATGGCCTTTAACTTGGTTTAAAAACACACATAGCCTATATCACTTTTCAAGCTTCAACCAACTCAAAAGCATAGCACACATGTGAATTTATTTAAAATAGAGTTCATTAGTATCCAAAGAAAAATCTATAGAGATCAATCTATTTTAAAATTATCACGGAGAGTGTATATGAGTAGAAACAATAAAACCCTCTCAAAATAAAACGATAACAGCTCAAAAACTCACAAGGGTAGTCTCTACTATTAATCATGGCCATTCAAACATGTTGTTTCTCCACTATAATATTAAGAATATGACTAATTAAATACCGAACAATGAAAAATTCTCTAAGACCTTACTTTAATAAAAGATTATTGACACTGCCTGTAGAACGGTTGTACAATCATATGTCTAAGCATCAAATTTCAACAAATTCAACTAACAACGCACCAAAGTTCGAATTCCTACCCCCAAACTTAAATCTAACATTGTCCTCTATGTTAGTCAATATAAGATCAAGAACAGAGAATAGGGAATTTGAATCTCAATAAAGTGCACTGGTGAGGATTTACAATGAACACAACAGACTATCAGAATTAAGAATCACAAGCGAACATACTAAATTTAACGAAAAACTAACAAACTATCAACAATCCTAACAATTCCAAAGTTTAAACAAGCAATTCAAAAACTAACATTATTAGCAAAAAATGAAACAAAAATAAAATTTTACTAGGTTGTCTCTTGCTTTCGCCCACCTGCCCCATAATTGATATCTTCTCATCAACCTACCATACCATCATAACCAAGTGACAGGAAGAAAAGATAGCTCTCCTAGCCATGCATACTTTAAATAAGAAGGTAGCTTTTTAGGGCCCAAGTGTGGTGGTTGCTCAAAAGGTGGAGGCGGTTTGGGCTTTCCTTCTATAAGCTTTTTAAAATAAAATGTACTCCTATACAAGGGCGGAAGCGAAGAATCTAACCAAAGTGCATCATCTGCAACCTTTTGGCTATCATCCTTTTCAATGGCATGGACAAAAAATGAATCAAGTGGCTCTTGAGATGTGGTTGCCTTATCTCCATGTGACACATTTTTGCTCACTTCCATCTCTACTTGATCAATCCCCATCGGATGTTCAACTAGCTTTTTGATTTCCAAGGTAATCTCCTTGCATTGCTCCATCGGATATGTCTCTATGTTGTTTTGCAATGCTTCTTGTGCTTCCCTTTGGATCTCGTTTGCTAATTGGCTGATTTGAACCTCCAAGTTTTGGATGGCTACTTGGGATTGTTGTACCGCTTGACCAAGTTGCTTTAAAGAACTTTCTTGCACATCCATCCATGTGTCCATCTTTGACATTATTGTATCTTGCTTCGACATGAATGCAGAAATCAAGTCTTCGACAGAGGACTTCTCTTCTTGTTGGTTGCTCCATGAAAAATCAGTATGGTTGCTCCACCAGGTATTGTATATGCTCGGGTAGAGGTTGTTATATTGATAGTTATAATTTTGCACGAAATTTATTTGTTCATAACTGCCATCAGCAAACGGATTACCCACCTGACAATCGATGCTTATATGCGGCTCCCCACATAAGAAACAACCCAATGGTATTCCAACTGAACTTTCAGGTGTTGCCCTTTAATATGACCATTGATAATCATTAGTTGCCACTTCTTCAATAGGATCATACGCCTCATACCACGAGTACATAACCTATACAATAAATAAATAAATAAATAAAATAATAATAATATTAAACCAAAATAATAAAAAATACACAAATACACAAATAAAAAAAAATTCCAAAGTAGCAAAAGGCTAAATCGGTATTGATATTGACATTCAATTGTCCCCGACAACAGCGCCAAAAACTTGATGCGTGATTTTATGCAACTCGCAAGTGTACGAGATTAACACAAGTAATAAAGAGTGAGTAGAGTATCGTTCCCACGAGGACAATGAATATCAATTACCAAAATTAACTCAACCTAATTATATTTGGAATAACAATGTTTTAGAAATTGCAAATAAAAAAAAAACAACGATTCGAATTCAAGGGAATTGAGGCGTTAGGATATCCGATTTCACTTGGTTATTATTATCAAACACTCATGAGTTACAATCTAGATTTTATTACCGATGGTTGAATTCGTGCTTAAACTAGATTAACCAATAATCTCTCTCGAGTATTACCTGAATTATTTCATCGCACATTAATACCCTATCTCTAGATGACTACTGAGTGCGCAAGAACGCATTAAGAATAAATAAACAAAAAACAAGTAACACAAACCAATTACTATATCTCTATGTAATTTAGTATGTGATAGATATTAATACAAGCACTTGGCGGGTGTCTCCTCTCGGCTCATAACCCAACCACCTATGATGATTCTAAGTGATGATCAGACACAATAGAAAGCAATAAAGTCAATAATATCTATTCAACACATCAATAACAAATCTAAATAGAAAACCTCAATTGTATTCAATAATTAATAAACCAAGATCCATCATCAATCCTAACTATGGAAAATTAGTTCATGCTTGAGTAAAAGAATAAAGCAATAATATTCTTAAATCCTGGCATGGCTAATTACAACGGAAAAGTAAAGGAGAAGAAATCTTAGAAAATTTTGTTGACTCCCAATCGATTGCTTTTTAAAGTGATTCGAAATTGATGACGAATGCGATGCAGAACGAAGATGTTACTTCCAAACCCTAGAATTTTCGACCTCCTTCTCTTATTGATTAAGTCTCTATTTATAGCTTTTCCAATGAGAGTTTGAAAAAGAAAAGATGTCCTGAATTCGTGCATCAAAAAGTGCCACCTGAGCTAGCGCTTCTTAGTACCGCTTTTTGATGGAAAAAGCTACGAGCAGAAAAGTGCTACCTCAGGTAGCGCCTCTTGGTAGCGCCACCTGATAGGGAAGAAAAGCGCTAGCTGAGGAGGTAGCGCCTCTTGGTAGCGCCCTAAACTTACTCTTTAACTTGATTTCATGGCCTATTGATCCGAAATCATCCAAAACATCATCAATCATCGAATATCCCCTGCACACTAAATAAACACATAAAAACGTCCAATTTCCCTCAAGAATTGGGCAAAAATGATAAATAATAGGGTCGCAAAATTATGCAAAATATGACATTATCAACCGTAGAATCCATTTTTTACTATCAACGGTACTTGAAATCCTGCCTTCAGTAACAATTTGATCTTTAGAATCATCATCTGGGTACCAATGTAACAAATGACATTGTGCATTTTCAAATTGTGATATGTCTTATGTCATTGGAACACTTCCATGTTGGGATTGAAAAAGCAATTAAAATAATAAAATATAAGTGTCAAAACACTATATATAATTAAAAATATAAGGAGAAAAAAGGCAAGATTTAAACTTGAGGCAAAATAGGAATTTATCTAAAAAAATGAATTTACTGTAAGAAATAACCTTTATACCTTCCAATATGGCAATTCGAAGAAAATTGATTTTTTCTTCCACATGATGGTATTTTGAAATCGCTTCCTCTTTTTTTTTTTTTATCCTTTTTCCCTCAATCATTGACTATTTGCTCAACTTCTATGTAAACTTCATTACTAGTGGATCACTTTGGCTTCTGACATTGTTCTTGTTCTCCATTAAACCATGCTCGCTTTGTTCGTAATGGATGATCAATATGAAGAAACCGTCTATGTCCCATATATGAAAACTTCAGGTTGTGTTTCACCATTCTGAACTTGTGTTTTCACGACATATAGGACAAGCGTATTTTCCCTTAGTTGGCCATCCGGACATGTTTCCATATGCTGGAAAATCATTAATCGTCCACATCAAAACTGCTTTTAAATTAAATGTCGACTCATTTAATGCATCATACACTTGCATTCCATTTATCCACAAGTCTTTCAAGTCATCTATAAGCGGTGCTAAATAGACATCAATATCATTACCTGGTTGTTTTGGCCCTGGGATAAGTAAAGTCAGCATCAAACTCTCCATTGACATGCATAACAATGGAGGAAAGTTATATATAGCCAAAATCACTGACCAACAACTATAACTAGAGCTAAGATCTTGAAATGGGTTAAAACCATCAGTAGCAATACCGAATCGAATATTACGAGGATCCATTGCAAAAGAAGGTCGTTTCCTATTAATTGTCTCCTATGCAACTGAATCTACTGGATGTCTCATTTTCCCATCCTCACTTCTGTGCATATAATGCCACCTTAATGCTTTTGTCAAGTTAGTTATTCCAAACATCCTCTTAATGCTTCTGCCAGGGACTCCTTTGCAAATCCTTTTTGTGCGTGGATTAACTTTCCAACGCGATGCATGACATTTAAAACATTGCTGCAAATTCTCGTACTCTTTTCTAAAAAGACAACAATCATTGATACAAGCATGAATCTTCTCTTACCCAAGGTCAAATGTCTTCAATAGTTTTTTTGTTGAGTATAAAGAATCAGGAAGTGTATTCTTTGTAGGGAGGATGTCATTAAGTATTTGCAGTAACTCATCAAATCCATTGTCAGATAGCCCATGAGTAGCTTTATGCTTAAATAAAGTTACTGTAGCAGACATTTTTGTATGCTTTGTACATCTAGGATACAAAGGACTTTCGGCATCAGAAACTACATTCATAAACTCTTCCTCATCAATATTTTGATCCCTTTGCCCTATGAATGTCTCTTCATTATTGAAAAGTCGATCTTTATATATTATATATATTTCCGTCATCCTAATATCTTTGTATCCAAAAGATGAACTACCTACACATTCTCCATGAAATACCCATGTAGTGTATGAAGAATCCATCCCTCATATCACTAAATGCTCATACACAATATCATAATGATGTCGTTGCAAATTTTTGCAATCTACACATGGACATTTTACGAAATCCGAGTTTATGACATTAGCATGAGCATTCTTAACAAAGCTACGAGCCCCTTCTTGATACTGCACTGAAAGTCTGCAAACATGAAGTCGATAGGTAAATGCAAATAATTTTTTTTCCAAATGCCAAGATAAGTAATTAAGTATATAAATTATTAAAATTTAAAAGAGAAGAAAAATGTATGAAAGTAAATCTTGATAGGTGTACCCATCTCTTGTCCATCAGATCTACACAAATTACAAAATGAAAAAAGAATTGCTTAGTTGCGAAGTAGAATAAAATAATTGCTTATCATAACAAATAAGTAAATGATTAAAAATATATAAATAAATAATGACAACTTTACCACTTGCAAAGTAGAATTAGAGTTTGGTTTTGGATTGATTCAATATAAGCGGTTCCACCTATCAGTCACACCAAAGCTAGCTCTTCTCTGTCAAACACCAAAGATATAATGAAGTCACTAACTTAGAAAAATATCATATTTCAAATGATTCAAACAATAAAGCTAGAAAACTTGCTGTAAATAAACTTATTCTAGCATATATAAATATAATAATTCATGGTACTATTATATTATATCAAGTCTGAAAACTTATAACTTTCGAGACTGGAAAATATATACATATGATCAGAAGCAAAGATACTTGCTAGGATACTTATAACTTCATAAATGCTATTTTTTTTCTTCTTTTTACTACTATTACAACTCAATATATATATATATATATATATATTTGTGGATTTGTCTATAGTTATTACTTCATTTAATTTTTTATAGCAAATTCATTAAATTTCCTTCAAATAAGACAATTTCCTTCATTTAATTTTTTGGTCTGAAAACTTTTGACTCTAATGTTACTTCAGTACAAACTAAAGATAGTAATTTCGTACATTGCTTGTCAATATTAAAACTAACATAAAGGTTTCACAGTTCACCAATCATAAACTATACAAGAATAGATTCTTAAAACAAAATTAGCCACTTTAAAACTAAAATTCAACAGCAAATATGATAAAATTAAACTACGGATACCAATAATAAGTAAAAAGCACAACTTACACACTGGAGAGATGAGTGCCTGATCGTGGGGAAGTGAGTAGAGTTGTGGTGTGCAGACCCGTCGAGAGAGAGAGTGGGGCGTGCGGAGTGTGTCGAGAGAGAGTGCGGCGTGGGTGGAGTTTATTTTTTTTATTCAAAAAGGGGTGGGTCTGCTTTGATGTGTACAGAGAATGGGGTAAAAGAGTGGGTCTGCCAATTTGTATCTTTGATTTAATTGTCAACTCTGTTTTTTTTATCAAAATAGCGTGGTGTCACGGTCTTAGTATTTTCTAAGCCAATCGTGCGGCACTTAACACACTTCCTCTTGTCAAAGAGGTTAAGTCAGCCTTAATCCCCACGAGTTAGTCAAGTAACTTGCTAGCACAACTCAAGAAAGTTAAGTAGAAAGAGAGAAGAGAGAGCACAAGTGTTTGAATGCTTGAACTCTTGAATTCTTGGATTTCTTGGATGGTTTGTACAAATGAGGGGTGCCATCTATTTATAGACACCAAAGAATATTCTAGGACATTTCCTATCTACCATGTTCTAGATAATTCTACTATGTACAAGTTGTCATACAACACACAAGCTTCTAGAGTATATTCCAAGTCTTGAACATCCTACAAGTCTCTATACTCTTCTAGAATGTCCCAAGAGCTAGACTTCTCTAGGAGCTTCTCCATTCTTCTAGGTTATTCCACAAGGTTCACCATTCTTTCGGGTTGTTTCGGATCCTTCTAGATAGATCGTGACATTCTCCCCCACCTAATCTGGCGACGTCCTCGTTGTAGTCTCCTTGTGGAACTCCTCGATTTGTTTTGAGAACTACCATAAAGCCTCCGTCGATTCCCAAGTAGCTTCACTCGTAGGAAGTCCCTTCCACTTGATCAAGTACTCGCTACTTCGGGGAACACCTTTTTTCTCACGATTCGATCCACTAGGATCTCCTCTACTTCCTTATCATAGGAGGTTACTACGGCAGTTGGCACCCTTGAAGAATCTCCTTAGCTAGGGTCTTCCGTGTTCGCATGATATGGTTTCAAGTGACTCACATGGAAGACTGGATGGATCTTTAGCCTTGGAGGTAGCTCAACCTTGTAGGAAATTTTTCCTACCTTCTTCAAGATCGGAAAGGGTTCTTCATACTTTCTTACCAAGCCTTTGTGCACCTTCCTGAAGGCTTTGAATTGCTGGGGCAACAACTTGACAAGTACCAAGTCTCCTACTTGAAATTCCACTTGTCGTCTCTTTTTATCCGCCCATTTCTTTATCTTCCGCTCGGCCTTGTCAAGGTAAGATCGTGCAATGTCGGCTTGTTCTTGCCAGTCCTTGGCCAGCTTGTACGATCCTGGACTCCTTCCCGTATATCCCACCATTACTGTCTGCGGAGTGAGGGGTTGGCCCGTCGCCAACTCGAAGGGGTTGTAGTGGGTCGCCTCACTCCTTTGTAAGAGAATTGGGCCACATCAAGTAACTTTGCCCAATCTCTTTGGTTGGCACTCACAAAGTGCCTGAGGTATAACTCCAACAACACATTCACCCTCTCCGTTTGCCCATTCGTTTGTGGGTGAAAGCTTGTAAAGAAATGCAACTTCGACCTCAATAGGTTGAAAAGCTCGGTCTAGAATTTACCCATGAAGTGTGGGTCTCGATTGCTAACGATTGTTCTAGGCACGCCCCAGTACTTCACCACATCCCTTAGGAATAACCGAGTTGCTTGCTCTACCGTGCAATCCGTAGGGGCAGCTATGAAAGTTACATATTTAGAGAATCGATCGACCACCACCATGATCGATCCGCATCTATCCGACTTTGTTAAGGCCGAAATGAAGTCCATGGTAACACTCTCCCATGGTCTTTCAGGGATAGGCAGCGACTCTATCAATCCTCCCGGTGATTGCTGCTCGTTCTTGTCTTATTGGCACACAAGACAAGTCTTCACATAGACCTCAATATCATCCCTCATATGCGGCCAGTAGTAGGTTGCCTCGAGTAAAGCCCTCATTCTCCGTTGTCCCCGATGTCCCACCCACTTTGTATCGTGGCACTCCTTGATTAAGTTCTTCCATAAGTTCTCTAATTTTGGGACATATAGCCGGTTTCCCACCGTGTAGAGCAAGCCATCTTGTACCCAAAACCGCTTGGTCTTTCTATCATTGGCTAACCTCATGAGACTCTTACCCAGTCAGTCACGTTGTAGCCCTTCCTTGATGAGATTAATGACTTCTCCCTGTGGCGTACTCCTCATAGTTACAAGTTCTGCCTTGCTACTTAGTGCGTCTGCCACCAAATTTGCCTTCCTGGGCTTGTACTCAAGCGTATAATCGAACTCAGCCAAAAGGTCCTGCCACTTAGCTTGCTTTGGGCTAAGCTTCTTCTGCGTTTGGAAATAGCTAGTGGCAACAGAAAAAAATTAAAAATTAAAAAAATAAAAAATTGGCTAAATGAGAAAAAAAAAATGGGAGTATGATGCACAAAGCAAAAATTTTTGAAAATGGGTTGGAAAGAGGTTGAAGGAGAATGACGAGAAAAAGATTGGGAATACAAGTGGAATGAATTTGGTAGTCGTGAGAGAAATTGCAAGAATTGAAAATTTTAGGAAGTCTCTCAATAGGTTTCTGAGTTGAACCCTATTTCCGTTCTTTTTGAACCAATCACCCCAAAGCCCCATTACAACCATATAAAGACCTGTTGATCTCCTTAGGAAGTTTAATTGTAATATTTGACATGTATATACATAGATTTTTCTGTTCTTAGCATTTGATATCTTTCATGAGATCCTTTGTTAAACCTGTGTGTCTTTCTATTTATATATATATATATATGCATACGACATATTTTGTAATTCTTTGCTCATAAATTCCAGTCGTATGTAGCAGAAAGTGTGAAAACCTAGGTTATGAGTATCATTGAGTGAAAACCGATGAGATTAGAGTCTATACGAATTATATTAGTGGCTAATTAATAAGGAAGGTTTGACTACTATAAATGTATTGCATGTTAGAGTCCTGTTTGATATAGATTGTATTAGACTTGTTGGCAGTATTTTGAATTTCTGATTTTTGTGCTATTCTTATGCCTTTGCATTTGTGTATATACTTGATTTGATGTTTAGTTATGTATGTAGTTAGCTTAGGATGTTTGTGGGTATCGTAACTGGTAAACTCTCATGAGACTATAACTCGTCTACTAGGGCCACCTAAGGGTTTAAAGGCTTGTGGCATGTGCTAAGTGCCATTGTTTCATCATACGAAATTGGATATAGCTTAGTTTGTTTTCTATTTGTTAATTTTAGTTGTGTTTTATTTTTGCTTTTCTTTTTATTGTGATGTGTGATGATTTGCTTGAAGACAAGCAAAAGATAGGTTTGGGGGTATTTGATCGGTCATTTATTGTTATATATTTACGACCCTTGGATCATTTCTTTTAATTGTATTTTTGAGTATTTTTGGTATGTTTGATGTGTTTTGTGAGTATGTGCAGCTATTAGGTGAGCCCCGTGAATTAATGTGAATATACGATGAATCGAGGTAAAACTGGACAATTCGGGTACCAATTAGAGAGAAGCCATCTTGCATGGATCAATTAGGGAAAAGCCATAGATCATTTGGAGAATAGCGAATCAAAAGCGGTTACATGCATAAAGAATTGAAGATAATTAGCAGCAGCTATCACTTTGCATGAAAGAAAACAAAAGTGGTTTGCGCGTGAAGAATAAAATAACATTACAACCATGTTTTGTCATCTTGCAAGAAGAAGACATGTGTAAGCTGTCAACTCGTGCAAAATGAAGAAGGTGAAACTCATTAGCTATGCATGTGTAATTGCAGAAGAAGACAGCAAGACAGCGCTTGCGATATGGTCCCGCGACCAGCGTTCGCGTCCTCCAGCTCGCGGCGAAGACCAAGACATGCAGAAGAGAAAATTGCTCCAGCAGGTCACATGACTTGGTCACTGCGACCAGGGGTCGCGCAGTCTGCTCGCGCACGGAAGAGAAAATTGCACTAGTGTGCAGCGCGAGGTGGGAACGCGACCAAGTGGCGCGACCGCTGGTCGTGGCGGCAGAAAATTGGCAGCCCTAATGCGCTGCTATAAAAGGAAAAGTGGGAGACATATTAGAGGAGGCAGAGAGCTCGGGACATAACAGAAAAGGTAGCTGCCCCAAGGGTGATTCTTCACCCATTTTGCTCCTCCAAAACACAACTCATCACCACACATCATCTCCAAACATCATTCACAGGCTAAATACTCGGATTTGATTGATTGTTCATCAATGAAGACGAAGATCGAAACCGGAGAAGTTCCAGCCGGACCAAAGCGGGATTTCGAATCTTGAGAGCTTCGATGGGTTGTATTTCATCTCATTATTCTTCCTTTGATTGTTCATTGATGATTATGAGTAGTTAGAACTCTTGTTAGGTGATTTATGAATCCATGAACAGATTTTCAGGATTATTGATTATGTATATATTTTGATATTTAGTTGCAAGGATTTAAACTTGAGTTTATATTTTATATATTGCAATTGATTCTTGTTCTATGCATGATTAGTATTTATTTGTGTTCCATGAATGAAGAAAGTAGTTTGCAAGTTCTTGAATATATGTAATATATTTTTGATTATTTCATAATATTGACTTAGAGTAATATTTCAGTATATTGATTGCAATTTATTCTTGTGTCTATGCATTTAAGTTAGTTAGTATGCACGTATCTTGATTAATAACAATTTGATATTATTGAATATATTTTTATATTATCACTTTGATTTAATTCTCGTGTGTTGCGATTGCGAAAGTATATTGTGAGCTTCTTGATGAACCGATTTGATAGATATTGTGATCTTACATGAGAAATCAGTAGGTTGCAACAGAGCTTAATGTACTCTAAGTTCAACGGCTAGATTAATTTTGATATGAAAATACTGAATTGATCTAGGGATTTGATTAGTTAAGGGTTTCCAATTGAATGTACTCTAGGACCAATAGGTGCATTTAATTGGAATTACAACACCATTGCGGGACCAATACAATGTGGTGTGCCTAAACTACTCAATTCGTTTCTTGTTAATAACGTGCTTCATAATAGTCAATAATTTTCCTTATCCTGGATTGGGACCATATGACCACCTAGCATTATCATCTATATATTTTGTCTTGCTTTACTTTATCGTTTTAGTTAGTTAATTTAATTTATAAAACAAAAACCCAAAACAACTTGATTTATTTTACCGCTTTAATATAATCTCTAGTTTATAGAATTAGTACCATCACTTCCTTGTGGATTCGACTCCGTACTTACGGAAATTTTATTACTTCGACACATCCTACACTTGGAATTTATTCCCACGCGTTTGAGCGTGTCAACTTGCAAGGCCGAAAGATGAGGGGTCTTCAACCCGGATTTGGCGATGGCTGGAATAATGCAAGGAGTATCCTCCAATATAGCAACAGAACGTAAGAAGTGTAAAAGGACTACCTTGACTTGTTCGAGGAAGTTCATGCCGAGTACTACCTCGAAGTCGTCCATGGGCGCAACCGTAAGGTCTATCTTCCCATTCCAATTACCCATGCTTATATTCACTCCTCGAGCCATGCTAACAAGCAGTCTTGCCTTGGAGTTCACCGCTTTTAGCCATCCGGTCTCCTTGACACTTTCAGCCCCAATCTTTTTGCCTCCTCCTGTGAGACAAAGCTGTTTGTAGCTCCCGTATCAACTATAATTCGGGCAACTTTCCCGTTGATGTGGACATCGAGGTACATAAGACCCTAACTCCCTCGGGTTTTTGGGGCTGGCTGGGTTTTTATGGCGGTGAGCATTCGGAGAGAGCCCATGTGAGATTCCTCCGTCTCTTTCTCACGCTCCTCTACCAATGCATTGATAGCCTTGCGCTTAGGGCACTCCCTTGCCCAATGAGGTCCGTCACAAAGGAAATAGTTGGTCTTCGGTTTGAAGTCTTTTTTGCTGTGACCTTCCTAGAAGCTTACCCTTATCTTTCCCACTCGAAGGCTTGTAGAGACTTTTCCTTTTGTCTCCCCCACCTTTGTCGTGATTATCCTGTGGTGGTTTCTTTTTGGGAGGTTCACTCTTCCGGTAATCAATTAGGGATTCCGCAATTGCTATGGCTTTGGCAAGATTTTGCACATTGCGGCGTCGCAACTCTACTTCTGCCCATGGTTGTATGCTGTCTATTGGCTCCATTTCTTGATAAAAAATGGACATTCACTAGTACCTTTCTTCACCTACTTGTGTTCCATTCTCGGGTAATTATCGGTTATTTTTAATATTTTTATTCAAGTATGCAAGTAATAAGAGTTTGTACATAATTGAAGAGTCTTGGTGGATTAAATTGAAAATATTGGATTAAATTGAACAGTGACATCAACAGTACCGTATGCGTCAGTAGTAACGTACGCGTAAACAGTGCCCCGATGAACAGTACCCAAGATTTTCTTATAAATACCCCCTTTCCTTCATTTAAAAGGGAATCCAGGATTTTCATAAAACAGACCACCAAAAGGAGAAAAAAATAGAGAAGAAGAGACAAAGGGGGAGAAGAAGATCACCTTGGAAACAAGAGGATTCGGATTCAATCCTTAAGCCATATTCTTACCATCAAGCTTGGATTTGGAGAAAGTGGAAGCTAGACGAACTCGCAACAGGAGGAGGATGAGTGTTCATCGCACCTAGAGTTTTTCTATCCCTTTCCTTCTTTATTTTCTTGCTTGTAACTCTATTTTATTATTGAAAAACATGTTTGGTTGTAAATCTTTGATTATGAACTAAACTTGTAAGTTAGGGTTTTGTTGGATCTTATTCTATGAAACTTGAATGAATTGATTGTTTAATTTGTTGTGGTTAATTATTATGTTGTTGAGTCGTATTATTATGCTTAATGCTTTTGAATGTAATGATCTGCATTTAGTTAATTTTATGGTTGTGTGTTATGTACTGAAAGGAAAAGCCCACAACGTACTCGATGTAATGTCCACCATAAGTAGAATTAGATAGAGATATACTAATTTGCTTGTGTGATCATATAGGGTGTTTATTGTAACTAATGCATTTTCATACACTTGGATATATCATCGAAAGATAGGATATTAATATATATGGTAATAGGTCTGATTTACCTCGAGAGGAGACTTTGGATAATTTAGATAAACACGGTCATCAATATGAATAATTAAATCATAATGATGTGCTTTCATGAAACTCAATTAGATGGATTAGGTGAATTCAAATACCCTAACTAATCTCTCATATTGGTTGTGTGCTTTATTTTTATGTTTATGTATTTTTATCTTTTAATTCCTTCTTACAAACCATTTTGATTTATTCAAATAGATATAGACTTGGTTAATTTTAATACTCAACACCTAAATATCTCTGTGGAGACGATAATTTACTCACACTTTATTATTTGTACCGACCCCGTATACTTGTGGGTACAAAAAGGCATAACATTGTCCATGAAGTTGAATAACAATTCATCATCCGTCATGTTAGGAACTTCTAGCATGAGACTAAAAAATTCCTTAACATAATCCCTAATCGAGCTGGTTTGTTTGAGCTTCTTCAGATTCTTCCTAGCAAGATATACAGCATCTTCAAGATAGAATTGCTTTTTAAGCTCTTTCTTGAAATCCTCCCAAGTATCGATGGAGCACGTAACTCTTTGAATGTCGGTATGTCTCCTCCACCATAGAGTGGTTGTATCGGCGAGGTAAAGGGTTTCGGTCCGAATTTGTTCCTGATTATCCGTGATCCTGACAGCCTCAAAGTACCTCTCCATATGCCAAAGGAAGTTATCTACTTCTTTAGCATCATGTTTGCCATCGAAAACCTTCGGCTTAGGTATCTCCTTTTTTAGAGCACCTTGGAAAGCCCCACCACTCACGGCTCTCTTGCATAAGGCCCAATTTTCCCGCATGTCTTTAAGAAGTGTCTCGAACTCCGCAAGCTTCCCCATTACCGTGTGTTCCAACCGCGCTTGGAAGATCTTGTTCCCCTCTTATGCCTCTCACCCTGATGTAGTGACAGATAGCATGTCTCCCCGGAGGTCCTCGATCCTTTCCCTAAAATCGCCTATGTCGCTCTCCACACTGTGCTCCAATACATCCAACCGTTCCCTCGAATCGGCTATAGCGAGCTCAATCCTAGCCAACCTTGACTCTAAGATTGAGGCAACATCACGAGATTTTTCCTTCCTGGACTTACTTGGGTTGGTATCCCTTCCACGGCTTGGCTCTTAGATGACAACTTCTTCGACTCCTGCCATTATGCTTTCTCTTCCTTAGTTAAGCAACCGAGCTCTGATACCACTTGTCATGACCTTAGTATTTTCTAAGCCAACCGTGCGACACTTACCATACTTCCTCCCGTCGAAGAGGTTAAGTCAACATTGATCCCCACGAGCTAGGAAAGTAACTTGCTAGCACAACTCAAGAAAGATAAGTAAGAAGATAGAAGAGAGAGCACAAGTGTTTGAATGCTTGAATGCTTGAACTCTTGAATTCTTGGATTTCTTGGATGGTTTGTACAAATGAGGGGTGCCATCTATTTATAGGCACCAAAGAATATTCTAGGATATTTCCTATCTACCATGTTCTAGATAATTCTACTATGTACAAGTTGTCATACAACACACAAGCTTCTAGAGTATTCCAAGTCTTAAACATCCTACAAGTCCTATACTCTTCTAGAATGTCCTAAGAGCTAGACTTCTCTAGGAGCTTCTCCATTCTTCTAGGTTATTCCACAAGGTTCACCATTCTTCCGGGTTGTTCCGGATTCTTCTAGAAAGATCGTAACAGTGGGCTCTGTTTTGATAACTAGGGCAAAAACTACAAAAAAATTCCTTTTTAAAAAGCAATCCCAATGTGCTCTGTTATCTTTTTTTACTTTTTTTTTTTTAAAAAAAATGCTGATTTTTCATTATTTATTTTAAAAGTGGGTCTGGCTACAATGCCAAGATAAAAAAGTGTCGGTATCATATCGGCACTTTTTTGTCCACAGCAACCGGTAGTAACCGGTATCCCCGATTGCTGCAAAGTTTTTTAATTTATTTACTAATTTAATAATAAATGGCGAAAATAAAAAATACTAAAATATATAAAAATTAAATAAATAAGGAAAATAGCTAATAATACCTAAAAGTTAATAAATAATTAAATTATTAAAACACAAAAACTTTTAGTAAATAAAAAAAATAAAAATAACAACAAATCTTATTTATTTAATAAATATAATTGTAATTTTTTTAAAATAGAAATACATTTTTATTATTTTTTGCAAACGAATTATTTAATAAGTCCGCGAACAGTTTTAAAAATATATCGCGACTTCATTTCAATTTGTTCGCGCCTCTATGTGAGTTCGTAATAATAAATTTCGACGTCGTTGGAGGAAGTTTGACTTGGCAAGGAACTTAGACGTTGGGAGAAAACATTAAAGTTCCTCAAGGAACTTTGACGTTGGTCAGTGAACTTTAACGTTCCCTACCAACGTCGAAGTTCCTTCATGTTGAAGTTAACGTTACCGTTGGAGGAAGTTTGACTTGGCAAGGAATTTGGACGTTGGGAGAAAACGTTAAAATTTCTCAAGGAACTTTGATGTTGGTCGGTGAACTTCAACGTTTGCCACCAACGTCAAAGTTCCTTCGGGTTGAAGTTAACGTTACCATTGGAGGAAGTTTGACTTGGCAAGAAACTTGGACGTTGGGAGAAAACGTTAAAGTTCCTCAAGGAACTTTGACATTGGTGGGGTAACTTTAACATTCCCCACCAACGTCAAAGTTCCTTCAGGTTGAAGTTAATGTTGTTACCGTTAGAGGAACTTTGACTTTGCGAGGAACTTGGACGTTAGGAGAAAATGTTAAAGTTCCTTCAGGTTGAAGTTAACGTTACCGTTGGAGGAAGTTTGACTTGGCAAGTGTAACACCCTTTTACGAGCCACTAGAATCGAATTAAGGAGTGCTACTTTTCTTCCATTCATTCTATTTATTTATATACGAAAACGATTTTTAGGTTTGTAAAAACCAAACTTTAAACCATTAAAAGAATAAAAACTTTAATGTATTTATATTTTGAAAATGGTCAAGTCTATTTTTTTCATAAAAAAAAAAAAATTTGCCAGAGTTTTTCCTGAATTTCGGACTTTTCCAACTTATTACAAGAAAATCACAATCTTTCACAAATTCCACACTTCAAAATTTGTCCAACCATTATGCATGCCCCTCCATTTTTGGCACGACTTTATCTTATCATTTCATCATGAGAATAAACAACAATACAATAGCAACAAAGTTACATATTTTTATACAATAGAAACAATTAGTCGATATTTACATGACTTAGCCATTACAAATATTTACAACACTTTTGTTACATGCATTCTTTAATAAATACTTAAGTATGAGGTAAATAATGACTACCCAAAAACAAGGATGGATGTGACTCGGTCTTTTCCCTGCAGATGTGCACTCTACAGTCTTTGTCTACCCCGTAAACTCTACTACCTACGCTTGATAAATTCATTGTGCTAAGCACATTTGCTTAGTGGGTGTACACTAATTTGAATCCACAATTTGGATTATAAATATCATATAATAAAATTTATAAACGGCAAAGTTTCCAATAAATCAAATATAACTATATAAGGTACTAACATACATTACTCAATTACAACCAAACAAAGTGGTAAACATGCATTATACCTTTCCATGCATTCTCCATATACAATCACATAAATGTTTTTATCCATAATTTCATCATATATATATATATATATATATATATATATATATTTCTTTTAATCAATGTTCTTAGTAAACATTAACATGATACCATGGATTGGAATATGGGTTTTTCGGCATCAGACACTCGGTGCCTCCCCGCCGTATTGTTTCGCATATATTTTCTCATTCTAAGACCGGACACTCGGTGCCTCTCATGGTCCATAAAGTAATAATCATTGCAATGGTATTTCCGGTTCAGTAATGCAATAATAACCTATTGGCATGCCAATCTCCAATCCCCACCTATCAATGTTTAAGACCATTATAATTTCAATACAGCATAGTGTGTGTGTATATATATATATATATATATATCTTCACATTTCCATTTATTAACTAAACTCCCACCAAGTATAACCATATCTATACATTTACAATGCTTATAGTTTTCATATTAAATCAAAGTATTGCATCTCTAATGTCGAAGAGAGTCATTTATCAATTCTTAGCTCAATTTAACATTAAAGAAAACTTCCACTCTACACATATTCGGCCAAAACGATTCCAATTCCTATCTTTCCTTTCAAATTGTCAAATTACTTTATAACTTATTCAACATGCAATCCAATAACATCAAATATGGATTAAAACATTAAAAATATCCACATTTACATCATATACCACATTAGGGCAGCTATGTATGTTTTCATAAATCAACAAACTTTCATCATTTAACCACATCAAAACAATCCACAAATATTATTCAAATATAGTTTTCAAAACAATTTACCCAAAAACATAAGATTTCAAAAATTCACATATACTAATGTCCTACTAGAAAATAGAAGTTTTCAAATTAAGTGTACACCAACCTTTCTAATGCTTGATTTCACCTCTTCAAGCCTCCAATTGCACTTTCAAACTCTCTCATTCTCTTTTCCTTGAATTTCCTTGTCTAGCATTTCTCTTGGCTCTACAAAAATGTAAGGTTTATCAAAAAAAAAAATAAAACCTAAAAATTCTAATGCATAATTACTAGTTCTAACATGCCTAAAATGTAGTTCTAACATTCACAACTCAATTTTCTACTTACTTAAATTTCCTAACAGCCCACTCACTTGAAATTCTTCAATTTCCTCTTGATCTAAGGCTTGGAAACTTGATGGATATCACTCTAATTGAAGCTTGAAATTCTTATATGACATAAGAAGGGAAGATTAAGGTGTTTTCTAGTGAAAGAAGTGAAGAAAATTGAGAAGAAAATTGAGAAGAAAATGGAAGAGAGGCTCACGGCAGCAAGAAGGGAAAAAAAATGGGGCAGTGCAGATTTTTTTTTTTTTTAATCTCACTTCTCACTTTATATAGTCATGTTGTCATTGCTTAATTTGTCCCTCAACAATTTCCTAAATGCCCAATATGTCCTTAGTCCACTTAAATGACTTTTAAATGGTTAATTATTCAACTAGAAATCAATTTAGTTAAACTAATCCCATATAGTTACAAATCAACCAAATTTCTTTTACCTTTTTACTTCATGTTGGCTTGCTCTCATTGGATGATTTCTAATAACATGGATCACCAAATTCTTTATCATCCTTTGTCTCTCAAATATATTTTTCCACCAATCAAATCCTCTCATTCATTTCTAAATTTAATTTCTCTCTAGAAAATGCTTCCAAAAATATTATTCTCTTAAAACTTCACAAAAATAAATCCCACAATACAATCAATATTTTTAACTTTATTCTTCTCCTTTATACTACATGCATTACATACCTCACTTTTGCATGCTTGATAATAAGTAAAGAATACTTGTCATATTTAAGAAAAACTAAGGGCGTTACAGTAAGGAACTTGGATGTTGGGAGAAAACATTAAAGTTCCTCACGGAACTTTGACGTTGGTCGGTGAACTTCAACATTCCCCACCAACGTCAAAGTTCCTTCGAGTTGAAGTTAAGGTTACCGTTGGAGAAAGTTTGACTTAGCAAGAAACTTGAACATGGGGAGAAAATGTTAAAGTTCCTTAAGAAACTTTGACGTTAGTGGGGGAACTTCAACGTTTCCCACCAACGTCAAAGTTCCTTCGGGTTGAAGTTAACATCACCGTTGGAGGAACTTTGAGTTGGCGAGGAATTTTGACGTTTGGTGTAAACGTTAAAGTTCCTTCCCAAACTTTAAATATTATGTTAATTTAGTCTTTTATTAGAAAAAATAACTTATTTGATATAACAAAAAATAATGACTAAAAATGCTAATAAAGTAAGAATATTTAAAAATATGAGAAAACACAATTTTAGTCTAAGAAAATATAAACATTTAAAAATTTAACAAATCACGAAAAAAAAGAAGATGTTTTGATCTTATTGTAATTAATTATAATATGTTCAATATTATTTTACAAATATATTTTTCAAGAAATAAAACTGCAATAAAAAAAAATTAAATTTGATAATACTATTACTATATATTCTAGCTACATATCTTGAAATTTTTATTATAAATATAAAAACAATAATAACATTATTGTTTTCAATTTATGATATAAATAAAAGAAATATATTTAGTAATAAAAAAATTTAATTCGTTTAAAACAAATTGTAATTATATAATAAAATATTATATGGCCTCCCACGAACTAATCAGTTTGCGCGAGAACACTAATCAGTTTGTGCTAGTTGTTCTCGCGCGAACTAATCAGTTCGTGCTAGTTGTGGCTTCCCACGAACTAATCAGTTTGCGCTAGTTATTTTTCTACGAATTAATATTATAATATAGTAACCAAAAACCTTACATTTTAATTATTTTATTTGGTTAGATAATTATATTTAATTCAATAAGATGTGAATATCAAATATTTATATTAATTTAGTCTTTTCTTATAAAAAATAACTTATTTGATATAATATTATTAATGGTTTATTAAATGAAAAATCCAAACATTACATATCCCACTAAATGTTGGAAATATTATGTCTTTAGAAATTAAAAAATCATATCCCTCTCTCTCTCTCTCTTATGGCCATGGATGCATTGATAAATAAAATCACGAGACTCAGAACAGAAAATATTACAATATTCATGGATCTTGATTCCAATAATAATCAGTTTGATATGTTAAAAACTGGTGATATTTTGAGCTTTGTGTGGTGTTTGTGGCTTTTGACGGATTTGCAAAGCGTCAATACATCAAAAAGGTAGAGAAGAAGAAGAAGAAAAAAAAAAAAAAAAAGTCTACGTAGAGTTCGCTGAACAGATTGATTCCCGAAACTCATGAATTGAACTGATCACATTCTCTTGAAGTTTACAATCTTTTTCCTCTCTCTTCACAATCTGAAACAAGAAGAAATTCTAAAAATAAAAGAATAAAAAAAATCAGAAACTAATCCAATAGCCAATAACAAATCAACCAAATAAAAAAAATTCAAAAAGAAAAGAAATCAAAACCCACATTAGATACGGTGTTGCAAAACGAATGGAACAATGTTATAAGCAAAAAGAAATACAAGAACGAGTCTTTATATGAGTTTGCTTCGTGTGATTAATGGGTTGACTCAGATTTAGTACACCTTGTTGTGGTCACTTAACAAAATCAAATCCAATCAAAAATAAATTCACTACAAAACTCATTTTCTCATCAAACAACTTTTGTTTAAAATTGATACAAATCAAACAAATCTCATTCAAAACAAATAAAAAAAAACTAAAGAAAATCAAAATCCACCTTTCAAACTAGATTAAATAAGTTGAAAATATCGTCTTCGACTTCGTCGGCTTCATAATGCCGGTGGGTGTCGCTAGTAAAAGAGTGGTAGGCTGATGCTGTTGGTCGGTGGATGTTGTCGGTGAAAAACGGCACAGCTGGTGTTTTGATGAAGAGAGGAGGTGAGTTCTCAAAGAGTTTAAGGAAAGAAAATAAGAGAAATGTTTTTTTTCACTGGTTTATTTGGTTTGGTCAAGTAACCGGTGTATTCAATTGCCTGTTTTCTTTATTTTCTATTTGTTGTTTTTTCTTAACCGTTGGATGAGAAAAAAACTCATCCAACGGTTATGGTTGGACAAAAAAATGCCGGTATGATATTCACACTTTTTTGTCCCGGTATTGTAGTCGGACCCTTTAAAAGTAAATACATTTGTAAAATCCTAATAGTCTCTTAGCATAAAGATAATTATACCCTCAGTTAACTCTTTTTTGACTAACATCTGTTTTAACAGAATAATTATTTTAATTTATTTTTCTAACGTTAGGGATCACGGGAACTAAAAGCGTAAATAAAAAATAAATATTTCAACAAACAAGTGGAGACTAAATTGAAGTTCCACCTAAATCAAATAATCAAATACTGGTGTACTATAATTGAATTGGATTGTCAAATATTCAAGATGATGTGAGATTAGTATGTATTAATTATCAATTTCTCTTTTGTGTTAATATTCCGCCTTGTTAAAAAATGAAAAATATTAATTATATTATAGTTTTCTTAAAACAAATTATATTCTAGGTAGTTATGAAATTTATCATAAATATATATAAAAAAAAATTTATATCTTTTAGTAAGCAAATTATCTTTACATGAGATTGATCAATGAAATTAGATCCCCATATCAATAGTTTTGAAACATGACCCATTTTATTAATATCTTCGAATTGCACATGATTAGTCATTCTCTCATAACGCATATCTTAAATTACAAATTAAAATTATGTTTTAATTTTAATTGATTTTAATTAATTAAAACAATCTCAAATAATAAATTAAAATGATATTTTAAGAGACAAACCTAATAAATTGATTTAGTACTTGTTTCTCTCACAATTAAAATGATATTTTTTTCTCACATCTGCAGTAAGTTGTACAATGACAATTTTAATCATGCATACTCTCTTTTATAAAACAATTGTAAGAATTAAAAACGTTAGATTATATGTTGTCAAAATTATATATGAATAAATCATTTTAAAAAATAAAATACAATTTCATCTCAAATGTCATACGAGATTATATGTTAATTAAATTATGAACTAATAATTTTTTTAAAATAAAATTAAATAATTCTATATTAAACTACAAGTCCATATATTATGTTGGAAAATGTTAAGTATAATAATTATATATATCAAAAGAAATATGTATAATTGGAACCTTATATTATATGACAATTGATATGAATAAGTCAACAAGCATTCGTAAAAAAAATTTGTTATAAAAATAATATATGCATTGATGTCACCTTATTTTGCTTAATTGAAATAGAAATTTAATATCAGTTTTGCTAACTCTTAAGGAACATTCAAGTTATGGATATATCTATGGTAACGTTTTCAGCAAGTATGTTGTTAAGTGTGATCTTTTAGGCAACACGCAGAATGCGCATTGCAAAAGCTCAACATTTTTGCAACATACAATATGGTATGTATATACGGCAACGTACACAAAACGTGTGTTGCCAAATATAAACTTTAAACAATTTATTTTTTGCGAGTTGCGAAATATCAACCCTTTAGCAACATACAACGTTGTATGTTGCTATAGATACATTTACAACAACGTTCCGACCTAGCGTGTTGCCAAATATAAAATATTAGGCAACATGCAACTTGCCCATTATAAAATATTAACTTTTAACAACTTGCGAAAATTGAATGTTGCTATATATTTACTTACGACAACGTTCAAACTATGTGCATTGCCAAATGTATCAACTTTTTAGTAATGTGCAAACATCGTATGTTGTCAAAAGTGATAAGATAACAGCAACTTTCAGTTTACGTTGCTATTTCTGACTTTTAGTAACTTTCAGTTTACGTTGCCGTAGGGAGCTTCCGCAACATACATTTATTGTGTGTTGCCATAGGTGAATTTTGGCAACACGCACAATGAGTACGTTGTCAAATGGATATTGCCAAAAGTCATTTTTCAAAAACATAATAAAAAGAAAAAACAAAAATACCCAAAAAGCAAACATACCTTCAAAGTTCAAATGATGATGGCGATGATAGAGTAGAGACGGCTCCCAACAACGACACAAGACCAACCCAAGCTCACTGGTGGCGACAGGAGACTGCGACAAGATCACCGGTGGTGACAAGAGAGGGTGATGACACCAAATCGTGCGATGAGAGGGAGAGATGTGGGTGGGGTGTTTGCGTTGCGCGAGAGAGAAGCCAAGGTTATGAGAGAAAGAAAGAAATCTGGGTGTGGGTAAGGTAGGGTTTTTATATATATATATATATATATATATATATATATATATATATCATTGGTTTTAGGTTTGGCCACCCAAAACCGAACCGAAACAGATTTTGTTTGGATTTTAAAAAGAAAACTGAACATGTGCCACCCACGACACAGAACTGACCAAAACACCCTTTGCTCGGGTCGGTTTGATCGATTTGGGTAAAATGCCCACCCCTATCTAGAACATTGGAACATTTGTCTAGATTGCATGAGGTTGAAAAAAAAAAATCATATACAGCTCTAATATAAGAATTTTTATTAAGAAATAGATGGATAAGCTGGGAACATAAGCTTAAAGCATAGAAAGATTCATTTCATTCACATTTTCAGAGAAAATAATTGTTGAGTTTTGTGAAGCTTGAAAAGAGTCAGTTTTGTATTAGGGATAAGGCTCGCACGAGTTAGGGATGCTACCAATGGTTGGGCCAAAGGGTTCCTAATTTTTTATGATTTAGTTTCGAGATCAGAATGAGACCATTTTAGGAAGTTTTTCCTAGGTAGGTTTTTGTCTTAGTTTTACTATATAAATACCCATGTAATTTGAGGGTTTTATGTGAGAGAGAAAAAGAGAAAAGAGAGAGAGAGAGAGAAAGCAAAGAATACAAACACACGTAGAGAAGAAAAATATAGTGAGAGCTTTTCGTGTGTGTCTTTGTAATAGTATTATCATAGTAGATTGAATGTGATTGCGCTCCATGGATGTAAGAATCAATTGATTGTCGAACCATGTAAAACACTTTTGTCTCTTGACTATTCTTCGTGCTTATTTTGTATGTACTTTGTTTCTTTGTGTGAGTTTGCATCCAGATTAATTCTGCTGCCTAGAGGGATTGGTTAAATTCCCAACAACTGGTATCAAAGCTTAGTTTGAGCCTAAGGTTTTGCAAACACAAAGGCAGTTCAATATTCTTGATTTCAACTAGAGTCATGGGATCATAGAGAGATTCTACAAGGTTGAAATTTCAATGGTGAGGATTTCAATTTTTGAATGATTCAAATGGAACTATTTGTATCAGAAGGACCAATATATGTCGCTGCATGGAGTGAAGCCAACAACCATGAAAAACAAAGAATTGAACGTGTTAGATCGTAAGCCATTGGTGGTGATTCGACTAAGTTTGTCGAAATCAGTGGCCTTTAATATCAAGAATCAGGATACGACAACATCTTTCATCAAAGCCTTATCCAATCTTTTGCATCCACATTAATTCCATTGCGTAGGGGGATTGGGTAAATTCCCAACAAATGGTATCAAAGCTCAGTTCGAGCTTAGGGTTTTGTAAACACAAAGACAATTTAGCGTTCTCAATTTTAGTAGGAGTCGTGGGAGCGGAGAGAGATTCTACAGGGTTGAAAATTTCAATCGTGAGGATTTCAGTTTTTGGAGGATTCAGATGGAGAACTATTTATATCATAAGGACCTGTATATGCCGTTAAGTAGTGTAAAGCCAACAGCCATAAAAGACGAAGAATGGAAGGTGTTAGATCATAAGGCATCAAGGGCGATTTGATTGAATTTGTCAAAGTTAATGGCCTTTACTATCAAGAATCAGGATATGACAACATCTCTCATCAAAGCCCTATCCAATTTGTACGGCCAAGAGTCTGCAGTGAATAAGGTAAATTTTATTAATAAGTTATTTGTTTTGAAGATGTCAGAGAGCGATAACTTTAAAAAACATTTGAACAAGTTCAACGAGACCACATATCAATTAAATTCTGTCGACAGCAAACTTAAAAATGAAATTCAAGCCTTTCTAATTCTGGGTCAGATGCTAGAAAGTTAGAAAAGTACGGTCCAATCAATCAGTCATTCGTTTGGGAAGTCAAAGCTGAAGTTCTAGGAAGTCATAGACATGATTATGACTGAGGAAATCAAGAGACATGGAATAGGGGATTGCAGTTTATCATCAACTCTAAACATGAAAAGTAGAGGCATAAACAAAGAGAGGGATAGCCATAGTGGTTAATCCAAATAGGGGTTTAGAAGTTCAGAAGATCGCCAGTGCACCGACAATTCAAATTGAGGTAAGAAAGATGTCAAGTGCTGGAATTATGGTAAGATGGGCCATTGCTAGAATCAGTGTAAGAGCCAGAAGAAGAACGATGATGGTTAAACTGAGGCTAGCATTTTTTCAGAAGAGTTTAGTGATGTCTTTGTCTGTTCCTTAGAGTTTCGAATAGAGTCATAGGTGCTAGATTTAAAAGGGAAAGGAGATCCGAATCCTCGGTACCAGAGGCTTGGGCATAGAAGTGTTAAAGGATCGAAGACTGTGCTTTTAGATATGAAGCATGCAAGATCGAAGTCAGGTGACAATAGTCTGCGTGAGATTAGCAATTTGGGGAAACATAAAGGGGTGAGTTTTCAGCAAATTGGTAGAACTTTGAAATAAGCTTCAATTAGTAGGGTTGACAGTATAAGTTAGACAATGAAGTCTAGGGTATTACACAAGTAGAAACCTAAAAGATTAGAACATGCTAGAGGTCGTGAGTCAGCCATCAGAGATCGATGCGAGCAGAGGGAAGTGAGATCAAATTGCGCTAGAGGTCGCAGATCAGCCACCAGAAATCAACACGAGTAAGGAGTCGTAAGGTCAGTAACAAGAGAGAACCTGAATGCTATGATGAGGTATGCTAGGGGAATGATACGAGCGAGTGAGAGCTTACAGTAAAGGAAAATCATGACCAAGAACCATGGGCAGGAGGCTCACGGATGCCGCTCGCGATCGCTCATTAACCAAGCCAGTTGCGATTGAGAAACTAAAGCTGAGGGCAGCGTCAATGGGTCTTCGTGGATGAAGATAATTTGTTTTAGCGTGTCGTTTCTATTGATCATCAGAGGAGGATATTTCCTCATGTTTCAATGTTCAAGTGGGAGACTATTGAGTTTTGTGAAGTTTGAAAAGAGTCAGTTTTGTATTAGGAGCAGAGGCGCGTGCGAGTTAGGGGTTGCTGACACGCTCAAACGCGTGGGAATAAATCCCAAGTGTAGGATGTGTCAAAGTAATAATATTTCCGTAAGTACGGAGTCGAATCCACAAGGAAGTGGTGGAACTAATTCTAAAACTAGAGATTATACTAAAGCGGTAAAATAAATCAAGTTGTTTTGGGTTTTTGTTTTATAAACTAAATTAAACTAAATTAACTAACTAAAACGATAAAGTAAAACGAGACAGATTAAATGGAAGATAATGCTAGGTGGTCACACGGTTCCAATTCTGAATAAGGAAATATATTGACTATTATGAAGCACGTTATTAACATGATAAGACTTCTTCAACTAAGGCCACACCACATTGTATTGCTCCCGCAATGGTATGGTATGTGAATTCAATCAAATACACCTATTGGTACTAGAGTGCAATTAATTGAAAACCATAGTTAATCTAATACAAGGTTAATTAAATAATTTCTTATCGAAACTAACCTAGTATTGATTCTTGAGTTAATTAAGCTCTATTGCAATTTCAATGATTTCTCATATAATATTACAATAAATATTAAATCGGTTCTCATCAAAGAGCATGCAATCTACTTTAGCAATCACAAAACACAAGAATTGAACACAAAGTAATAATATAAAATACGCTCAAAATCAATATCATGTATTACAATAAATATCAAATCGATTCTCATTAAATAGCATGCAATCTACTTTCGCAATCGCAAAACACAAGAATTGAACACAAAGTAATAATATAAAATACGCTCAAAATCAATATCATGAAATAATATACAAAATATATTCATAATCAATAAAATCCAAATTCGTTCATAGTTTCGAAAACCACCTAACAACAAAACTAGCCACTCATATAATCGAAATAACAAGAAAATAGGAAAAGGGATGTGATACAACCCATTCAGAGACGTGTAGAGTCGAAATCGGCTTTGGTCCGGCTGAGACTTCTTTTCCGCAAATCTTTGTCTTATCTTGATGAACAATAGATGTAATTCGTAAAACTAATCTTGTGTTGGTGTTTGGTGATGATGCTTTGTGATATGGAGAGTGAAGAATGATGAAAATTGGCCCTAGGCCGCAGCTAAGAGCTGCTGGAACAAACCCAATTGAACTCTCTGTCTTGGATCTTCTTCCTCTGTTTGATATCCCTTTTGATTCACAAATGGGGGCTATTTATAGGAGATGTCAGGTTACTGTTCATAAATACTGTTCAAGCGTACATGTACTGTTCACGCGCACACAATACTGCTCATAGGTACTGTTCACCAGCTGTTCACATAGCGCTCGCATTTGACTATTGACTGCAGCGCTTGCGTTTGACTGTTGACTGCGGCGCCCGCATTTGACTGTTGATTGCGCCGTCCGCCATGTACTGTTTATGTATACAACATTGTTCACGTATACAGTATTGTTTATCATGCACTATTTATGTGTATGGTATTGTTCATGTATACTGTACTATTTACAGCCGATTTTGCCTCGACTCATCGTGTATTCGCATTAATTCACGGGGCTTACCTAATAGCTGCACATACTCACAAAATACATCAAACGTACCAAAAATACTCAAAAATACAATCAAAAGAAACGATACAAGGGTCATAAATATATAACAATAAATGACCGATCAGTTGCTACCAATGGTAGCGCCAGATGCTACCAATGGTCACGCCATTGGTAGCATTAGGGATTCCTAATTTGCTTAGGACTCAGTTTGGGGTCGGAATGAAACTAGTTTAGGAAGTGTTTCCTAAGTCAATTTTTGTCCTAATTTTGCCACATAAATACCCGTGTAATGTGAAAGGGAAAAAGAGAAAAGAGAGAGAGAGAGAGAGAGAGAGAGAGAGAGAGTACAAACATACACGTAGAGAAAAAAATAGTGTGAGAGTTTTTTGTGTATATTTTTGTAATAGTTCTTTTACAGTGGATTGAGTGCAATTGCGCTCCATGGATGCATGTAGGAATCAGTTGATTACCAAACCACATAAAACTCTTTTGTCTATTTACTATTCTTCATGCTTCTTTTATATGTGCTTTGTTTCTTTGTGTAAGTTTGCATCCAGATTACTTCCACTGCGTAGGGAATTAGTTAAATTCTTAACAAGATCACCATCTTGCTAAAGCAATGCTGGTCTTTCCCGTTTTCACTTGATACGGAGCTCTATTTTACATCAGTTTCTTTTCATTATTTATTTAACGTTTGTAATACTTGCATTTCATTCATGTTAGTGACCAAGGTTATAGCTTCTTCAATATATTAATTTCTATATCTATATTAGTATTTTTCATTTTAAGACTAACTGACTCTATTAATGTTTGTTCATTAGTTACATATGTTGGATATATTTATTTTTATATAAGCAATGGCTCATAAACCTCATCTTAATACTAGATAATTTATACATATTTTTATTGTTGTAAACATGCTTCACGAATAATTGCAACTAATTATACAGAGATTAAATGTATCAAAACAATGAGGGTTAATTACAGGAGCCTTCTACCAAACCGTGTCATAAAAATGATTTACATTTATATCACATTAGTTAATAAGCCAATTAGTCAAGATACCACGATCTTTGAACAAAACAAAGTAAGTAAAAAAGATTAAAAAAGGCCTTATAAAAATGAATTAACTAATAAAAGTTTTTGTCAAAGAAGAGAAACAAGTGGGAAACAACCTAAAGTCGTAAATCATAGCATTAGACAGGAAAGGCTTTCCAACTCATTCATTCTTTTATGTTTGTTTGATTTATTATATCCATTTGATTGCAACTCCGACCAGTCAAAAAGCAATTAATCCAATCAAGAACATGAAAAATGTGTGTTCTGTTTATGGAAAAGAAGATACTATATATATATATATATATATAATTGCCACCCACCCAGAAAAGTTGAGACATAAACTACTGTGTTGTTCATGCGTGATTGTACAAATGAATAGGACTATGTATGTGATTATTATCAAAGATACAATAATTCAATATGATTCATCCTAACATTTGTCTACATTAATGGCTAAGAGAGAAATCTACTCATACAATAATAATAATAATAAAAGAATCAAATGACTTTGAGTTATTTTCACATTTGACGATAGAGGCTTCATATTTTGGAATTATCACAATGAAAAATCTAGACAAAGAATTAACCATCTTTAAACAATTGCTTGACAATCTTGTCAAATAATTTAGCATTTTGATCTTCAGTTAATAATTTAGCTAACAAAAATGGCAGAAAATAGCACAGAGATGTTTGGAAGCCTCATTTTGAGCATGCTCATCTCATGATCTGGTGCTCTAAATCCAAGTTGGCTTATGCATGTGATCCAAAAGTTCTGATGATCTATGCTTATGTACTCTAGTATGCTTTATGGGGCCTGAAATTCAAATCTCACAGTTTCACTGATGGGTTAGTTTCCATTCTGATGTCAAGACAGATAATTTTATGTGTAAAGAAACATATTCTTTCCTGTTTAGGTAATGGGTTCAATTAAAAGAATATCAAGGAAAACACATATAGTTAAAATTAAGATTAATAAGCTGTCTATTTCTAGTTTATATTTTTAATTAATGAAAACAATAAATGCTCAGCATATTTATAGATGTTAAAGCTCATTCTAGTCCTCTATAAATAGGTGGTTTAAGCAGTTAACTGTGAACTTTTCAGACACAATTCTCTCTCTCTCTCTCTCTCTCTCTCTCTAGTAATAATGGACTCTTCCAAATATTATTTCAGCTCAGAAGGATGTAGTAGTAGTGAATCTGGATGGACAAAGTACATGGACTCTCCCATGCAAGAAGATGATGCTGAATGCAGTAACATTGATGATGATGATGGTGAAATCGATGATGACAACAATAATCGTCATAGTAACGAGAATGATGCTATCAACGATGATAATGATGACGGTGGTGATGATAAAGAAGAAAGTGATGATTCGATGGCTTCTGATGCATCTTCTGGTCCAAGTCATCAGTACAAACGTGCAAATGATAAAGCTAATCGCGGTAAGCTTGATCATGTCAAAAAGCTTTTTTCTTGGAAGAAAACTAATGAAAAGGAGAAACACAAGAAGAAGGGCAAGTAGAATACATTTCAGGTTCTTGAAATTCTCTGTGGGTGTAAAATGTATCTCTTTTGATATCTTCCAATGCAATCAATATACACAGGAATTCAATGTTAAATTAGTAGTTTAATGTTATCAGAAAACAAGATATTAATTCATATTATGTTTTCTTCTGTTTTCTGATCCGCCATTTGATTATGAACAACCATGGATCATATGTCTTACCTTTTTCACAGCAAATTCTCGCCGTAAATTTTCATCATTCTATGATTCAATTGTTATATCAAGGTTCATGCATGATGTCCAAAAAAGAAATAAACAATTAGATCATGCTAGCTGAATATAATGCGGCGAGGAACGATAAACTATTAAAATGTGATAGCAATAATCAGCTTCAAATCCATTAGAGAGGAGAGGAGAAGTAGCAATGTTGCAGTGAGTCACTTATTGTAAGATAATATTCCTTTTGTGCATGTGTGAGCATGTGTTTTTGGGTGTATGCTAAGATATGAATGAACCATACAAGTGTTTGATGTGCTGGAAAGAATAAATATCAGCTTGGAAAGACATATATATATGGCTCTCTATGGATTAGGTTTGAGGAAAAAAAAAATGATTGCAATTGGAAATATGTTACAACAATACAACTATTTGTTTAATCTTTTTAAATATTTAAGAAAAAAATGCTCAAATTTAGTAAAATTAGAGGTTGATGATTCGATTTACTCATTTTTTATCCATAGCTTCTCCTCTGCAAAGGAGAGATTTCTGATGAATTTTAAAACCACACGTAAAATTAAAATTCTTTCTTAAAAAAAACAAACAAACTCTTTCTAAAATAATCATATATGATAATTTTGTGCATATGAGTGGTGTGTGGGTGTGTCCAACAGTGTGTGAGTTGTGCTGGAAAGACAAATGCCAACTACAAGGAGCAAGAAAGACACTTGTCATAACACAATTTAGTGAAGAAGCAGGCAAGAGCAACAGCTAGGCATCTGCAAAATATGGGTTGTACATTCAGGTTAAAAAAAATATTATGTATACACTACTAATGTACATTATAAAATTCCTATTATTGATTGAATAATGGAAAAATAATCAGAATATTCTGATCATAATTAAAAACAAAAAGGAAGAGAAAAAGATAAAGGAATTGGCATGTGTGATAATAAATAAGGCAGAAACAACAAAAAGGAACATGAAAAATAAATAATTTATAATTGACTCTTGTCATCCATTATCAAGAAAAACTTTAAACGATAATAATTTGATTAAAAAAAAAAAGAATGGTTTTATCTATATCAAATACAATAAAAAAAGCAATCAAATACAATCATTTTTATAACCTTACTGGTAAAAATCTTTATATAACATATATCCTTAAAATATATATATTTTTTTTAAGGAGTACGATTACAAGTTTAATAACTGTCGGGGCTTATCGAGATCGAGTACTAAACGCGCGACCCGGATATCTAGTCCCACAATAAGGGGAGAAAACTACCCACACATGTTGGTAAATATATATGGTGAAAATTAAACCCTCACCACTAAAGTGAAAGGGAGGTGCACTAACCACTTGAGCTATGAGTGAATATGCTCCTTAAAATACATGTTAATATAGTCCTTTATCGTACATGTTCAGTAGTTGAAACTATAGAATATATATTGTATAGCAACATTTACTTGGGTGTAAATATCTGCTACAAAGTCGACAAGTTTGTTTGTAATGGTTTCTTATTTGAATGTAGGCAAAGTTAGTAAATAGAGAAGATTTAACTTGTTTTGCTAAAATTATATATATATATATATATATATATATATATATATATATATATATATATATATAATTAACAGTTCCCATATCAAATCCCACCAAAGAGTGAGCTTTTCCACCAAATGGTACTCTAAATGAACCAATGTTTGTCTCAATAAGAAAAATTGATTCCAAATAATATAATGAGACTAGTTTTAAAGTAAAAATGGTAGCACAAAGGGAAATATATTTAAATGGAGAAATTACGCTGAACCTATCTGAGGTTTACAATTCTACAGGTAGAAACAACTTTATCAAAAATTGACAGCAAACCCCCCTCCAGTTAACTTTGACCGTTAAATATTGACAGTTGACCAACTTGAACAGTGAAAAGACGAAAATACCCCTAGAAAAAGACAAGGTCAGGGGTATTTTTGTCTTTTTGGATTTTTTAAATTTAATATAAAAATTAAAAAAATTAAGAAAAAATCTCATCCCTCCATCTTTAAAATAACGGACGGTTAAGATTTATTTAAAAAATTAAAATAATAATAATAATAAAATTAATTAAAAATAAAAAATTAATTATAATTATATAAATCTATTTTTCAGATTGAATCTCAATCGTCTATCAAGATTAGTGGACGGTGGAGATCCAATCTAAAAAATAGATCTCAAAAAAAAAAAAAAAAATTTGAAAACGAAGAACCCAGAAACCCATCTCTCTGGGTTCTTCGTTTTCAACGAAGAACCCAATCTGGGTTCTTCGCCGAACCACAGAACCCAGATTGGAGGGTTCTAAGAATAAGGAAAAAAAAAAATTTTGAAGAACCCAGTTTCTGGGTTTCTTCGAAGAACCCAGAAACTGGGTTCTTCGAACGAACCCATAAGGGTTCGAATTAGAAAAAAAAAAAAAGAAATTGAAGAACCCAGTTTCTGAACTGGGTTCTTCGAACGAACCCAGAAGGGTTCTTCGAACGAACCCAGAAGGGTTCGAATTAGTAAAAAAAAAAAATTAAAATTTTTTTTTTTTTGAAGAACCCATCTGGGTTCTTCGAAGAACCCAGAAAATGGGTTCTTCGAAGAACCCTTCTGGGTTCGTCGAACGAACCCAGAAGGGTTCGAATCATTCAAACCCTTCTGGGTTCGAACGAATCGAACCCAGAAGAGTTCGATTCGTTCGAACCCTTGGGTTCTTCGAAGAACCCAATGAGAATTCTGGGTTCTTCATTTTCAAATTTTTTTTTTTTTAGATTGGATCTCCACCGTCCACTAATCTTGATGAACGATTGAGATTCAATCTGAAGAATAGATTTATATAATTATAATTAATTTTTTATTTTTAATTAATTTTATTATTATTATTATTTTAATTTTTTTAATAAATCTTAACCGTCCGTTATTTTAAAGATGGAGGGATGAGATTTTTTCTTAATTTTTTTAATTATTATTTAATAAAATTAAATTAAAAAATCTAAAAAGATAAAAATACCCCTGACCTTGTCTTTTTCTAGGGGTATTTTCGTCTTTTCACTGTTCAAGTTGGTCAACTGTCAATATTTAATGGTCAAAGTTAACTGGAGGGGGGTTTGCTGTCAATTTTTGATAAAGTTATTTCTAGCTGTAGAATTGCAAACCTCAGGTAGGTTCAGCGTAATTTCTCCTATTTAAATTAAACAACCTATTTTGGCTTTCTTCACCAAATCCACATCATACCCCAGATCAGTATCATATTGTGTAAGAAAAAGATGCACATTTGTTGGATTTAATCTGATTTGAGATGTTAAAACCAGGTCCAAGAAGTATCCTACCACATGCCATTCACTAACTACACAATGTGAAACACAGAAAAGTTCAAGCGCTAAAAAGAATAGAGTAATAGGAAAGTGATGAAAGTACAAAACTTTCACAATTTGGTTCTCAAACATTACATGTACCAATATAATCCTCAACACACACATATATCTTTCAATTATAAGGGACACAAACTTGATCAACTTGAGTCTAAACACAAAGCAAAAACAGCAGATCTGCCAAAGCACAACCATAACAATCACAAGAGAAATAAATCTCCATTTTCAACAGATTTGAGTAAATCCTACTAAGATAACTCCTACCAATGGTGGTGTAAGCCCTGCCCAGCTAGAGTTTATAGCAGAAATTATTATGTTTATTCAAAGTACTTATTAGGCAGAATACTTGTTGGAGAATTTTTAACTTATCAACTGTTTGGCAATCTTGAACCACTCAGTATGGAATGATCCTTCCATATCAACCCTTTCATAAGTATGCGCACCAAAGTAATCACGTTGAGCTTGGACCAAATTAGCTGGTAAAGTTTCCCTCCTGTACGAGTCAAAATAAGCAAGACTGGAGGACATTCCTGGAGTGCTAATACCAGAGTTGATAGCAAGGCACACGACTCTTCGCCAGGCAGACTGTCGATCAATAATTTCCTTTGCAAACTCTGGGTCCACAAGAAGGTTTGCCAGATCAGAGTTCCTATCATATGCCTTCTTGATTCTGTCAAGGAACGCAGCTCGGATAATGCAACCTCCCTTCCATATTCTAGCCAGTTCTCCTAACTTCAAGTCCCATCCCTTTTCAATACTCTTTGCACGGATAAGATTCATCCCCTGAGCATAACTACATATCTTGGATGCATAAAGAGCCTGCCTCACATCATCTATCAACTTCTTCTTGTCAACAGCTTGGTCAGACAGAATATCACCAAAGCCCCCAGATTTGAAGACTTTGGCAGCTTCAACTCTTTCCTCCTTCAACCCGCTAAGAAACCTTGCATCCAAAGAAGAAGCAATTGTGGGAGCTGCAATTGATAAATCAGCAGCTTGCTGTACGGTCCATTTGCCAGTGCCCTTCATACCAGTTTTGTCCAAAACCTTGTCAACCAAATACCCATCTCCCTTATCATCCTTAATTCCAAAAATATCTGCAGTGATTTCGATCAAAAAACTGAGAAGCTCCCCCTTGTTCCATTCTGAGAAACAATTGTGTAGTTCTTCATTTGTCAACTTCCCAACCGACTTCAGTACATCATAAGCCTCTGCAATCAGTTGCATATCACCATATTCAATTCCATTGTGAACCATCTTGACAAAGTTACCAGATCCACCTTCGCCAATGTAAGTCACACAGGGGCCACTATCAGGAACCTGAGCTGCAACCTTAAGTAGAATGTCTTCAATATACTTATAAGCCTCAAAGGACCCTCCAGGCATCATAGAGGGACCATTTCTTGCACCCTCTTCACCACCTGAAACTCCCATTCCAAGGTAGAGGAAACCCAATTCAGCCATGGCTTTCTCTCTCCTCTCAGTGTTCTCATACCACTCATTACCACCATCAATAATGCAATCACCTTTATCCAAGTAAGCAGAGAGGGTCTTTATGGTCTGGTCAACAGGTGCCCCAGCTTTAACAAGCATGATAATCACTCGGGGTTTTCGAATTGATTGAACAAAAGCTTCAGGATCATGGTAACCAAATACAGGAAGATCTCCCTCCTTTTTAGCTCGCTCAACAGTCTCGTCAACTTTGGAGGTACTTCGATTATAAACAGAAATGGGAAAGCCTTTCTCGGCAATGTTGAGGGCTAGATTTTGGCCCATGACAGCAAGACCGGCAAGGCCAATTCTTGTAAGTTGTGTGGTCTCAGCCATATCTTCCCTGTTCAATATTTGAGATTTTTAGTGAGATAAATACCAAAACGTACAAACAAAACAAAAAACAGATTTAGATCCTAAGAGAAAACCTTTTATATAATGCCTTAACTATTCATTTTTTGTCTGACAAACACTGCCTATTGCTATCACAAAGTCTCTTCATACAAGATAAGGAATTTCAAAAGAAGTACCACCAAGACCAAAACCCCAGCTTTTGACAAATCCATTGATATGAAGTGTAGTCATTTGGGAAATCATATAAAGAATTTGATAATAAAATATACAATGATCCCATATATGTCCCCGAAATTATCAAATTATGAAAAGTTGATAAATAGCAAAGATCAGTACCTTGTGATTATTACAGAAAACAATAATAATAATTTAGCAGGAATCAAATAGCCAATCCTTTCTTACAAGTCCTAACATTTACATTTCACAAGAAGGTAATATGTAGATATTTTTCACAAAGTAAAAATAAAAAAATGCAAGATCTGTCAACTGAAATTGTACTTGAACAAGAAGAGCACCACCTAAATAACAAAACTGACATTTAGAAGGCCATAACAGGAACAAAACAATTCAATTTGTTAAGTTCAAATGAAGTAAAATTACATATATCAATGACTCATCAGGAGTTATATTTAAGTACGCAACAAAAAAAAAATTAAAATAAAATAAAATCTGTGAGGTCAAGGTGAATATAATATGATTCAAAGTAGATTCAACACCAATAACATCACACAGATTCACGAAATCTAAAAACTAGAAAGAATTCATAAAACAGAAAAATATATCTCAATCAACAACTCAAAGCAAAGCAAATCCAGATCAGCAATTTTAAATTAAACCCACAAACAAACTTTTAAAACTGTGCAAAAAGAACCCAAACCTGAAATTTGCTCTTCTTGTTGTTCACTTTGATGCAAAAAAGAAGAATAAACAACCGAGACTAAGATCTGTGTAATGCAGTATCCAAACTCTTTATATAACAAAATGATCAATACAATATTATTACGACCTGGAATGAAAAATAGAAAAGATATTGGTTACCGTATACAATATGAGTTTTCAAGGACTAAGTGAGAAGTTTGACAGGAATCTTTTCTTCTCTCTCTTAGGCGGGTCAAATTTGGCTCCTTTTCTTCTGGTTCATGTACTCTTTTGATTTTCTACCAACCACAATGCATTGTACCGGCTGTTCCTCTAATATTTATTTATTTATGGGTTAATTGCACTAACATCCCCTTTATATATCGTCGTTTGTACTCGTTGGTAACCTTTACCTTTATTGTACAAATATTTCTTGAATTTTGTTGACCAAACCATTGACTGACAGAGAAGTTAATGGCATGATATTGTAGCAAGGGCAAATTCTTCTTTTTCTTCTTAAATTAATTAAAACAATTAAAAAATTATTTTAATTAAAATCAATTTAACTATTCATCATCTTCTTCAATTACATTCCTAATAACAATTAAATTTAGATTTTTTTTTTTAACTATTCATTATCTTCTTCAATAAAAATTGAAGAACAAAAGAAAAAAAAAATTATTCTTTTTCTTCTACTTCTTCTCCTCCTCCTCCCCCTTCTCCTCTAAAAATTCGAATTTTATTTTCTTCTCCAAACAAATTAATTTCATATTCTTCTCCAAACCTCCTTCTTCTTATTTTTCTTCTTTTTCTTCTACTTCTTCTCCTCCTCCTTCTCCTCTAAAAATTTGAATTTTATTTTTTCTTCTCCAAACCTTCTTCTTCTTCTTCAATAAACCCTAAAATTCAAATCCAAAAATTTAAATTTTATTTTTTTCTTCTTAAAATCAATTCTCTTCTATAACTTCTTCAAATCCAAATTTTTTTTTTCCTTCAATTTTTATTGAAGAAGATGATAAATAGTTTTAAAAAAATCTAAATTTGGTTGTTATTAGGAATTTAATTGAAGAAGATGATGAATAATTAAATTGATTTTAATTAAAATAATTTTTTAATGATTTTTTAATTGTTTTAATTAATTTAAGGGGAAAAAGACGAATTTGCCCTTGCTACAGTACCCAGCCGTTAATATCTCCGTCAGTCAACGGTTTGGTCAACAAAATTCAGGGAATGTTTGTGCAATAAAGGCAAAGGTTGCCAGCGAGTGCAAAAAATGATATATAAAGGGGTGTTAGTGCAATTAACCCTTTATTTATTTGTAAGTGTAAATAACACTATGATACACTCAAATTCCATCAAATGTAACGGTTAATCATATTTAACTATAAAAAGACTAAAATGCCTCCAAAATGATATATAATATTATCAAAATTTATTAAATAAAAATAAAAATAGTTGAGATGAACGGTAAGATCTTAACTATTTTTTTATTTTTTAGTACTTTTATATATTACTTTTGGGTATTTTGATCTTTTTTACAGTCAAATCTGATCAACTGTTAAATTGGATGGATTTTGACTAACGGCAGAGTAGGTCTTTGTCAATAAACCTGATATGATCTCTATTACATGGCATAGCTTACGTGGGTAACTGGAGTCATGAGTGGAGAAGTTTCAGGAGAAGTTGCACTTGTTGAAGTAGTTAGTGTTTTATTTGTTTATTGCAGTGTGAATTAGTCAAGTAATAAATTAGTTATGGATGAAAGGAGTTGTTGGAAGCTCTCCTGGTTTTTAGGTTCCATGGAGTCCTTATTGTTTAGGATTCTCGTTGTTTGTTGTGGCCTATATAGGTTCACGTTGGATATTGAATAAAGGAGAGATTAAATACAAATTATTCTCCCAACCTCTACTACTTCCTTCTCTGTTTCTTCTTCTATTACTTTTCCCAAATTCTATTTCTTATCAGTGGTATCAGAGCATTCCGGTTCATGGATACTCGCAGTAAAACCCATGCAGAGTTTCGTGTAGAGGTCACTGAAGCCCTTGCCCGACATGATACCAACTTCAATGAATTGAACCAAAATTTTGGCCGGGTTAGTGACGCCTTACAAGGAGTCATGGCGGAGTTACAGGCAATGAGACTCGCCCAATCCAACCGCACACCTGACCAATTCCATTGCACACTTGACAGGGAAGTGAATCCGTTTGCAGCTGCTGACAATTTTCCCGACAGGCCGTCTACCTCAAACCCACCCATGACAGACCGAAATCACACCAACCTCAAGTTGAATTTTCCAACATATGCAGGTGAAGGCGAGGATCCCACAGGTTAGATTTTCAAGGCGGAGCAGTACTTCAAATTTAAGAATATTGACGCTTCTCAACATGTACAATTGGCATCATTTCATTTATCAAATGCAACACTTCAATGGTATCGTTGGTTCACCAAAAACAAAGGTCCGTTGCGTTCGAATGTGTTCGTCAAAGCCCTCATTCATCGTTTTGGTCTGACAGATTATGATGATCCATTCGAAGCGTTGTCGCGACTCAAACAAACAACGACCGTTAAGGCGTATCAAGAAGAGTTCGAGAAATTGTCCCATAAGGTAGATGACCTTCTGGAGAATTTTTTTTGGTTGGTTGTTTTATTGCAGGGTTGAAAGACAATATACGTTGGGATGTACACGTTAAGCAACCAAAATCGCTATCTGAAACAATCAGTATATCCCTCCTAATTGAAGAGAGAAATCAGTTCCAACGGAAGCCAGGTAATACCATTCGGTCTGCAGCACCTTCATACTATCCAAGACCTCAACAGAATTCCAAAGTATGACTTCTTGGAGCTTCCCCTTCTCAACGAACACCTCAGGCCAACAGTAATTTCAGTGAACCTGTTCATCGACTCACAGCACAAGAAGCAAAGGAGAGGCGAGAGAAAGGGTTATGTTTCTATTGTAATGATAGGTACATGCCGGGACACCGTTGTGCACGACCATAACTGTTTATGATAGTAGATGTGCAACCGGATGAAGAGATAGAGGATGTGGACATGGACATCGAACCAGCCGAGGAACCCAAGACAGAAATATCCTTCCATGCATTGGCTGTAACCGCCTACCCACAAATCTTTCGGGTTATCGGGAAGGTCGGAAACCATGATTTGATAGTTCTCATTGATGGGGGTAGCACTCACAATTTTATGGAACAATCCGTGGTTACCAAATTGGGGCTACAGGTGGTTCGAGGTAAGACGTTTCAGGTAACTGTGGGAAACAAAGAAATTATTGAATGTACTAGTCGTTGTATGGGGCTCTCCCTCTCAATACAAGGGTTCACAATACGGGCTGATTTTATGTACTTCCCGTGGCCGCCTGTCAAGCCGTCCTGAGGGTGCAATGGTTGGAAACGTTAGGTCCAATTGAAACTGACTACAAGAAGCTCAGCATGTCATTCACTCAATCTGGCCGAACTCATGTCTTGCGAGGAATGAAGAGTTCAGAAATCACTCCCATGAGTGAAAAAGAATTACTGCACTTATTAGGTATGGGATTTTTTGTTCATATGGTTTCAGATGTGGCACCAGTTCAAGAAGCAATATTTCCGCCAGACCTCAGTCATATACTGTCAAAATTTGCACATGTGTTTGAAGAGCCCACCACGTTGCCACCTATGCGCAACCACGATCATCGGATTCCGTTACTACCTAACCTTCCACCAGTTAACGCGAGACTTTACAGGTACCCGTATTACCAAAAAAATGGGATCGAAAATCTGGTAAAAGAATTCCTCAAAACCGGAATCATTCGTCCTAGTCGGAGCCCTTTTTCGTCACCAGTTTTGCTAATCAAGAAGTCAGATGGGTCTTAGCACTTTTGCGTCGATTACAGGGCACTCAATGAAATCACCATAAAGGATAAATTTTCGATACCAGTCATCGACGAGCTACTTGATGAATTACACGGCGCGAAATTTTTTTCGAAGCTAGACTTACGCTCCGGGTACTACCAAATCAGAGTCCATCATGAGGATATACCAAAAACCGCCTTTCGAACACACGATGGACACTATGAATTCCTAATAATGCCGTTTGGATTGACGAACACCCCGGCAACCTTTCAAAATCTCATGAACGACATATTTCGGCCGCATTTACAAAGGCTTATTCTCGTTTTTTTTTATGACATTTTGGTGTATAGCAGGTCTTGGGAGGATCATCTGCAGCACCTATCTAAAGTGCTTCGAATTTTGTCTGAGCATCACCTATTTGTCAAACGCTCCAAGTGCCAGTTCGGCGTCATGACAGTAGGATATTTAGGCCACCTTATCTCTGTCGACGGAGTGGCAGTGGATCTGGCAAAGATACATTCGGTTCAGCATTGTCCAGTTCTGACATCGGCTAAAGGTGTTCGCGGGTTCCTTGGTTTGGCTAGTTATTACCAAAAATTTGTGAGGGGTTTTGGGGTGATAGCTGCACCGTTAACAAGGCTTCTCACCAAGGAGGGATTTAGCTGTGCAGAAGAATCTCATATGGCCTTCAACAAGTTGAAACGTGCTCTAATTTCACCACCAGTATTACGGCTGCCCGACTTTGTACAATAGTTTGTGGTGGAGTGTGATGCATGTGGAGATGGTTTGGGTGCTATTTTGTCTCAGTAAAACCAACCAATAGTATATTACAGTGAAGCTTTGAAGGGGAAGGCCAAGTTATTGTCAACCTATGACAAAGAAATGCTGGCTGTAGTAAAAGCTGTTCGTAAATTGCGACCGTACCATTTGGGCAAGCCGTTTGTGATCAAGACGGACCATCAGAGTTTGAAATACCTGTTGGAGCAGAGAATCAATACACTTTCACAAGCTAGATGGTTACCAAAAATTATGGGATTTGATTACTCTATTCAGTACATGAAGGGTAAAGAAAATCAGGGTGCCGACGCTCTCTCGCGCATTGCCGCTTTCCAATTTCAGGCCTTGTCCTTGCCGATTGTGGATTAGTGGTCAACTCTACAACAGAAGGTAACACAACAACCTTATTATACTACATTATCTAATAATCAGTCCTTAAACTGTGTGCAAAGGGATGGAGTATGGATGCAAGGTGGGAAGGTCATTTTGTGCCCAACATCATCATTGATACCTGCTGTTTTGACCGATGGCCACTCTTCTCCAGCTGGGGGCCATTTCGGTTACGTGAAGACTCTCACTCAAATTTCTTCGAGCTTTGTTTGGCCTGGCATCCGCACCTCTGTCAAAGATTTCATTCGCGATTGCGAGGTATGTCAACGATGTAAACATGAGACACTTCGGCCGGCGGGATTGCTTCAACCCCTTCCCATTCCGTAGCGAATTTGGACGGAAATATTCATGGACTTTATCGAAGGATTACCGAATTCACAAGGGTACGATGTAATTATGGTGGTGGTAGATCGACTCTCGAAGTATGCACATTTTGTGCCATTGAAACATCCCTACACGACCACTTCAGTAGCTAAATGCTTTATCGATAATGTTGTGAAATTACATGGAATGCCTCTTTCAATTGTCAGCGATCGTGACAGAATCTTCATTAGCACCTTTTGAAAAACTCTGTTCAGGTTACACGGAACATCACTTTGTTTTAGTTCCAGTTATCACCCTCGATCCGACGGTCAAACCGAGGTGGTCAATCGAACCCTTGAGCAATATTTACGTTGTTTCTCTTTTGACCAGCCCAAAAGGTGGATGGAGTGGCTTATTTGGGCAGAATATGGGTATAATACAACAATTCATTCATCTATTTATGGGGTACCTCTTCCATCGATGGTTTCTTATATTTCGGGCACAACTAAAGTGCAGGCTATGGATGATTTACTGCATACAAGGGAGGTAATACTTTGAGACCTACGGAAGAATTTGTTGGAGGCACAGGTTCGCATGAAAAATCAAGCAGACCTGCATCGCCGTGAAGTCACTTTTGAAGTCGCCGATTATGTTTTCCTTAAGCTGTAGCCTTACCACCAAAAATCAGTAGCATTTTAAAGTTCGTTGAAATTATCTCCAAGGTTTTTTGGGCCCTTCAATGTACTTGCTCATATTGGGTCAGTAGCTTACAAATTAGACCTTCCTTCGGAGACTCGAATACATTATGTTTTTCACGTCAGTTTACTCAAAAAGAAGTGAGGACCTGTCGTGGATACCACTGTAGTGACTCTTCATCTTGTTTTAGCCAATGAAGTCTTGCTTCCTGAGCCTAACCGTATTTTGGACAGCCGAGTTATTCAAAAAGGAAAATACCATCCGGAAACAAAAATTCTGGTACAGTGGAAAGGAGCTCCTTCGGAAGATGCTTCATAGGAGAACTTGTGGCGTTTCTCCAAATCTTATCCAAAATTCGGCCTTGAGGACAAGGTTCTTCTTAGGGGGATGGATTGATATGATCTCTATTACATGGCATGGCTTACGTGGGTAACTGGAGTCATGAGTGGAGAAGTTTCGGAAGAAGTTGCACTTGTTGAATAATTCTTTGTTGAAGTAGTCAGTGTTTTATTTGTTTATTGCAGTTTGAATTAGTCAAGTAATAAATTAGTTATGGATGAAAGGAATTGCTGGAAGCCCTCTTAGTTTTTGGGTTCCACGAGTGGAGTCCCTATTGTTTAGGATTCTCGTTGTTTGTTGTGGCCTATATAGGTTCACGTTGGATATTGAATAAAGGAGAGATTAAATACAAATTATTCTCCCAACCTCTGCTATTTCCTTCTCTGTTTCTTCTTCTATTACTTTTCCCAAATTCTATTTTTTATCAAAACCCAAAGATTATTTCCGCTTATAGAAAATCAGACTTTAAGAGATTTAGATGTTATTTACTCTAATTTGGTTCTAAAGGGTATACTTCTTAATACAAACTGTTTTATCCCTTTCAAAATGAAATTTTATTTTTATTTTTTAAAAGAAAATTTTCACATAAGTTTCATATTTTTGGTACTTTGTCACATTTTTAAATGCTTTTACTATGTTAATATATTTAATCACTATTTTTTCTAAAATTCATTCCTTTGATCCTTCTAACCGTATATTTAACACTCATATTAACATGAATTAATGCGTTAAAATGAAAATTTTCCGTTATTACTATTTAATTTAGAGAGAAAATAAAAAATAACCTTTTAAAACATTTAAAACTTATTTATAGCCACATAGAACATTTAATTATTTATAGCCCCATTGAATTTGGAAGTACCAAATTAATGGGATATTATTTTTTCTTTTTACTTGGAAAAAGTAGAATTTGAACTCGAGACCTTAATTTCATTGAGAGGTGTCAGGTGTGGTTACCACCAGACTATATCTGAGACCACATTAATGGGAGTATATTCAATCTAGAGTTTATTGGAGTTCGATGATTTTTTTTAAGTGATAAATTTTGGTGGAGTTTATGGATTCCACAGATTTCATATAGATTTTGTTAAAATTATGTATAGAGTTTGTTGGACTTTTTAACATATTTATATGGAATTAGATGAATTTTCAATAATTTGTCTTTAAAAAAAATAATATTTGATTGATAATAATTTGAAATCCATCAAATTACATGGAATAAGAGAATATTTTTTATGGGCCATTTTATGGACAAATTTCATTTTAACCTCTATATTTTAATTAATTATTAATTTCTTAATTTAGTTTACTTTATTAGTACATGTGGCCCTAAGTTTTCGTAAATACATCAAATAAGTCCTTTTGTTAGTCAACCATTAGTCATACTTAATGGTTCCAGGGGTATTCTTATTTTTAAACCAGACATATCCATGTGCCAACACTAAAAAAATAGTAAATAAATAAATTAAAAGTAATATAATAAAAATTAATTTAAGTAAATAAAAACAGAAAAAAATGGAGCCGGAGACCCAAAGCTAGGTCTCCATCATTGCGGTGAGTCTTCATTGATTTGGTAGAGGAGACCCAGCTTGGTCTCCATCGATTTGGCGAAGGAGATCGAGCTAGGTCTCCCTCGTAGATCAACGAAGACCCATCTGGTTCTTCCTCGTAGATCGATGGAGACCCAGCTACTTCTTCTTCGATCTGCACATCATCATCCACTGGAGACATAATTAGGTCTCTATAGATTTGGCGAATGAGACCCAGTTGAGTCTCCCTTACATATAGCTTTATCTTCGTCGATTTGCACTTCATCATCGGTTGGGTCTTCATGGAGACCCAACTGGGTCTTCATCATTACAGATTGATGTAAACCCCTGAGTCTCCATCTATTTGGCGAAGTAGACCTAGCTAGGTCTCCTTTGCAGATCGACAGAGACCTAGCTGGGTCTTCCTCGCAGATTGATGGAGACCCAGCTGGGTCTCCGTCCATCCGCATTTCGTTATCACCTAGGTCTCCATCGATCTGCACTTCATCATCACCTGGGTTTCCATTATTGCAGATTGATGGAGATCCATATATCTCCATCAATTTGGCAAAATGAGACCCAACTCAGTTAACCCTTGTAAATCCACAGAGACCTAACTGGGTCTTCTTCGATCTACACTTCATCATCTGTTGGTTTGGTATTAATGATGGTTTAATGTTGGTGATGGTTTGGTTTGATGAATTGGATGAAGAGAAAATGGTTTGGTGTTGATGATAGTTTGATGATGGTTTGGTTTTGGTGTTGGTGTTGATAATGATTTGGTCTCAAAAGTGAGGGTAAATTGTAATTACATTCAGATATAAAAACATTGTTGTCTTAGTAAATATTTGGTAAAATTGTAATTAATTATTAGACCTTTTTAGTTGTAAAACGGTCCTTTTATGCCATCAAATAGTATGCAGGGGTAAAACATATATTATGTCAATCCTGTGAGGTTTAACCTCCAGAAATTGACCAGAGGAACAAAATTGATATATTTATGAAAAATTTAGTGTACACGCATACTAATAAAGCAAATTGCATTAAAAATTGATAATTAATGAAAATATAGGGATAATTGATAATTGATGATAATTGATGAAATTTGCTCATTTTATTTATAATTTCATTTTAAAATCCATCTAATTCCATCACTTAAGTAATTTCCGCAAAATTAATAACTTTTTGAATACACATAGATTTTGATGGAATATTTAAAAGTCTGGATTGAATACACCCAGATTTTAACAAATTCTTTAAAGGTCTGGATTGAATATATCAAGATTTCGATGGATTGTTTAAAGTCTGGATTAAGTATATCTAAATTTCGATAGACTCTTTAAAAGTCTGGATTGAATACACCTAATGTACGTTTAGAAGAGCTTATCTACTAGCTAAAATAGCTTATTTAATCCTAAAAGCTCTTTTCAGTTTTTTTTTTTTTTTTTTTTGTCGTTTGGTTGCCACCCCAGTAGAACTTTTGAGCAATTAAATAAGCTGTTCTACGTCTATTTGGAGAAGCTCAAATTTTGAGCTTTTCCAAGTAAAGCTTTTTGAGCTTTTTTTTTTTTTTAAATATTAAAATGTCTTTAATAACCCTAATATATTTTATAATTTCACAATACCCTTTTAAATTAAACATATATCGGTAAGTGTGCATATTTGTATATTGTCATGTGTGTTTTTTTTTTTTTATTGTGTATGAATTTGTATATGTATTTATATATTTATATGTTCTCTTGTTATTTTTTTTACTATGCATTGAGGTTTTTTTTTTTTTTTTTACAATTCCCCATGATAACAATATCAATTGTAGAAATTTATTATTCAATATAATTTGTTATTGTTATTTTATTTATTTCGTTTAGAAAATTTTATTTTCATATTTTTTTTATAATATTTTATAATTATTTTTAATGAAATATATTTTCTCATTTTTTTTTGTTATGTTTAAAATTCTTTTATATGTCCTTTTTGGTAATTATATTATTTAAAAGAGCTTTTAAAATTAATCTAAACAAACAATCTACAGCTTAAAAGAGCTTTTTTAGTTGACAATCAAACGGCCAACGGCTTTTCCTTAAAAGCTCTACTTGTAAAAACTCTACTTTTAAAAGATCTACTCCTAAAAGCTCTACTCGGAGAAGCTCTTCCAAACGAATTCCTAGTGTTTTAAAATTTTTTAAATTTCAACCAACTCTAGAATACACCCCGTTAAAATCTTCCCATCATCTTCTTCTATTAAATGCAAACCATATAGAGACAGTTTCATACTCTTCTTCCCGTCCAAACCAGATCTTCGCCAAAAAGAGAAGATTGAGAGGTCGGTGGGCAAGCGCATGTTGCTAGTCCTGCCATTCTCCCTCTTCCTCTTCCTATCATCGCAAGTCTCATTCCTCTAACGAATGAAGGTTTCACACTTGCCAAACTTCGTTACTTGATTTTTGGTTCAATACAGTAAAATAAATTTAAAATCAGTCTAATATATTACCACTAAAATGAAGTTAAAAACAAAAAAGAAAATCACGCAATAGATGAAATCGAATTAAAACAACATTAGTGATGAGAAAAATTGAAAAATGTGTTGGAGGGTTGTTACGCCTTTTTGTACCCGCAAGTATATGGGGTCGGCACAAGTAATACAATGATGAGTAAATTATCGTCTCCACATGGATATTTAGGCGTTAAGTACTAAAGTTAACTAAGTCTATTTCTATTTGGACAATTGGATGGATTAAAATACGATAACGAAAGATAAAACTAACAAACATAAAACGTAAAATATGTTAGAAATGAATGAAAAATTATGATTATTTAATTTTTAACAGAAAATTGATATTGTAACAGTCAAATATAAATGTCATGAATATTTCATAACGGTCATATAAATGTCATAAATGTTCATTCTATTAATTGTTTATATTTTGATTGTTTATATATTAGTATAATATGATTTTGAAAGAAAAGAAAAATTTAGAAACAAAATCATACACAAGTAATTCCGAAAGTTATTCATTTCATTTCCAAGTAGAGTTCAGACAGTATTCAGTTCGCCGGAGTTGTCTAACGACAATCACTCGAAGCTGTTGTATCCTGGGAAATATACGTACCCACGGTAGAGGACGAATATGTTTTAAGGACACCGTGTGAAACACGGGCCTCGGTTTCAATTTTAAATTACTGTTATAATAATTGTTTGTAGTTTTATATTCAATTATTTTCTATCAGCATCTGTTTGATTTGTTCATATTCGGTTAGACTAACAATCTTAAAACATATTCTTATTATCTTAGTTCGCAGGTGCTGATCGATTATAATCAGATTAATCGGTTTACTCGGATTACCAGAATATTTACTGGTTTCTTCTGGGTTTATTTCTCAAGTTTGTGGGTTACTAGTTTGTTTAAATTCTGAAGACTAAACTGTTTCAAGTTTCTAATACAATTGCAGGTTCTGCAAATTGGTTTTAGAAATCAATTTTTCTAGTTAATCGTGAAACCTATATATATTTGGTTTTCCTTTATTGGTTTCGATGCAAGTAAAGCTACTGGGTTAATTCTTAGTCTCTGGTTTTACTTTACTTTCGGTTTGAAATATATACAATTGGTTTGCTGGGCAAACTTCAATTGAACAAAAAGGGAGAAAAAAAAAATAATTCAAAAGTTTTTTTTTTTTTTTTTATCTTCTCTTCTATTGGCCTTTGTCGTTTTAGACAAACAATTTTTTATTTCTTTGTGCTTTACATGTGTTAGTTTAAGAAAAGAAACTAAAAGTTTTCAAAGTTTTTTTTTTTTTTTCTTCTCCACTACTGGGTTTTCGTTTCAAACAGAGACATTGTTTGACCAAAAGCTTTGTGCTTTACAAGTGTTAGTTTAAGAAAAGAAAATCAGTTTGTTTGGGTTTTGCTGTTACTCACATCTGATTTCATAATCAGTTTATTTGGGTTTTGCTGTTACTCACATCTGATTTCATTTTCTTCAACTTCTGGAAATTCTGGTTTATCAGGTTTTTACGTAATTGAGAGCAGCACAGATTCTATTTGATTCTGGGTTTTGGTTCTGAAATTAATTTCTCTGGTTAAACCAGTGAAATCGATTGAAGAAGAAGAAGCGTAATAATTTATGTTTTTGCTGGTTTGGGTTCAAGCAAAGAAACTGATTCCAATACATATACTACTTTTATGTATTGGAATTCTACTTTTCTATCCAGCAAATAAATTGTTTTGTTTATAATTGTACTTATGTTGATTTCTGTGTATGTGTTCGAAGTTAAGCAGTGATAGACCATAACTGGTTTTCATCTTCATACATATCTGGGCAGATTCAAGTAGGAGGAATAAATAAATAAATATTTGGTTTTGCTTTTGTTGGCAGCTGTTCAGTTTCAAACACAGAAATTGGTTTTACTGATTTAGTGGTTTGTTTGGGTTTTCAGCTGGGAAATCGAAACCGGCAAAATACTAGGATTATTTGTTGTCTGATAGATGTATATTCTGGGTCTTATTGGATTTCATTGATGCTAACAGTTTCTTGATTCTGGTCGAATTTGAAGTGTGATTTTAAAAGTTGACTCTTCACATAATTCTGGACCGATTTCTAGTGAATGTGCTGGACAATTTTAGATTAATAATAATAAAAGAATAAAATCAAATACCTTAGAATGATAAAGTTTAATATTTATTGACTATTTAAATTGAGAATTTAAATATAATATATAATTGGTGTCTTGGAATAGTTTATTAAACTATTGTTTTGTTTTCAGAAATGGCCTCTGAATCAACATCCGCTGCCAAGACTGGGGAAAACCCAAATGTGCCTCAAGTGACTACCCCTGCTACATCGGTTTCAGTTCCGGTGATGAACCCAGGAGTACCGGTTTTGGTTCCAATGAACTATATGGAGAAATCGGAGAAATTCAGTGGGCTGAATTTCAAGAGGTGACAACAGAAGATGCTCTTCTATTTGACCACTTTGAATCTTGCGAGATTCTTGACTGAGGAGGCTCCAAAGCCAAACAGTGATGAGCTAGATGTGCAAGTCTTGACTGCAATTGATGTTGGAAGCATTCTGACTTCCTATGCCGCAACTACATTATGAATGGACTATCGGATTCGCTTTACAATGTATATGCTGCGAAGAAAACAGCCAAGGAGTTGTGGGAATCCTTAGACCGAAAATATAAGACCGAGGATGCTGGGGCCAAGAAATTTATTGTGGGTCGTTTCCTGGATTATAAGATGGTGGATTCTAAAACTGTGATCAGTTAAGTGCAAGAGCTCTAGGTAATTTTGCATGAGATTCACTCAGAGGGAATGATCCTAAGTGAAACCTTCCAAGTAGCTGCTGTGATTGAGAAGCTACCTCCTGCATGGAAGGACTTCAAGAACTACCTTAAGCACAAGCGAAAGGAGATGAATCTTGAAGAATTGATCGTCAGACTTCGAATTGAAGAAGACAACAAGAGATCTGAGAAGAAGGGGTCAAGTCAATATGAGGCAAAGACCAATGTTGTGGAGCTTGGAAAGAATTCCAAGTTCAAATCAAACAAGTCAGGAAAAGGGTCCAAGTTGGGACCAAAAGGAGGAAGCTTCAAGAAACATAAGTTTCAAGGGAAGTGCTTCAATTGTGACAAGATGGGTCACAAATCTTCTGAGTGCAGATTGCCAAAGAAAAAGAAGAATAATGAAGCAAGTATGGTGGAGGAAATCTCCAAGGATGTTTCTGAGATCATCCTCTCTGTGGTGGTCTCTGAAGTAAACCTGGTAGGGTCTAACCCGAAGGAGTGGTAGATTGACACCGGTGCCACTAGGCACATATGCTCAGATAAAGCATTGTTCTCATCCTTCGAACTAGTAGAGAATGGGGAGAAGCTATTCATGGGGAACTCAGCCACTTTTGAGATCAAAGGCCAAGGAATAGTGGTTCTGAAGATGACTTCTGGGAAGGAGTTAACTCTGAACAACGTGTTGTATGTGCCTGAAATTCGCAAGAACTTGGTGTCCGGTTCACTGTTGAATCAACATGACTTCAAAATGGTGTTTGAATCAGACAAGGTTATTTTGTCTAAATTTGGAATGTATGTGGGTAAGGGTTATGTAACTGAGGGGCTTTTTAAGCTTAATGTAACCGCTATCAAGCGTTTGAATATTAATAAGAATAATTCTTTTTCTTATTTGCTTGAGTCTTCCAATTTGTGGCATGGTAGACTAGGACATGTTAATTATGATACTCTACGGAGATTAATTAACTTGAATCATATTCCCACATTTAATATTGATTCCAAACACAAATGTGAGATTTGTGTAGAGGCAAAAATGACCAGGTCATCATTTCAAACAATTGAAAGGAACACAGAACCTCTTGATTTAATTCACACGGATGTTTGTGATTTAAAATCTGTACAAACAAGAGGTGGCAACAAGTATTTTATTACTTTTGTTGATGATATCACAAAATACTGTTATGTGTATTTGCTAAAAAGCAAGGATGAAGCGATAGAAAAATTCATTCACTATAAGAATGAAGTTGAGAATCAACTCAACAAAAAGATTAAAGCGTTAAGGAGTGATCGAGGTGGTGAGTATGAAGCACCATTTGGTGAATTCTGTGCACAACATGGAATCATACATCAAACCACGGCTCCTTATTCACCTCAGCAAAATGGTGTTGCTGAACGGAAAAATCGCACATTGAAAAGAATGATGAATGCAATGCTGATAAGTTCTGGGGTGCCTCAGAACATGTGGGGAGATGCTATTTTGTCTAGCAATTACCTTTTAAATAAGGTACCACGAAAGAAACAAGAAAAAACTCCATATGAATTATGGAAAGGAAGAAAGCCTTCCTATAAATACTTACGAATGTGGGGGTGTCTTGCTAAAGTGGCTGTAACTACACCAAAGAAGGTGAAGATTGGTCCAAAAACAGTTGATTGCGTTTTCATTGGCTATGCACATAATAGTAGTGCGTATCGGTTCCTTGTGTATAAATCTCAAATCCCAGGCATACACAATAATACAATAATGGAATCTAGAAATGCATCCTTCTTTGAACATGTATTTCCGTATAGATCCAACGTAGAATCGAGTTCGTCCAAATGAACACGAGAGACTCCAATTGAGGAGAATGAGGACCAAGAACAAGAACAAGAGCAAGAGGTTGAGGATGAACCTAGACGTAGCAAAAGCGCTAGGATAGAAAAATCTTTCGGTCCAGATTTTCTGATCTATCTGCTAGAAGGTGAACCTCAAACTTTTAAAGAAGCTGTAAGCTCGTCTGAAGGACCTTTATGGAAAAAGGCAATTAAAAGCGAAATTGATTCCATCCTTCAAAATCACACTTGGGAACTAGTGGATCTTCCTCCAGGTTGTAAACCTCTAGGATACAAATGGATTTTCAAAAGGAAAATGAAACCAGATGGATCAATAGATAAGTATAAGGCCAGACTTGTAATTAAAGGTTACAAACAACGAGAAGGCTTAGATTACTTTGATACATATTCTCCTGTGACGAGAATAACTTCCATAAGGATGATAATTGCAATTGCAGCATTGCAAAACCTTGAAATACACCAAATGGATGTAAAAACAGCCTTCCTAAATGGAGATTTAGATGAAGAAATCTACATGGAACAACCTGAGGGTTTTTCTGCTCCAGGAAAAGAAAGAAAAATCTGTAAATTGGTGAAGTCTTTATATGGTTTAAAGCAAGCACCAAAACAGTGGCATGAGAAATTCGATAATGCTATAATGGCAAACGGATTTAAAATCAATGAGTGTGACAAATGTGTTTATGTAAAAAACACAGAAAATGGATATGTCATTTTGTGTCTTTACGTTGATGATATGCTTATTGTTGGTAGTGATGATAAGATAATCAAATCTACTAAACATATGTTGAATTCAAGATTTGACATGAAAGATATGCGACTAGCGGATGTAATATTGGGTATAAAAATCTCAAGAACATCAAGTGGTCTCATTCTAAGTCAATCACATTATGTAGATAAAATTCTTGAGAAATTCAACAAAGATGATTCTGGAGTGTCCAGAACTCCTATAGATATGAGTCTACACCTATCCAAGAATAAAGGTGAGAGTATATCTCAACTAGAATATTCTAGAGTGATAGGAAGTCTGATGTACTTAATGAGCTGTACAAGACCAGACATCGCATACGCAGTTAGTAAACTGAGTAGATATACGAGTAATCCATGGGCTGACCATTGGAAAGCAATAGTAAGAGTACTTAGGTACTTACGTTATACTCGTAGTTATGGACTGCATTATACCAGATATCCAGCTGTCCTGGAAGGATACAGTGATGCAAACTGGATATCTGATATGAAAGACTCAAAATCTACTAGTGGATATGTATTTACACTAGGAGGTGCAGCAGTATCATGGAAATCCTCTAAGCAGACATGTATTGCCAGATCCACAATGGAATCTGAATTTATTGCTCTAGATAAGAGTGGGGAAGAGGCTGAATGGTTAAGATAATTTTTAGAGGATATTCCGATGTGGCCAAAACCTGTGCCAGCAATTTGTATCCATTGTGATAGTCAGTATGCAATTGGAAGGGCACAGAGCAACATGTATAATGGTAAGTCTAGACATAACACCATTAGACAACTACTCTCAACTGGAGTTATCTCTGTCGACTATGTGAAGTCAAAGGATAACATAGCGGATCCACTAACCAAAGGGTTAAATCGAGAGTTAGTTGATAAATCATCGAGGGAAATGGGACTAAAGCCCATGAAAGAATAAGTTGATACATTGGAAACCCAACCTAGTTGACTGGAGATCCCAAGATCTAGGTTCAAAGGGACAATCTAAATGTAAGACTTAGTTGAATCACTGTAGGGGGTAATCTCAAGTCCATTCCTATGATGAAACAGTGATATCCGTTGGAAAAGGATAAGCAATGCTTTTAATGATTCTTATGCGTCGGAAATCCGAGCAGAGTAATACGGGTTACTCTTAACTAAGAAATCACCTATGTGAGAGAGAAGTGGGGCCGCTTCGAAAGAGAATTGTGTAGGGCTAAATTCTTTAGAAAATCTCACAGAACCAGGCTTATGTTCATGGCCAAAACGAACATAATAATGAAAACTGAATTATGTCAGGAAAGATTCCTGTGTGAGATATGTTATCGTTTACAAAAAACGGCAGAACAGTTCAAAGACATCATGTCTACTGGTCAGTCAGTAAAGTCTATGTATTCTCACAAGGGAAGGTTCAAAGGGTAACACCTACCTATCCTATGCAGGTTTCGACCGTTGAACTCTTTCACCAAGTCAAAGCGTTATTTCGTTTTATCTTGTCTCTTCCGTCAATTTCATTCATGTGGGGGATTGTTAGAAATGAATGAAAAATTATGATTATTTAATTTATAACGGAAAATTGATATTGTAACGGTCAAATATAAATGTCATGAATATTTCATAACGGTCATATAAATGTCATAAATGTTCATTCTATTAATTGTTTATATTTTGATTGTTTATATATTAGTATAATATGATTTTGAAAGAAAAGAAAAATTTAGAAACAAAATCATACACAAGTAATTCCGAAAGTTATTCGTTTTATTTCCAAGTAGAGTTCAGACAGTATTCAGTTCGCCGGAGTTGTCTAATGACAATCACTCGAAGCTGTTGTATCCTGGGAAACATACGTACCCACGGTAGGGGACGAATATGTTTTAAGGACACCGTGTGAAACACGGGCCTCGGTTTCAATTTTAAATTACTGTTATAATAATTGTTTGTAGTTTTATATTCAATTATTTTCTATCAGCATCTGTTTGATTTGTTCATATTCGGTTAGACTAACAAAATAAACAACCAAATTGAGAGATGAGATAGGGTATTTGAATTCACCTAATCCATCCAATTGAATTTCATGAAAGCACATTGTTGTAGTTTAATTATTCATGTTGATGATCGTGTTTATCTAAATTATCCAAAGTCCCCTCTCGAGGTAAATCGAACTTATTACCACATACACTAATATCCTATCTCTCGATGGTATATCCAAATGCATGAAAATGCATTAGTCACAATAAACACCCTATATGATCATACAAGCAAATTAGTATATCTCTATGTAATTCTACTTGTGGTAGACATTACATCGAGCACGTTGCGGGCGTCTCCTCTCGGTACATAACACACAACCAATTTATCATCTAAATGTAGGCCTTCACATTCAAAAGCATTAAGCATAATAATACCACTCAACAACATAATAATCAACCACAATAAATTAAATAATCAATTCATTCAAGTTTCATAGAAAAGGATCCATCAAACCCTAACTTACAAGTTTAGTTCATAATAAAATATTTACAACTAAACATGTTTTCTAATTAATAAAGAGAGTTACAAGCAAGAAAATAAAGAAGAAAAGGGATTAGGTGTGATGAACTTTCGTCCTCCTCCTCTTATGAATTTGTCTAACTTCCACTTTCTCCAAATCCAAGCTTGATGGTGAGATTTTGACTCAGGGATTGAATCCAAATCCTCTTGTTTCTAAGGTGATCTTCTTCTCCCCTCTTTGCCTCTTCTCTTCTCTCTTGGTCTCCTCTTGGTCCTCTTCTTAGAGCCATAGCCGAACTCCCTCCCTTTAGAGCCCTTTTTCTACTTATAGATATTGGAAATAAGGTTTATCGTGTCGCCATCGCGACCGTGGGTCGCTACCGCTGGTCATGACGCTGTGGTTGCGATGCTCACAACCAAAAAATTGAAGTTTCATCGCGATCGGCGTATCGCGACCAACGGTCGCAGTGCTCTCCAAATTTCAGGATTGCGCACTATTATAAAAATGACCATAACTTCCTCTAGAAAACTCCAAATCACGAACCGTAAAATGCATTGGAAAGTAGACATCTATGTATTTCCATACATATAAAGCTCGAAACCCAGTTCATCCTTTAGAATTTATGACGGACTCCGAAACATGACTCGTGACTTAACTCTCGACATGAAAGTCGTGAGTCTACGCACTGTTGTGAAAATGAGCATAACTTCCTCTAGAAAACTCGGAATCACAAACCGTAAAATTTACCAAAAAGTAGACATCGTGACCTTTCCAGAAGTATAAGGCTCTCAACCCAGTTCATCTTGTAGAATTTATGGCAGCCTCATCTTCAATTTAATCCACCAAGGCTCTTCAATTATGCACAAAACCTTATTACCTACACACTAGATAAAAACATTAAAAATAACTGATAATTACCCGACAATGGAACATAAGTATGTGAATAAAGGTACTAGTGAAGGTCCATTTTTTTTATCAAGAAATGGAACCAACAAGGGTATTTGGGTAATTTTTATTTTTATATATAGAGACTGAAATACCCCTAATATTATTACATTTGGCTAACTGTTGACTAACAAAAAGACTAAATTGATAAATTTTTAAAAATTTAGGTATCATACTAGCTAAAAAAGAAAACACTGGTAAAAAAGTAATAATTCTAAAAATTTAGGAAACAAAATAATTTTTACCCTAAACTATATTATACTTTAATGTCAAGATAAGTTTGTATTTACATTGAAACTTTATAACAACCACTCATAGCTCAAGTGGTTAATGTACCCCCCTCTCACCTCAATAATGAGGGCTCAAGTGGTTAATGTACCTCCTTATTGTGAGAGTAGATATCTCCCGTTATGGATATAAATATCCGGATCGCGTGTTTAGTAATTGATTTCGACAGATCCTGACAGTTGTTAATATTATAATTATACCATTAAAAAAACATTGAAAATATACAAATTCCTCTGTAATTATATTACACTTTAATTACATTAAATGAAATACTTATTATTATATATATTCTTTTAATTTGTAATCTACTTAAATTATTGTTGATTCATTTTTTAAAATTATTTTATATACTTTGCTTCATTATTATAAAATAATTAAAATTAATATATAATTTTCTTAGAAAAATTACTATAGCAAAAATATTTTTAAAAGTACTTAAATATAAGAATTAGTTAAATTTTTTATTCCAAAACCAATTTAAATAAAATATACTTTTCTTTTTCATTGAATGAGTTGGGAGTCGGGTTTTATTTTTTCCATTTTGAGTAATTATAATCGATTGAATTTTAGGATCAGCCATCTTTATCATATCATTAAAATAAAAAAAAAGCTCTTTATCAATGTATTTACAAAATTACTAGTTTAATTCATTAAATAAAAAAATATTTTTTTTTTATCATATAATTGGCATCATATCATGCTAATGGAAGAATTAGGTTTAAGTTAACAATCGTTGTTATTATTGTATATATACACCAATAATGAAATTATTTAATATGAATTTTATAATGTGAAAAGAGGATATAGAAAAAGTAAGATGGTCCAATAAGAGGAGAGGTGAATTTTTGTGTTTAAAGCCAGTTGGGTCAGCATTATACAATTATTGACTTTTATTTTAAATTAATTAATTAATTAATTAATGGGTAGGTGAACCCACTACCTTTTGTCCTTATTCTTAATTCTAATTATTTATTTAAATGTACTCAAGTCTTGACGACGCACATTTTCAGTAATTTTAATAAAATTTAATGGAATTAATTTAATTTTGATATGATTTTTTTTATGAATTATAAAAATAATAAAATATACTTGTAAACAAAAATTAATTTCAATTATAGGAATTATTTTTTCTGATTTTTTTAAAGATAAAATATTTTTAAAAAAAATAGAGAAATCTCGGAAAAAAATGGTTCATAAATCCAAAAATTTTCAAATTTTAAGAAGAATCATATTTTAATTTATTTATGTTGCATACAAAAAATCTCATTAAAATATATTTGATTTCATAAATTTAATCAAAGGTGCTCATTATATTAAAATAAGAGAGTGCTCATGGGAAAAGCTCTTGTGTGTGTATATGTATATATACTGATAAATTGTAATAGAGTACCCTCCACCGTCGATCAAGATTGATGGACGATGATTAAAATTTAAAAAATAAACAACTTAAAAAAAATGAGAAATTGAATCTCCATCCCGCCAAGAACCAAAAAAAAAAATTATGAAAATCAGATCTGCTCCATCAATGGGAGCAGATCTGCTGGGTCTGCTCCAATTGATGGAGCAATCTATTTTCCAAAAAATTTTTTTCTTTTTTTGTTAGTTAGGTTGGATCTCCACCAAACTAAGAACACCAAGAAACCAAAATAAAAATTTATTATTTTTTAAAATTACTTTTTAATATGATTTTTACTGTTTATCAATTTTTAAAAAAATTTAATTTAATAATTAAAATTATTTTTATTTTTTAACCGAATTTAGTTGTGTCATTTCAAGCAAAATTTTTGTTCAAATCGTTACTTTTGACTGAATCAACTAATGGTGGACTACTAATTTGTAATTAATTCTAAACTCGCGATTTCGTTGTAACATAGCTAAACGTCAGTGTACTCTATTATAATTTGTCCAATATATACCCTTAGGATATTATTGTGAGTATCTTTCAATCTAAATCCTTTGATCAATTAGATTAAAAAAAAAAAGTCTTTTAATAATAATTTTTAGATTGGAAGGTGCTCATTGTAATACACTAAGAGCATCCTGACTCGAAAATTTGTATAGTTATAGGAGTTTTCTTATTAGTGCTGATATAATAATGTTAGTGTAAGGTTTGTGAGCTATTGATTAAGTATAACTAGATATGGACTAAGTCAAAGTAAATAAATCTAACGGCTGATAGTTGAGTCATTAACTTTGTTATGTCAGTGCGTACGGGGAAAAAAATGACTATAAGTTACTATTTCTACTAATTTATCCCAGCCAAAGTGAATTCCTATACAATTAATTTATGTAGAGTCATTTGACTGTGTTTGTGATACATATATTATTGAGAGGAAGATTTGCTAAAAAACTCTGCTGAGCATTCTTACTCCCTATTGACAATATAGTATTTTATTTGTAATAATTAACAATTAATTTTGCAGCAGAGTCATCCAATTTACACAAGTAGAAATCCAATTGAGTTTTCCTATAACCTCCTACTCTCCTGCAAAACCAATTAGGAGACCTCCAAATTAACCACATTAGAATGTGAATGATTTCTAGTCTTCATTGATTAATAATTGGTCAAAAGTAAACAATCAACTTTGACAAAGATGGTAAGAATAAATTGTCAAAGCTTATTGGAATAGTTAAGACATATTTTTGGCAATTGATGAAGAATTGGTCATAAATGTAGATGATGCTCAAAATTAACAATAAGATATTGTGATTTGGAATCTTCTTTGAATAACCAAATTGACCTGGACAGTTGAGCGTTTTATATTGAATCAATATTCAACGAATCACATGTTTATTTGATATGTGATAACAATGTTTATGAGGGCAATTATTATTTTTCTCTCGATATCATCGTTTTCCTCACTCGGATTAATAAATAGTCATTTTTCCATCGTGATTTGTCCGTTAATTTTAAAGGGCAGTTTCGTAATTGGATAATGAAATGATTTATTAAATGGGAATAAAATATTAAAGAAGAATTATATTATATTAAATGAAAAAAATATCTGAAAATGAAAGTGAAAAAAAAATTAAATAAGTATGATGAAGAAAAACTATTACTTGGTAATTGGATCTCTCTGGGTTTGGTGTTAGGGTTGTGGGTTAGGGTGTGGTGCTGAGTATTGATGAGTTGAAGAAGAAAAAAGTGATGATGAAGAAAAAGAGAGGATGGGATGATGAAATGAAAACCAAGAGAACAAAAGTTGAGATTATATTGAATCATCACACCGTTTACATTAACTGACTAGCTATATATACATACACAGGTTGAGGAAAAGATACAAGCATATATGAGCAACTTGCAGCCGGTTGTTATGTTGGCGGGAAAGGTTGTTACAACAGCTACAAGTTACAGCTAGCAATCAGTTACATTTGGAGGGAAAAACAGTTGCAATCAGATGGTGATTAGGTACACAAGATAATCTGGAATGATCATCACAGATATTCATAGAGGCAATGTCTGTGATATGCTGATGAGCTGATGAGCAACACTAAAGGGTAGAGAATTAGCTCACCGCTTTTTTTATGATTTCTGTGTAATATCCCCCGAAAACGAAACTTGGATTTATCCAAGATGAGTTTGTCCTTAAGCATATCAAAACGAGTTATTGTGAGAAGTTTTGTTAGGATGTCAGTTGATTGATGTTCAATGGGAATATACCGAACTTCAAGCTCCTTAGCTTCAGTTTTGTCTCTCACAAAATGAAGGTCAAGTTTTATGTGTTTGGTGCGATTGTGGAAGACCGGATTGTGAGCCAAAACATTAGCTTCTGTGTTGTCACACCAGATTATTGGTGGCTGTGATACATCCATGCCTAATTCAGACAGCAAGGCCTTTAATCACACCAATTCTGCAGCTGCTTGAGCCAAGGACCGAAACTCTGCCTCTGTGCTAGACTTGGCCACAACCTTCTGTTTTCTTGAACTCCAAGAGACCAAGTTAGCACCCAAGAACATGCATCAACCACTAGTTGATTTTCTATCATCTACATTGCTAGCCCAATCAGCATCTGAGTATCTTGTGAATGTAAAAGGGGACTGTGATGCACTAAAGAACAGACCATGAGAGACAGTACCCTTTTATGTACCTCAACACACATTCACAAGCATTCCAATAGGCAACTGTAGAAGAAGCAAGGTATTGACTCAACGTATTTATAGTGAAAGCAATATCTAGTCTGGTCATTGTCAGATATTATAAAGCTCCTACTGTACTTTTGTAAAGAGTAGGATATGTAAATGCTTCATCAGTTCCTTTTGCAGCTTTGTATCAACACTTATTGGAGTAGGATAAATGCTTAGATTCAGCCATATTGGTTTTCTTCAAGAGGTCTTGGGCATACTTAGTCTGAGTTAGCAGCAAACCATGAGTAGATTTTACTGCCTCAAATCCAAGAAAGAAATTAAGTTCACCTAAATCATTGAGAGTATAACTAGCATTTAGATCAGTAATCAATTTGTGAATAAGAAAAGAATTTGTACCAGTGACAAGAATGCCATCTACATAAATAAGCAATAACACAAGAGAGTTTTTGTCCTTGAAAATGAACAAGGAGCTGTCTGCCCTTGAATTCTGAAATTCCCATTGAGGTAATGCTATTTTTAACTTTTCAAACCATACTCTAGGGGCTTGCTTTAACTCATAAAGAGACTTGACAAGCTTACAAACATAACCTGGTTTGCTGTGATCTTCAAACCCAAAAGGCTGATTTATAAAAACATTTTCTTTCAACTGATCATTGACACGCTCAAACGCGTGGGAATAAATCCCAAGTGCAGGATGTGTCGAAGTAATAAATTTCCGTGAGTACGGAGTCGAATCCACAAAGAAGTGGTGGAACTAATTCTATAAACTAGAGATTATAATAGTGCGATAAAATAAATCAAGTTGTTTTGGGTTTTTGTTTTATAAACTAAATTAACTAACTAAAACGATAAATAAAGCGAGACGGATTAAATGGAAGATAATGCTAGGTGGTCTCACGGTTCCAATTCCAAATAAGGAAATATATTGACTATTATGAAGCACATTATTAACATGATAAGAATAATTTAACTAAGGCCACACCACATTGTATTGCTCCCGCAATGGTATGGTATGTGAATTCGGTTAACCACACCTATTGGTCCTAGAGTGCAATTAATCGAAAACCATAGTTAATCTAATGCCTAGGTTAATTAAGTAATTTCTTATCGAAACTAACCTAGTATTGATTTTAGAGTCAATTAAGCTCGATTGCAATTTCAATGATTTCTCATATAATATTACAATAAATATTAAATCGGTTCTCATCACAGGGCATGCAATATACTTGCGCAATCGCAAAACACCATAAATCAAACACAAAGTAATAATATAAAATACGCTCAAAATCAATATAATCTCTTACAGTAAATATCAAATCGGTTCTCATCACGGGGCATGCAATCTACTTTCGCAATCGCAAAACACCATAAATCAAACACAATAAGATAATGTTCAAATAATCTCAAAAACAATATCATGAAATAATATACAAAATATATTCATAGTCAATAAATCCGAATCCGTTCATAGTTCCGAAAACTACCAACAAGAGTTCTAACTACTCATAATTATCAATGATCAATCAAAGGAAGAATAATGATATGAAATACAACCCATCGAAGCTCTCAAGAGTCGAAATCCCGCTTTGGTCCGGCTGGAACTTCTCCGCTTTCGATCTTCGTCTTCTTTGATGAACAATCGATTAAATCTGAGTATTTAGCCTCTGAATAATGTTTGGAGATGATGTGTGGTGATGAGGAGGTGAAATAATGGTGGAAATCCACCATTGGAGGCAGCCAAGAGCTACTCCTTTTTGTCCTAGGCGAGCTCTCCTCTTTCTCTTGCATTTTTCTTCTTATAGGCGCTGAAAATTAGGGATTTCGCGCTGCCATCGCGACCGTGGGTCGCGACCAACGGTCGCGACACTTTGGTCGCGGTACACACTGCCAGAAAATTGATGTATCGTCGCGACCGGCGTATCGCGACCAACGGTCGCGACGTTTGGTCGCGATACTCCATGCTCCAATTTTCAGCATTGCGCACTGTTACGAAAACGAGCATAACTTCTTCTAGAAAACTCCAAATCACGAACCGTAAAGTGCATGGGAAAGTATACACCTATATCTTTCCATACATATAAAGTTAGAAACCCAGTTCATCCTATAGAATATATGCCAACCTCCGAAACACGACCAGTTTGCAGTGAGAATTCTTCCAACTTTGTTATGTCATCCCTAATATTTCCCAATGGCCTGCACATGCTCAACAAACACATCAAAAGCGCCCAATTCACTCAAAATACAATCAAAAGATAAGGTCTAAGGGTCGTAAATATGTAACAAATATTGATCGATCAACCATTCAAAAAAATATTATTAATATCTAATTGTTGAATAGGCCAATTGTTGGAGACTGCCAAAGCTAACACAACTCAAATGGTGGTTGATTTTACCACTGAACTGAAATTTTCAAGGTAGTCAACCCCAGCCGTTTGATGAAACCCCTTAGCTACAAGCCTTGCCTTGTACTTTTGCAATGTGCCATCTGAGTTATACTTTACTTGAAATACCCATTTGTGCCCCACAATGTTCATATCACCCTATTTAGGAACCAAAATCCAGGTGTTGTTTTTCATAAGTACTTGATACTCTTCAAGCATGGCTTATTTCCAATAAGGAATATTGAGAGCATCTGTTACTGATTTTGGTTCAAGTTGAACTGGTGTAAGAGAACTAGACTGGGTAGTAAATAGTTTAGGTCGATGGATACCATTTTTGGATCTTATTGTCATAAGATGGTGGTTATTAATAGGTGGTAAAGCTGCAGCTAGAACAGTAGCGAATTCAGATTGAAAAGGAGGTGGAATAGCTGGAACAACTGTTGATAAAGGAGAAAAAGGGACAGTAGGTAAGGAAACAGATTTTGATGTAGATGGCATACATTTCAGATTGGACAAGACAGACATATGATGGCTTGTATGGTGTTTTTTAGTAGAAGAGAAGGATTTTGTAAAGAGGGTGAGATAGAAAAAATCAACCTCATTGAAACTCACATTCCTTGCAATATAAATTCTGCCACTAGGGTGCAAACACTTATAACACTTATGGGCTTGACTGTAATCCAAGAAAACACATTTGGAGGAATGAAACTCAAACTTGTACTTGTTGTATGGTCTAAGGAAAGGGAAGTAAGCACATCTAAAAGTTTTGAGAATGAGATAATCTGGAGATTTTTTAATAAGGGTTGCAAAAAGAGAAGCATCAGAAAACACAGGTGTGGGAAGACAATTTATGAGATGGACATCAATTTGAAAGGCTTCCCACTAATAGGATAAGGGCATTTGTGCTTGAGAGAGAAGTGTAAGACCTACTTCCACTATATGCTTATGCTTTCTCTCGACTAGGTCATTTTGTTGATGGGTATGAGGATAAGGGTGTCAAAATTGATACCAAGATCAGCAAGATATGAAACTAAAGGCCTAAACTCACCACCCCAATCACTTTGCACGCACTTGATTTTCCTATCTAGCAACAATTCAACAGATTTTTGAAAAGAAATGAACACATTCTTCTCTTGTGATTTGGCTTCTAAGGGATAGATCCAAGTAAATCGAGAGTAGGCATCAATGAAATACATATAGTACCTACAACCATGTATAGAGGCTATGAATGATGACCCCCAAACATCGGTGAAGATCAATTCAAAAGGTGCATAATATTTAGTATGTGAGGCAAAAAAAGGCATTTGATGAAGTTTACCACATTGACAAGCATCACAAAGTCTAATGATGCATTGATTTGGCAAGGAATACTAATTTGTCTCAAAACTTGTTTAAGGATGGAAAAGGATGAGTGACTAACTTTATTGTTCCAAGTTCTAAGGACTGCTGGATTGTGTGCAGAAAATAAGCAACTATATTTGCTTAGCTATTTATTGCAGTAAATGAGTTTGTACAATAACACAGAATGCACAAATGTTACAGAGGCAGGAAATGCATTAGCAGTAGATGCAACAACATTAGAAGGCTTCACTGAAGCATGAAATGCATTAGCAGTAGGTGTAACAACATTAGAAAGCAAAGCATTTGGTATTGCAAGAAATTTAGAAGCAGAAACAGTCTTTGATTTATTACAAACAGAAAAATTTGACTTATTGTAATGAAGCACATTTTGTGCATCAGATGAAGGATGCAGTTTGTGTAGAAGAGAGGAATCAGCTGCAGTAGAAAAGTCAAGATGGTAAAGACCATTTTTCAACCCTCATTGCATAGGGACCTTCTTCATATTCTTATCCTTGACAGAACAACAATTTGAGTCAAACTCAACAATCACATGGTTATCTTTAGTAAATTGTGATATACTCAATAGGTTTTTGATGATGCAAGGAACATGGAGAATATGGTTAAACAAAAGAGGTACTTTAGGATAGGTATGTGAATCAATAATAGATGCACCAATATGATTAATTTGAAGTTGAGCACCATTACCTACAGTGGGTGCGTCAGAACCTTTGAATTTTGATTTGATGGACATGTTGCCAAGGTTTGATGTTATATGGTTGGTAGCACCACTATCGATATACCATGCTTGATCCATAACAATTCTAGGAGCTGCTACAAAAGTATTTGGATTCACATAAGTTTGAGGATAAGGATTACCTGCAACAAATTGTCTATTTTTAGGGCTGAGTAGGCTAATTCATATGTGCTTAATAACCTCCTCCTTGCTGTTGAGTGACATTGTTATTGTTCTGCTGATTGCTTACTCCTTGAAAGGTTTAATCAAAACGATGCCAGCAAGAGGAGACCACATGTCCAGATTTACCACACAACTGATAAAAAATTCTAGGTCCAGTCCTACCACCAGCTCTTCCTCTTCCTTTGTCTCGAGTCCTTCCTCCATAACCTTGATTGTTATATCCTCCACGATAGCCACCTCTATTGTTATGAGCAGAGTAATTTGCAGAGGCATGAGTGAGATCCATAGCTGAAATTGTATTGTGCTGAGCAAGTCGACTTTCATAGCTCATAAGAAGAAATTGAAATTCTTAAAGATTTATTTGACTTTGTTTTGCTGTGATTGTGACAACCACTGGATCATATTCTGGCCCAAGCCTCCAAGAACACTGGAAATCAAGTCATCAACTGCTATATAGTGGCATGCAGCACATAGAGCTTCACTGAACCTTTTCATCTTCAGGACATATTCACTTATAGACAATGCATCTTTCCTTGTTGCATTCATTTAAGTTTTGATTTGAAGAATCCATGCTTTAGATTGTTGAGAAAACAGAAGTTCTAAAGTATTTCATACCTCAAAAGATGTAGTGCAATGTGTAACTTGATCAAATATTAACTCATTCAAGGTTGAGAATAACCAACACACAATCAGCTGGTTAGTTTTCTTCCACAATAAAAAATCTTCACTAATTACCTATTCAGTTTGAGCAGATCCTTCAATGGAACTTAAATAAATTTTTCTAGACATCTTGTGCAATTTAACACAAAATCTTCTAAATCAAAGGCTCTAATGGCAGGTAAGACTTGCATTCTCCAGTAATTGTAATTGGTGTGATCAAGTTTGATTGGGAGTTTAAAGTTAAGGATTGAAGAAAGAGATGATACTCGAGATCTTCGTTGAGAAGAATCAGTTCCATTTGTTCTTATTGCAGAAACGGATCTCTCAGCAGATTGATGATTTGAAGAAGCCATGACTGTTGGTGTAACACCCTCTGACCCGACCCATCTGGATCGACCTAGGGAGCGCTACCGAGTTTTCAAAACTTGACTTAACTCACTTTATAATTGAAAAACCATTGAAAATCAAATAAGTTATAGTTTAAAATCCTTTCTAATGAGCCCATCAAAATCAGTTTTAAAAATTTCGGCAGAGTTTCCTCTGTTTTTCTGATTTCCTAAAAATCCTGTTTCAAATAAAAACTCAAATAATATAAAAATCAACACTTCAAATCTCTTTCTCAATTAAATGCGTACTTTGCCGTTTAATGCGACTTTCCAAGCATTTTCAAATAAAACAATTTATAATTCAATATTTACAATCCTTTGAAAATGAAAACAGAAATCATAAAATAATTATTTACAAAACATAACTATATAACACATTTACAGAGTTCTGTATATGCATGCGTAACTGAATATATTATACAAAAACATATATATCTACCTAAAAGTATGGTGACTCTGTTCTTCTGTCTGCAGCTATCTCTTCAATATTTTCCTTCTTTGGTATCTCTGTTACCTACGCGTGATAAACATCAACGCGCTAAGCAATAATGCTTAGTGGGTGTACACTAAAATAAATTACAATGTGATATAAAACAATAAATCTCAAATTCAGAAATTCAGAAATATATAGAACAAACTTTATTTTTCAATTACTAAAACTATATAAAGTAAAGTATTTCAAAAGTTCCTGGGTTTTAATCTCAATAGCATTTCTTTATTTCCACATCATTTCCTAAATTTCATTTCTTAATTGGGCCTCTGATACATATTACAGGTTTACAGGACTGGATTACGGGTTTTACAGTTAGGTTTCCCATCTCATATGAAATGGTATCCCTATATAAACAGTTGATTTCCCATTTCAGAATGAGCTGGTATCCGTATTTTTCATAGTCGGTTTCCCATTTCAGAATAAAATGGTATCCGTATTTCATAAAATCAAAATTCAGAGTTTGCAGATATTGTAAAAATTTCATATAACCTTCAGATAAATTTCATATAACCAAAAATTCTCTCAATCAATCCAAAATCAATATTCATTAATACTTGTAAAATAAAATATTCAAAAACATATCAAATAGCAGTAAGTGGAACGTAAACATAATATAAGTCATAAATTAAAATCATTAAACTCAGTATAATTTACGTTTCTAGAATTTAAAAATCAATTTCAAGAATTATTCACAATAGATTCAATCAAAACTATTTGTGTGTACACCAACTTGGATACCGTTTTTCGACAGTTTCTTTTCTCTTTTTCCTCCTCTTTTCCTTTTCTCTTCTTCTTCTTCTTCTTCTTCTTCTTCTTCCTTTTCTCTTCTTCTTCTTCTTCTTCTTCTTCTTCTTCTTCTTCTTCTTTCTCTCTCTCTCTCTCTCTCTCTTTCTCTTCTTTTTCTTTCTTTTTCTTTCTTTCTTTTTCTCCTCTCCCGTTCTCTCTCTTTCTTTTCTGGTTTGCTTCCTGGAGAAGCTTCACCGCCTCTTATTTTTTTTATAAAAATTCGGTCATCGCGACCGCTCGTCGCGACCTGTGGTCGCGCCACCTGATTGCGTTGTTCACTGGAGTAATTCCACCGTTTTCATCGCGATCAACCATCGCGGTGCCTGGTCGCGATGTTGGTCGCGTTGCTCACTGCCCAAAATCCACATTTTCATCGCAAGCTAGTCAGCGTGATCTCTAGTCGCGGTGTTCACTGCCTAAAATCATCATTTTTCACCACAAGCTGCTCATCGCGAGCCCTGGTAGCGGTGACTGGTCGCGGTACTCACTGTCAACTTTTTCCTTCTCTTTCATGCAGTCTTTCTGGACCTCTCCGTCTGGTCCACCTGGAAACCTTAAAAAATATACATATATTTAATTATATTTTTCACCCTTCAAATCATAAATATTATATTCATATACTAAAAATTAATTATTTAAAATTAGGGATGTTACAGTTGGTCTTTAGGCTCTGATACCATGAAAACCAAGAGAACAAAAGCTGAAATTTTATTGAATCATCACACTGTTTGCATTGACTGACTAGCTATATATACATACACATGTTGAGGAAAAGATACAAGCATATAATGAGCAACTTGCAGCTGGTGGTTATGTTAGCGGGAAAGGTTGTTACAACAGCTACAAGTTATAGCGAGCAATCAGTTACATTTGGAGGGAAAACAGTTGCAATCAGATGGTGGTTAGGTACACAAGATAATCTGGAATGATCATCACAGACATTCAATATTGAGACAATGTCTGTAATGAGCTAATGAGCAACACTAAAGGGTAGAGAATTAGCTCGCTGCTCTTGTTCTGCTTTCTATGTAATACGAAATGATGAGAAAATGAGATCAAGGGTGATGTTGATTTTTTTTTTATTTTTTATATTGATATACAATGATGATGCTGATGGTGAGATGAAAGAGGAGATGGTGGGCAAAGCTGAGAGAGAAAATAAAAGAAAAAATTAAAGGAGAGAGAAGCATGAGAGATATTTATTTTATATATTTTTTATTTTTTTATAATTTTTATATTATATTATTTGAGGGTAAATACATTTTTTTTGCTTTATGTTGTGTCCGGAAATGACTTTTTGAAAACCGGAGAGAGATCCGGGAGAATTAATAATTGCCTTTTTTATGAAGAATATCTCAAGATAAAAGATTCAATGATCCTTCTAATTTGTTAAATTGGAATGTTTTAATTAACAAATAAATTTGAAATTCATGATTTTGGAAGATCATATTAAAATTATGAGTAGATTAGGTGCGTAGAATTAGATTAGACTATTTTTATTAGAATGATTGGATTAAATTGAATTTGATAGAATTAAATTAAACTAATTAGTACTGTCAAGATATGATTAGCACATGAAATTAGATTAGATTGGATAAAATTCAGTCCAATCTCATATTTGTGGAGTGCATGAAATAGGATTTCTTCAATCCCATACACTCAATAGTACTGAGTCCCGCCTAGCAGCATGGACACATGTCCCATGCTTTCTCTCATGTTTTTTTTTACATTTTTTAAAATTAAAATTATATAAAATATTTAATATTTAATATATTATTTTTAAAATAAATAAAAAATAAATATTATTTATAATATTTATTTAAAAAGCAAATTTTTAATTAAATTTAATTTAAATCTTTTAATTTTTTTAAAATAATTTAATATAATATTATACTTATCAATCTCACATTATATAAACATAAGACATAATTATATTTTGTTTAATTTCATATTACACCAAATAAAATACGAGACTTGATAGTCTGATACTTTTATATCCTTTTAACTTTTTTTTTACAATTTTAATATTTAATTAATTAATATAATATATTTTATTTATAATTAATTTTAAAATATTTAATATAAATGTATTCAATTTTTAAAATTTTATATTTATTTTAAATCATTTTAATTTAATTATATAATATTAAAAATAATTTTATTTTATATGCAAATTTATCTAATCCAATCTCATTCTATATCAAACAAGGAACAATACTATTTTTAATTAAATTCATACTTTACCAAATACATCACAATACTAATTAGTCTTATCCAATCCAATCCAATACAATTCAATCATATCTTATCTCATAAAAATAGTCTAATCTAATCCTCTGCACCAAACGCACCATTTGACACGTTTGGTGCTTGGGATAAGGATACAATTGGACTAATTTTAGTCCAATCTTATAATTGGGACATATTGAGATTAGATATGTCCAATCCCAACACAACTTTAGGGTTTTTGCCAAAGGAAAGGCCAGAAGCAATTGAGCAAATAACCACGAGCATAAGAGTCCCGCCATAAGTACGTCTTCGACCCATTTTGTCACCTAACTAGCCAAAAGACAACTGGCCTGCAAGAGTATCACATAATGCAATACCATTAACAACTGCAGCTACATTATCAGGGAGGGAATCCCTTCTTCATGGTTGTATATGCGACCGAGCAATTTCATAACAAAGGATATGCAAAAGAGATCACATGCATCTATGAAAAATCTCATTCTAATAATCACAACTGCGGTGAAATGGTACCATTGTGTCTTAGTAATATTAAGTGCATTAAGAACTTGCAATTGTTGCCCTACTATGACTAGCTCTTATCACAAGCTTTTCAACTCCCTGAAAATATTGAACACAGGAAATGTTAATGTGTGCAAATTGTCACACAAACAAAGAATAAATTATAAATTAATGCTTAGAGTTCAATTCTTGTACACCCCATAAGACTTAGCCGTGTTGACTACTGACTTATGAAGTTGAGATGGATAAATAAACAAAAAAAAAATCCAAATCATTAAACAGATTCTTTAGCAATTCTATTAAATGATTTGAATTTTTTTGGTTCATTTGTCCATCTCAACTTCATAAGTCAATAGTCAACACGGCTAAGTCTTATGTGGTGTAGAAGAATTGAACTCTAAGCATTAATTTATAATTTGTTCTCTGTTTGTGTGACAGTCTGCACACATTAACATTTTATGTGTTTAATATTTCCAGGGAGTTGAAAAGCTTGTGACAAGAGCTAGTCATAGCAGGGCAACAATTGCAAGTTCTTAATGCACTTGATGTTGCTAAGACACAATGGTACCATTTCACAGCAGTGGTGATTGTTGGAATGAGATTTTTCATAGATGTGTATGATCTGATCTTGTGTGTACCCCTTTTCATGAAATTGCTCGGCTGCATATACTACAATGAGGAAGGGGTTCCCTCATTGATAATGTAGCTGCAGCTGTTAATGGTGTTGCATTACGTGGTACTGTTGCAGGCCAGATGTTCTTTAGTTGGTTGGGTGACAAAATGGGTCGAAAACGTGCCTATGGCATGACTCTTATGCTCGTGGTCATTTGCTCAACTGCTTCTGGTCTTTCCTTTGGCAAAAACCCTAAAGCTGTGTTGGAATTGAACATATTCAATCCCAATATGTCCCAAATACAGGATTGGACTAAAATTAGTCCAATCATGTCCTTATCCGAGGCAGCTAACGTGTCAAATGATGCGTTTGGTGCACGAAATTAGATTGAACTATTTTTATAGGATATAATTGTAGGGAAAAAGAAAAATGTATGAAGTAGACGTTTTAATTTTTTTTTTCTTTTTAATTTTGCAAACACTTTTCAAGAACCAATTTATTCATATGCAATTTCAAACAATTTAATACATTTGTTTCATTCTTGATTGTTTGATCCCTTTTGTTACCACCAAATCTTTTGAGCTATGACCTGCGATCTGACAACGTGTGTATAGGCACGTCGTGGATACAGAGATGGAGGAGGAAAAGACAAGCGAAGAAGACAACACCTTGTTCTTCTATGGCTAGTCGCACCCTGCAAGAAAGCAAGAAGAGAATTTAAAAAAAAAACCTTTTTTTTTTCTTTTTTTTCTTTGCGTTAGCCGAACTCATTTAGGTTTTGTGCCTAGGGGTTTGGTTTTTCATTTTCTTGCTTTTTCTTATATAATGACTCTTTTATATCAGTCTCTAGGGTTTAGGTTTGACCAGGTTAAATAGGATTCTAAATCCTATTTAATTTGGTCACCACTAGTTCAAACTCTTGACCTATAGGGACAATTAAATAATCTTATTATTTAATCACTCCCTTTTATTTTGTCAAGGTTCGATATTGCAACCTCCTATTTAATAATTAAATTAATAATTCTGAATTATTAATCTTTATTTAATTATTAAATTATTAATTAAATAATAATATTATTTAATCATTTCTATTTAATTAAAACGCATTACTTTCATAATACTATTAATTGGACTATCCAATTAATTTACCGTGAACCTCGTTACCAACAACCTTAAGGACTAGCAAAGAGACCTAATGGACCTACAGTTTTGAGCTTCAATAATACTTAGAAATATTAATTAAAATTCTTTAATTAATATTCCATTATTATTAACCTTAGAGTTATTCTACTAAAAATCTGATGCTGAACTCTCGAAACTACATATGTTTTACATAGTCTGAAATTTCAGTGTCCATCGATATAGCTAATTACATATTGTGTGATCTTCCACAAGTAGTTCATAGCTAGAGTTGGGTCATAATGTCCGTTATACCCCTATAATACTATCTTTTCTATTAAGTACCGTTGATTCTCTAATGAACAATTAAATTCTATCTTCCTTATCGAAGAAGGAGAGTGCTCATAATTGTTCAAGCCTTGAATCAACCCTTAAGGGAGCTACTCATCTACTTCAGTCAAAGAGTAGATTATGATATTGTGTTCATACCTTCCCAGTCACAAGTCATACCGCAACTTCAAAATATGAAAGTATTGATTGAAAAAATTACATTCGATCTCACTTAAGGTAAATCAAAAGCCACGATCTAACCTGAAGGAGTCAATAAGACACTTAAGATTAAGATCACCCATAAACAACTATCATATGTCGATATATATAAATCTCATCTACTAAACAAATATTGGTGAGAGATGTAACACCCCTAATTTTTCATAATTATAAAAAGCATTATTATTAATTATTATTAAGTATGCAACAGTTAAATATGTAATTTAAATTGGTGGAAAGTATATATTCGGTATATGGTGTATAAACGAATAATTATTTTTAACCGATTTAACTTCCATTAGAAATATTATTTTCATGGTGCATTTGGATGATAATGGGTCCAATTGAACATTGGTAAAGTCAAGTTAGTAATTGGATAAGTGTGGAATATTTTTAGAATAATTATTGAGATGAAATGTGATTGGTGGATTAGTTTGATAATCAAAAGATTTTTGATTAAATTCATATGATTAAATTTTTATTGGTGGTTACTTTATGATTTTAAAGAGTTAAGGGGCAAATTGTAATTATTATAAAAAATTGGATGGTGACAAGTAGTGCATTTTAATCCAAGTATTAAAAAAAATAAATAAATAAAGTAAAAGGTAGAAGAGAGGGAGGCCGTGGAAAGCAAGAAGAGAAGAAAAAAAAAGAAAAAAAGAAGAAGAGAGGAGAGTGTGGCCGAGAAGAGAAGAGAAGGAAAAGAGAAAAAAAAGAGAAGGAAGAAGAAGAAAGAAGAAGGAAGAAGAAGAAGGAGAGGAAGAAGTGGAAGAAATTCTAGGTAGAAAGATTCAAGGAAAAGAGATGAAAAATGTTTGAGGAAAAATATTGTCCAGGTTGGTGTACACGTGTTTTCATACTTTTATTTTCCAGAATATTTTGGTATAATCGAATTTTGTTTATAATGTATGTTTTGGAATGAATTGTTTGAGAATAGTGTTGTTTGAGAATAGTGTTTGAAAATAATTGTAGAATATTCTAGTATAATTGAATTTCTTTTATATCGTATGTTTTTGAATAAATCGTTTTGTGACTAATTTTTGGAAATGATTCTGGAATATTTTGATACAATTATTTATTTGTAAATGATGTTTGAAAACAATTTTGGATTATTTTGATATGAGTATTGATGAAAGTTTTGGATTTGTAAATATTAATATCAATTTGTAATTGAAACTGAACGGTTTGGAAAATATATATTTGCGGATTCTGAATTATATTTTCATTTGATAAAAATTTATGAAATCTATTGATGAAAGTTTATGGAATATTTAAAGTATAATTGTTCATATATTATGTGAATTTAAAAATTTACTAACTGAAAATTTTATTCAATGGTGATTATATTTATATGATTTTCTTAGAAATTTCTGCTTTTGATGTGAATGATTTTGAAAATAACGTTTGAGTGGTATTTTTGGACTATGTTGGGGTACACATCTTTTCTGAATATTAGTTTTCAAATTCGATTTGAATAATTGAATTTTTTTCAATATTTTGTATGTTTTTGATTAATTTGATTTGTGAATAATATTTGCGAATAATATTTGATGGTGATTTTAGATTTTATTGATAAGGATTATATGGATTTTGATGATTTTTAATTTTCGTAATATATATTGACATAATTAAATTTCTGTTTTCAAATATGGTTTGAATATTATGTTTTACAGTTATTGATCGATAGTGATTTTGGATTACGATGTTACGATTATTAAATTATGAAACATATTCGATTATGATTTTGGATTCATTGAAATTGATAATTGATGGAAATAATGATTTTGGTAATATTAATATTGATTTGTATTGAGTTTATTTCATTTGAGAATTTTGTTGAAAATGATTTTGGTAACTGAGGTGAATAATAATTGTGAATTACGTTATTGTATATGTGTTTATATGATTTTAATTTTTAAAATATTTTAATATAATCGAATTTCGTTTATAAAGTGAGTTTTCGAATTAATCATTTCATGAACAATATTTTGAAAATGATTCTGAATTAGTTGATGCGATTACGTGACGGAAGGTTTTATTTTATATATATGAATTAGAAATGGAGATGGCCCTATGATACTTGAACATTGGAAAAATGGATATAGGAGGTTGGTATACCCGCTGGGTTTATTTCAGCAGTACTGCACCGATATTAGTGACTGTTGGCGGGTGACCCAAAAGCGGCCCCGGACGTCACACCGATATTACAGATATTAGGTTCGGCGGCAGCCACTGAGTGGTCAATGTCGAATGGCCCATATTCCAGTCCAGTAAGTTATGTTAAGTATACCAAAGAGCCAGAATTGAAAAGAAATGAATGAAGTTTATAGAAAAGAATTTTGAATACTTTTATACGATTGATGAATAAGATTTACTGAAATTAGCTGAATATCATTGTGTTTTGATATATAGTTGTTATGATATTTTACTTGTGAAAATATATTGGTATTGCTGTTGATATTTAAATTTGGACATTTTTATTTATCGTTCATATTATTTGATATTTATAACTTATTACTTGATTTATGAATAAGAAATTTGGGAAAAATCTCGAGTAATGAGTTACGATTAATTTTCTGTGAAAAGTTATACAGGAAACTATATTACATATTGAATATTTTGATGGATATTCAATTTTCAAAGATTAATTACCGTTTCCACTAATTTTTTTATATATATATATATATATATATATGTAAAGGAGTATGAATACCGAGAATAGAGTATTTCTGAAATTATAAGAGAAAGGTTTTGTTTGATTAAACGTTTTGTTTAATATGAACATTTGATTTGTTTTGAGTAGTGTATTTGATATAATATGATTTGTATTTTTTGAATATATGTTATAAATGATATTATTTTAAATTTGTAAATTCGATTTGTGTACACCCACTAAGCGAAATGCTTAGCGCGTTGATTTTATCACGCTTAGGTAGTAAAGGTTCGAGTGAATAAAAGGACTGAAGAGTTGATAGCTGCAGGGAAGAGTTTAAAGTCACATCACTCCTGAGTATCTTTTTAAATCCTATTATGTATTCATTTATTAATGCATGCATGTACATAAAAGAATGTAAAAGTTTGTAAAATATAAGTATTTGTTTTTAAATAATTTGGTTTATGTATTTTAAAAATATGAGATTTGATTATTGTTTTGAATTATAGTTTACTTATTTGATTTATTGATAATGTTTGGAAAGTTGACACGCTCAAACGCGTGGGAATAAATCCCAAGTGCAGGATGTGTCGAAGTAATAAATTTCCGTGAGTACGGAGTCGAATCCACAAGGAAGTGGTGGAACTAATTCTATAAATTAAAGATTATACTACAGCGGTAAAATAAATCAAGTTGTTGGTTTTTGGGTTTTTTAATTAAAATATAATTAATTACTAATGCAATAAAATAAAGCGAGACGGATTAAATGGAAGATGATGCTAGGTAGTCTCACTGTTCCAATTCCGAATAAGGAAATATATTGACTATTATGAAACACGTTATTAACATGATAAGAATAATTCAACTAAGGCCACACCACATTATATTGCTCCCGCAATGGTATGGTATGTGAATTCGGTCAACCACACCTATTGGTCCTAGAGTGCAATTAATCGAAAACCATAGTTAATCTAATGCCTAGGTTAATTAAGTAATTTCTTATCGAAACTAACCCAGTATTGATTTTAGAGTCAATTAAGCTCGATTGCAATTTCAATGATTTCTCATATAATATTACAATAAATATTAAATCGGTTTTAATCACAGGGCATGCAATATACTTGCGCAATCGCAAAACACCATAATCGAACACAAAGTAATAATATAATACACTCAAAATCAATATAATCTCTTACAGTAAATATCAAATCGGTTCTCATCACGGGGCATGCAATCTACTCTCGCAATCGCAAAACACCATAAATCAAACGCAATAAGATAATGTTCAATTAAGCTCAAGGACAATATCATGAAATAATATACAAAATATATTCATAATCAATAAAATCAAAATTCGGTCATGGTTCCGAAAACCACCTAACAACAAAATTAGCAACTCATATAATCGAAATAACAAGAAGATAGGAAAAGGGATGTGATACAACCCATTCAGAGACGTGTGGAGTCGAAATCGGCTTTGGTCCGGCTGAGACTTCTCTTCCGCAAATCTTCGTCTTCTCTTGATGAACAATCGATGTAATTCGTAAAACTAATCTTGTGTTGGTGTTTGATGATGATGGTTGGTGTTTTGGAGAGTGAAGAATGGTGAAAATTGGCCCTAGGCCGCAGCTAAGAGCTGCTGGAACGAACCCAGCTGAACTCTCTGTCTTGGATCCCCTCCTCTCTCTTTCTTTTTTTTGATATCTTTTTAAATGAAGGAAATGAGGTATTTATAAGAAAATCTTCGGGTACTATTCATTATACACTGTTCACGTATACGTCACTGCTTACGTATACGGTCCTGTTGACGCCGACATTCCACTGTTCACATATACGTCACTGCTTACGTATACGGTACTGTGACGTCACTGTTTACGAGACGGTACTGTTTATTCATACGGTACTGTTGATTATACACTATTCACGTGTACGGGTACTATTCACAGGCGGGCCAAATCTTCAATTTAGTCCACCAAGGCTTCCTTGGTAAGCTCCTGCACCTCATACCAAGAATACATGTCCCGAATTGCCCGATTTTGTCTCAACTCATCGTGTATTCGTACTAATTCACAGGGCTCATCTAATAGCTGCACATACTCACAAAACACTTTAAACGTACCAAGAATACTAAAAAATACAATCAAAAGAAACGATCTAAGGGTCATAAATATATAACAATAAATGACTGATCAAATACCCCCAAACCTATCTTTTGCTTGTCCTCAAGCAAATCGGCACACAGCACAACAAAAATAAAAGCAACTAAAATTAACAATAACAAATAAATAAACTAAGCTATATCCATTTTCGTAGGATGAAACGATGGCACTTAGCACATGCCACAAGCCTTTAAACCTCTAGGTGGCCCTAGTGGACGAGTTATAGTCTCGTGAGGGTTTACCAGCTACGATACCCACAAACGTCATAAGCTAATCACATACATAGCTACACATCAAATCAAGTATATACACAAATACAAAGGCATAAGAACAGCACAAAATCAGAAATCCAAAATGCTGTCAATTAGTCTAATACACCCTATATCATACATGACACTGACATGCAACGCATTTATAATAGTGAATCCTTCCATACCAATAAACCACTGATGTAATTCGCCTCGACTCTAGTCTCACCAGTTTTCACTCAATGACATTCAGAACCTAGGCAATCACACTTTCAACTGCATACGATTGGAATTTATGAGCAAAGAATTTCAAAGTTTGTCGTATGCATCAATAATTAGAAAGAACGCACCTATTAAGCAAAGGACCTCATGAAAGATATCAAATGCTAAGAACAGAAAAATCAGTATACATACATGTCAAATATTACAATTAAGTTTCCTAAGGAGATCAACAGGTCTTTTTCAGGTTGTAATGGGGCTTTGGGGTGATTGGCTCAAAAAGAATGGAAATCGGGTTCAACTTACTTGGAAACCTATTGAGAGACTTCATAAAATTTTCAATTCGTGCAATTTCTCTCATGACTACCAAATTCATTCAACTTTTCTTCCAAATCTTTTTCTCGCCTTTCTCCTTCAACCTCTTTTCAAACTCTTTTTCAATTTTTACTTTGTGCATCATACTTCTTTTCTCATTTAGCCAACTCTTTTCATATATGTATTTTTATATTTTCTGTTGGCTATTTTATTTTTCTACACATTTCCACATCCATTTCATCTTTTCTACTCCACTCCTTTTTCTCACTCAACACTTACACATTCCCTCTTTAATTGTCTCTAGTTTCCAAGCATCAAAGGTAACATTTTACAATTTTGGCTAGGATTGTTTTGAACATGTAGGTCATACAATAAAAGGCTAATATGTGAGTGTTTGGCCATAAATGGGATAGGGAGCACACAATTTAAGGACAGGAAATCAAGCTATTCAGGAGTTCACACACAATGCCTGGATCATATCTCCAAAATCTACTAAACTGAACATTCAAAACATACATACAAGATTTTTATAATGCAGTTCATTAACATCCAATGCAAACCTATAGAGATCAATCTAGTGACAATAAAGCTCAAGAAAGTGTTTTAAGAGTATAAACAAAAATTCCCTCAGAATGAATATACAATAAGCTCAAAACTTACTAAGGGTAGTCTCCACTATTAATCAGGACTACTAATTGGAAGTTTTCACATATTACAATGTAAATATGTCAGACATATATGTTTAGATGCAAAGACACTACCGACATTATTCTAGTTAACAACTTTGTACACTCAAATGACCTAAGCATTTACATATTATTACCCAATTATCTATAAAGCATGCATATGATTTGCTATCCTAAAACAAATAAAACAAAACACGAAAGATACAATAAAAGACTCAAAACTGGTGTACGTGGCATTGTTATATCTAAGTCTTCCAAACGCAGTGCGTATGAGGAAAGTCTAGGTTTCCAGCCTATATACACCAACAAGACTCAAAAACACACAAAAGACAAAAATATAAAATACCCCCAAACCTAAGATAAACATTGTCCTCAATGTTTAAAATCCTGGATTCAAAGGAAACAACAAAAACTCACAAAACATGAACACAGAACAACAGTCCTAGTATCCACAACTAACAATCCTAAATATCCACAACTATCACTTCATCCAACCTCACTCCCCGTACTTCGTTTTCTCAACACAAGGCATAGCACTTTAATTGGAAAAGCAAAATTGAATGAAAATGATAAAAACACAATGAAAACAAAGAGAAATGAAAATAAAGGGTTACCTCCCTCCTAGTGCTTAATTTAACGTCTAGGCAAGACATCGTACTCTAGCTATCTCTCAAAATACATCCCAGACTTTGCTTTCTGCATGACCTGCAATCAGCTCATGCCTGCATGATTGTACATGCTCTCTATGGACCTGAAATAATAAGGAGAATAGATTTTTCAACTTAAAGCAGTTTCTATCATCTCCATATTCAGTCCCTTCATCAGGTGGCTTAGTCGAAACGGGTTTGGGCTCCTCTTTAGGTTTGACTTCCGTTTTAACCCCCAAACCTGTTTTCACCTCTACTCTCACCTGCTGAGTACCTGTACCTGCAGCAACATTAACAGAATCAGAAAGTTCATCCTCAACCCTATCAGTAACTGTCATACCATTCAGAGGAATGGTAATCTCCTCTGTTTGCTCTAGCTGGTTGGGGAACTCTTCTGGCACTTTATTTTGCAATGCCTCGATCAGTTGGCCGAGTTGTGCCTGTATCCTGTTAGTTATCTGATTGTTTTGCTGCATCTTTTGTATGAGTTTCTCAAGCATGTCATCTTGTGATGTTTGAACCTGGTGAAATGATTGATCAGCCGGTTGATCAAAATAACTTTGCGCATTGGGCTGGTACTGGTACTGATGCAGTGGCTCAAACCAACTCTGTTGTTGGCACTCCTGATACTGCCATGGCTGCTGCTGACTATCTCTCCAGGAGGAGTCTGGATAATTACTCCATCCTGGATTATCGCTGTTGGAGTATGGATCATTCCCTGACCACGGAGGATAATAATTAAGCGCCTGTGCTTGTTCATACTCATACTCCGGGAAGGTCTCCCTGGATGGACACACAGAAGAACCGTGTCCACCAACTCCACATATATAGCAAGCAAGCCTTGTGCGGTTTTGCCTAGTCTTAGCGGCCAACATCTGCGACCGTCTATATTGCATGGCTAATGGCTCGAGCACCTGACAAATAAAAATAAATCAAAAGAAAAATAAAAACAAGAAAAACTAAAAAAAATACAACCACGAAAATAGAAATAAAATGATAACTAATAAATAAATAAATAAAAACCTAGAAAAGAAAATAAAACCTAAAAAATCTCTAATTTAAAGAATAAGCTACCGAAACACTTCCCCGGCAACGGCGCCAAAAACTTGACACGCTCAAACGCGTGGGAATAAATCCCAAGTGCAGGATGTGTCGAAGTAATAAATTTCCGTGAGTACGGAGTCGAATCCACAAGAAAGTGGTGGAACTAATTCTATAAATTAAAGATTATACTACAGCGGTAAAATAAATCAAGTTGTTGGTTTTTGGGTTTTTTAATTAAAATATAATTAATTACTAATGCAATAAAATAAAGCGAGACGGATTAAATGGAAGATGATGCTAAGTAGTCTCACTGTTCCAATTCCGAATAAGGAAATATATTGACTATTATGAAACACGTTATTAACATGATAAGAATAATTCAACTAAGGCCACACCACATTATATTGCTCCCGCAATGGTATGGTATGTGAATTCGGTCAACCACACCTATTGGTCCTAGAGTGCAATTAATCGAAAACCATAGTTAATCTAATGCCTAGGTTAATTAAGTAATTTCTTATCGAAACTAACCCAGTATTGATTTTAGAGTCAATTAAGCTCGATTGCAATTTCAATGATTTCTCATATAATATTACAATAAATATTAAATCGGTTTTAATCACAGGGCATGCAATATACTTGCGCAATCGCAAAACACCATAATCGAACACAAAGTAATAATATAATACACTCAAAATCAATATAATCTCTTACAGTAAATATCAAACCGGTTCTCATCACGGGGCATGCAATCTACTCTCGCAATCGCAAAACACCATAAATCAAACGCAATAAGATAATGTTCAATTAAGCTCAAGGACAATATCATGAAATAATATACAAAATATATTCATAATCAATAAAATCCAAATTCGGTCATGGTTCCGAAAACCACCTAACAACAAAATTAGCAACTCATATAATCGAAATAACAAGAAGATAGGAAAAGGGATGTGATACAACCCATTCAGAGACGTGTGGAGTCGAAATCGGCTTTGGTCCGGCTGAGACTTCTCTTCCGCAAATCTTCGTCTTCTCTTGATGAACAATCGATGTAATTCGTAAAACTAATCTTGTGTTGGTGTTTGATGATGATGGTTGGTGTTTTGGAGAGTGAAGAATGGTGAAAATTGGCCCTAGGCCGCAGCTAAGAGCTGCTGGAACGAACCCAGCTGAACTCTCTGTCTTGGATCCCCTCCTCTCTCTTTCTTTTTTTTGATATCTTTTTAAATGAAGGAAATGAGGTATTTATAAGAAAATCTTCGGGTACTATTCATTATACACTGTTCACGTATACGTCACTGCTTACGTATACGGTCCTGTTGACGCCGACATTCCACTGTTCACATATACGTCACTGCTTACGTACGGTACTGTTTATGTCACTGCTTACGTATACGGTCCTGTTGACGCCGACATTCCACTATTCACATATACGTCACTGCTTACGTACGGTATTGTTGACGTCACTGCTTACGTATACGGTACTGTGACGTCACTGTTTACGAGACGGTACTGTTTATTCATACGGTACTGTTGATTATACACTATTCACGTGTACGGGTACTATTCACAGGCGGGGCCAAATCTTCAATTTAGTCCACCAAGGCTTCCTTGGTAAGCTCCTGCACCTCATACCAAGAATACATGTCCCGAATTGCCCGATTTTGTCTCAACTCATCGTGTATTCGTACTAATTCACAGGGCTAATCTAATAGCTGCACATACTCACAAAACACTTTAAACGTACCAAGAATACTCAAAAATACAATCAAAAGAAACGATCTAAGGGTCGTAAATATATAACAATAAATGACTGATCAAAAGTCGCATCGAATGGAAGGATGCGTAATTGATTGAGAAATGGATTTATAAGTGTTTTGCAAATGTGTTATTTGAAATTTTGTTTGAAACATGATTTTTGAAATGTCAGAAAAACAGAGGAAACTCTAGCAATTTTTTTTTTCAACTATTTATAGGTCCACTGTTAATAATTTTTGAAATGAAAAAAATATAGTTTTCAAAATAATTTTCAAATTTTAAACTAAGTAAAGTAAGATTTTGAAACCGGGTAACGTTTCTTGGTTCGATCCAGATAGATTCATATAAATTGTGGTCCAGTCCTATATAATCTCATCATATAAGGTGTCTTCATTCTCATGACAACTACATGAGTGGTCTAGGATAAGACCACTGTATATTACAGAATAGATTACAACAGTAAATCAACCGCACACTAAGTGCCCAGCTTTGTTTACTCTCTACGGACTCTTTAGATCGCAAGTCTCAAAATGAATCATCTTGTATATGACTCTCATATACTCGGATTGAGATTACATATTGTAATCTTGGATGTTACACGCACATTATATAAACGTATGAACTTAAATAAACTATTTTTATTAATGTTTAATCTCATTTACAATTACAAGTTTTTAAGGCATAAATCCTAATAATATCCCACTTGCACTAAAGCATGTGAGACTTGTCTCGTAGCCCTAGACCCTCTAGGTGACCTTCAAACACTTTAGCCGTTAAGGTCTTCGTAAATGGATCAACAAGGTTATCCCGCGACGCGATGTTCATCACGGTCACGTCCCCTCTCTGCACTATCTTTTTTATGAGATGCTATTTTCTCTCTATATGCTTCCCTCTTTTATGACTTCTTACTTCCTTGGAATTAGTCACTGTGCCACTATTATCACAATAAAGTGTCGTAGGTTTATCCAGATCTGGAACGACTTCCAGATTATTTAAGAACTTACGGAGCCATACAACCTTCTTAGTAGTTTCACAAGCCACTACATACTCGGCTTCTATGGTGGAATTAGTAATGCAAGATTGTTTGATACTCCTCTACACTATGGCTCCACCACCAAGGGTGAATACTGATCCAGACGTGGATTTTCTAGAATCCTTGTCTGACTGAAAATCAGAATCTATATATTCTAACGGGATCAAATCCTATACAGAATATACCAATATATAGTTTCTTGTTATTCCGAAGACACTTGAGAATAGTCTTTATAGCAACCCAATGATCTAATCCTAGGTTGGACTGATATCTGGTGGCTACTCCCACTGCAAAATAGATGTCGGGTCTCGTGCATAGCATAACATACATAAGACTACCTACTGTTGACGCATAGAGAATGCGTCTCATATCTTCAATTTCTTAAGGTATCTTGGAAATTGTTCCTTAGACAAATAAACTCAATGCCTGAAAGGTAAATTACATTTCTTGGAGTTCTCCATCGAAAATTGCCCCCAAGTACCTTGTCGATATACGATGTTTGAGACAATGCTAACAGTTTGTTCTTGCGATCCCTTATTAATTGGATCTACAAATCATAACTTGCCTCTCCCAAATCTTTCATCTGGAATTGGTTAACAAGTCAACCATTTACTTCTGATAATGTTCCTACGTCATTCCCAATGAGTAGGATGTCATCAACCTAAAGAACTAGAAATACTACCTTCTTCCAATGATGCACTTGTATATACAAGGCTCATTAACATTTTTCTCAAAGCCATAGGTTTTGATAGCATTATCAAACCTAATATTCCAAGATCTAGATGCTTGCTTAAGTCCATAAATGGACCTTTGCAATTTACAAACCTTTTGCTATTGATATAGGGTTATGCATCCTTCTGTTTGCATCATGTAGATTCTCTTGTTACACCTTTCTGTACCCGTAAGTATACGGGGTCGGCACAAGTAATACAATGAGAGTAAATTATCGTCTCCACAGGGATATTTAGATATTGAATACTAAAATTAACCAAGTCTATATCTATTTGACTAAATCAAAAAGGTTGTGAAAATAACTAATTAAAACTAAATAAAACAAGAAACAAAACGAAATAAAAAGTGAAACTTGGATCAAAGGGAGAACTAGCTAGGATTTCCGACTTCACTAATTATGTTATAATGAATGGAAATAAAAATGTAATGAAAATGAGTTATTACCGATTGATGATCGTGTTAACTAAATTGTTCAAAATTCTTTATCGAGACAAATTGAACATATTCCCACATACACTAATATCCTATCTCTCGATGAATATCTAAATGTATGCGAATGAATTAATAACAATAAAACTAACAATGATCATACAAAGTAAGTTAATATATCTTTATTTAACTCTAAAATCATAGTGAGCATTTTAATGAACACTTTGTGAGTGTCACCTCTCGGTTCATAACTCACAACAACAAAATCAACTAAATGCAGGCCATTACAATTAGAGGCATTAAAAACAAAATACTCACTCAACCAAATAATAATCAACAATCAAAACGATTTATAAAACCATTCAAAATTCCATAAATAGATCCATCATCATCCTAGCATATAAAACTAGTGCAAAATCATATAATCCAAATAAAACATAGTAATCAACTTTGAAGACATCAAATAAGTATAAAGGAAAAAAAGATTAAAGGAAAACGAAAACTCTAAACGGAATGACTCTCGTCTGATTCCGTGTGGAGAAATTCAAAGTTACAAAAATTGCACTTTTGCCCTAAAATTCTATAAAATCTTTACTTCGGTCCCTATACCTGCACACTAAAGAAAAACATTAAAAACAATCGATAATTATTCGAGAACAGAACAAAAGTAGGTAAAGATAGGTAAAGATGGAGGCCCATTTTTTATCAAGAAATTGAGCCAACAACTTTCATCAAGATTGTCATTCAAGAATGCAGTCTTGACGTTCACTTGCCAAATTTCGTAATCGAAATAGGGAGCTATGGATAAGAGTATCCTAATATACTTAAACATAGCTACTGGCGAGAAGGTTTCTTCATAATCAACCCCCTCCTTTTGGGTATAAACCTTTGCCACTAGCCTTCCCTTGAAGGTCTCTACCTTTCCGTCTACTTCTCTCTTTTTCTTGCAAATCCACTTACACCCGATGGATTTTATCCTATTAGGTACGTTTACAAGTTTCCAGGCCGAGTTGGAGTACATGGACTCAATTTCGAGATTCATGGCTTTTAGTCATTCATCTTTGTCAAAATCCTTCATTGCATGTCTAAATGACAATGGATCATCCATACTATCATCGGAAACGACACCTTCTACTTCTCCAATACCTAAATAGTGTTCAGGTTGTCGTACAACCCTCTCACTACGTCTAGGTGGTAGTGTATCCTGACTAGGAATTGTCTGACTATCAGTTATGAGTGAAACAATAATCTTGTCAACAACGTTTGTTGACTGAGCATTGGTCAAACCAGGTTCTAGCTCTTTTAATATGATCTTTGATCGAGATTTATGATCTCTTACATAATCATCTTCAAGAAATGTTGTGTTTGTCGATACAAATACTTTGTTTTCTTAAGGATAATAAAAGAATCCACCTCGGGTTTCCTTTGGGTATCTTATAAACAAGCATACCTGTGAACGAGGTTCTAATTTTCCACTTCTATTGTAACATCCCGGATTTCGGATAATTAATTTTATATATGTGAATATAAATTTTATGATTGGAGGGGGTGTAAATGTAATTAAAAGTATGTTTATTTTTATGATTTTCAGGTGGACCAGATGGAACGGTCCAAAAATGATGCAAGAAAAAGGAAAACCGAGGCAGTGAGCATCGCGACCTGGTCACCGCGACCACAGATCGCGATGACCTGCTCGCGGTGAAAAATGTGATTTTTGGCAGTGAGCATCGCGACCAGTCACCGCGACCACAGAACGCGATGAACTGCTCGCGATGAAAATTTCAAATTCTGGCAGTAAGCAACGCGACCACCAGCACGACCATGGTACCGCGAGGTGTGCTGGCGATGAAGGCGGTGGAAACGCTCCAGTGAGTACCGCGACCTGGTGGCGCGACCACTGTAGTCCTCAAAAATTGCTCGGGGACACGGGGCACTACAACCTGCAAAGACAGAACGCACGTGACCCGCAGGACGTCTGGGACACCGGGGTGGTGCCGGCCAAAGTCACTCCGACGGTCAAGTTAGCGAGTGCTAATAAATGTGTAATACTCGTAAATGGAGATGAGTGATACTTCCTGCTATCTTGGCAAATTGGGGTCTCCTTGATCAAAAGAGATGTAAGGTTGGAGGGTGATCGGAGAAGATCAACAATGGCCGGAGGATGTGGTTTTTGTATTAGTGATCTCTGGATCTTTGTTTTTTCGGTCCCCTTCTTATGAGGGATTATCCTCCTCTTTATAGGAGACTGATGCTTCTCCCTTTTGAGAGATCTCATCATTCTCTCTTCTCTGTCTTCCACCAAGAAAACATCTGGGTGCTTCTTTTGATTGGGCTGCCATCAAGTGTCATTATGGCTTCGTAGGACCCGTTTCAAAGTAGATCACAATCTGGTCTCCCTCGGAGCGACGGAGATTCTCTGTCGTACGACATGTAGGTTTTTGTCAATCTACACCATGATTGCGTGTCGCATGATATGCTGATTGGATGTCACCATGAGAAGGGCACGTCGTGCTACATAGGAGCTCTTCCAAATGTGGATACTGAGTTATATCCCTTGATGCTACTCGGATGTGTGGGATATGTAGCACCGTCGTACTACATGAGAGAGCTTCATGTCGTGCGACATGGTCTTCGTACTGGTTCACCGTCGTACTACATGACAGAGCTTCATGTCGTGCGACATGGTCTTCGTACTGGTCCATCGTCGTACTACATAAGAGAGCTTCATGTCGTGTGACATGGTCTTCGTACTGGTCCATCGCCGTACTACGTGAGAGTGCTTCATATCGAATGTATATCGTACGACAACATGGTCTTCGTAATGGTCCACCGTCGTACCACATGAGAATGCAGTCCCACTTTTAGCTCTGGGCTTTGTCTTTGGGACATACATATTTTGGCTACTACAGTTTACCCCCAAACGCATTGGATGAAAAGCCAAGGGGTTTACGTCGTACGACATGTAGACATGGATATGTATGCGTGAACTCCAAGGCTGGTTCTATATTGTCGCACGACTCTGTCCTTCTGAGAGAATGTATCAGTGTTTGTGAGTAAATGACAACGCGTAAATTTTGCCATTGTCGTGCGACAATATCACTTAGAGAATGAGCGGTTGGTCTTCAAATGACTCCTCGATATCTGCTCCGAAATAAATTTGGTCTTTATGGGCAGCGTGCATGCTTGGCTAATGATAGGTTATGGGAGTGTGTGTCCAATGAGAAGCTGACACGTCAGCACATGCTTCTTTTTAATTGCCGCCCTTAATCTTTCTTCTCCACTTTCAATTTTTCACCTTCTTTCTATTTTTTCTTTCTCTCTCTAGAAACCAGTCGCCTGCGCAAGTATTACCCAGCGTTTGTTGCTCGTTTTCTGCCCTTCTTGCATCTATTCCGGCGAGGCAGTGGTCGTCTTTGCTCTATTGGTAAGTTTCTTGTTCTTGCAATTTTTGACTTTTCATATTTGCATTTTTTGTTTTCTGGGTATTTTTCGTGTTCTTCGAATAGCTTTTGAGAAGAACTTGAAAAAATATTGTTTTAGATCTCAAAATAAAACTTAGGTTTACATATAACCTGTTTGTAGAGTCTAGGTCGCACGACAGTAGCCAAGACGTACAGGTCGCACGACCTTCTTAACAGTCTTGGGAGCTGATATTAGGTCATGCAAGGTCTTTGGTTTAGGTTATAATTACTGACCGTGGCTACTGTCGTTCGACTTGTAGGTTTCGATGTCGAGTCGAGGTGATGAGAGTCCTCCCAGTACCTCTGGGCGCGGATACGATGATCCAATAGATCTGTCGTACGACTCATGGGGAGAGTCAAAGGCAGCAAGTGCTGAGGTGACAATAGCGTCCTCGTCGTACGACACCGTGACTGTCTCTCTCGCGGGTACATCGCGTGTGAAGGACGACGTGCCTATGAGGATTCCTCTAGTCGAGCTACCGGGCGACGCGGCTGGCCCATGTCCAATGGAGCCTAGTAGGCCGCTAGGCTTGCTATTGAATAATCCAGCAAGCGTGCTAACTGAGGATGACATCATGCGCCTCCGATTCAGTTATGGCATACCCGATGGTGTCGCACTGAGGGCGCCGCATAAGGAGGAGAGGCCAGATTGGGACATCCCAGGATGGACCTGTTTCTACGAGTTCCCGTTTCAGCTGGTTGGATTCAGGTTACCAGTAGTCGGACTACTGAGGAAAGTGCTCGATCATTTTGAGCTTGCCCCGGGGCAGCTGATGCCCAACAGTTGGAGGATCCTGCTGGCGTTAGAGCTGTTGTGTACGAAGGAGGGAATATTCTTCGAACTACCTGACCTGTTCTACTCGTACACCGTGCGGGAGCACGACACAGAAAAAGGGCGCTATAACTTGAACCTTCGTCCCAACAGAACACACCTTATTATGGAGTTAACGACAAATGATAGGTTGTGGAAGGATAGCTATTTCTTTGCGAGGGGCCTACTTGTCCATTGGCCTCTCGGGGATACTGTTGTTCGTGCGACCTGGTCCAAGGCTGGTGGGTCTTTATTTTAGTCGCGTCGTACGACTGTCTTTTGTTTTTATTTTTACTAACTCTCTTTATTTGTTTTGTAGTGAACACAGGAGCACCTCAATCAGTTGTTGGATTAACGTGTGTGACGCGTACAGAGAAGGTGCTGTCGTACGACGTCAAGGAAAGGAGTTGGAGGAATATATTGGCGGAGGAAAATCTACGGCCAAGTCACCTCTGGAAGTTCAGTGTGATCAACGAGCCAGGTACCCCCTACCCTGCATTCAAAAACTTAGTGGAGTTTGTCAGGGTCAGACATTGTGTCGAGCGACTGTACGGCACAAGATTTCTGACTCCAATCTCATATGTCGAGCGACGATTTGTAGTTGATATCATGGCTGGAGAGATCGCCGCACCTGCTGCTGATGATACGATGAGGAGGCTGAGGGAAAAAAGGAAGGGGAAGAAGAAGGCTCAGTCGAGTGACCAAGCGGATTCCACTCCACCTCCTCCATCAAGTCGAACCAAGGCCTTCCTTGATGTTTCTTCAACTAGAAAGAAACGGAGGAGGGAGGATTCATCTTCGAGGGTCGATGCGTCAGTCGACCTAGTCTACCCGCAGGATGCCTCTGCGTACTCTGACGTTGGGTCGATCCTTCCACAGGTCGAGCGACTGCTGTTACCCGAAGATAAGAGTCGCCTCAAGGAGATGGGTCTTTCCCAAGCTGCTGATTGGGGTCTTGGCCACCTTTTCCAGGTACGGTCGTACGACGGGTACATTTGTATATTTCATTTTTGAATATTTTAGGATTTGTTCTGACTGGTATATTTATTTTTTGTAGGCTCTTCAGTCCCACGTTCATCTGAAGGAAGAGCTGGGTCTTGCCCTCAAGAAGGTGAGGGATCTAAAGGTAAGCAACCAGAGCCTTAAGGCTGATAATGACAAGCTAAAAGCTTCAAATATTGAGGCCAAGAAGACTGCGCTTGAGGCCTTAAGTCGTGCGGTAGAGGCTACCCTGGAGTTGAACAAGCTGAAGTCGAGCGTCGACTTGCTGGAAGCCAAGCTGAAGGCTAAGGAGGCGGACTACGACTCCCTGTACGATAAGGCGGAGGATAACGTCCTCAACGCGGTCATTAAGACTCGTGCAGACTTGATGAGGGAGTATAGGGACGGTCGTGCGACCGAGTGGAAGGTTGATAGCTGGATTGCCGACCATGAGGAGCTGTCGCGCTCTGATGAGGATGAAGCTGATGATAAACCTGTTGGTGAAGAGTCTATCCTTCCTCCTCCAGAGGGTTCGACCGTCGTAGCCTTGGCTGCTCAGCCGACTGGAGAGCATGATGATCTTGCCCCATAAGGGGTTGTATAACGCTTTGTTGAACGATGCTTTTTTTTTTTTTTTGAGGGCTCTGTCGAATGATATTTTTAATATATGATGTATGTTAATTTTCTTAAATGTCGTACGTCTTTCATGATCATTTTTGTGTGTATGGTAATGCGTTTTTATTTATGACCTTGAATGCGGGTCGTGTGATCTTTTGGAGATGGAGACCTTGAATGTAGGTCGCGGTCCATGACCTTGAATGCGGGTCATGTGACCGTTTTGGAGATGGAGACCTTGAATGCAGGTCACGGTCCATGACCTTGAATGCAGATCGTGTGACCGTTTGGAGATGGAGACCTTGAATGCAGGTCGCAGTCCATGACCTTGAATGCGGGTCGTGTGACCGTTTAGAGATGGAGACCTTGAATGCAGGTCGCGGTCCATGACCTTGAATGCGGGTCGTGTGACCGTTTGGAGATGGAGACCTTGAATGTGGGTCGTGGTCGAGTCTTGCGTAGACTTTGCTTTTTATGATATTGAATTGCCCCAGTTGGAGTGTGTAACTTCTTAGTTGCATGCTATAACTTTGATTAAGTGTGTAGTTAAGATCGGCCGTTGTGTTTAACCTGCATAAAAAAGTTAGTGTCGGCCGTTGTGTTTACCAACGACCCTCCGATGGGGAAGAGAGTTCCATGTTGTAGAGTGATAAAGTTCGAAATATATATATATATTTTTAAAACTGATATTGTTTTAGATGGCATGCGTTCCAACTGTTGCCGACCTCCATGCCATCTGCACATCGTAGTTTATAGGCTCCATGTCCAACTACATTGGTGATTTGGTATGGTCCCTCCCACGTAGGACCGAGTTTACCTGCTCCTTTTTCTTTTGTATTTTAGAAGACGCGGCGAAGGACCCAATCTCCAATATGGAATGACTTGAGACGAATGTTTCTGTTATAATGGCGGGCGACTCTTTGTTGGTATACGGCCAATCTGATTGCGGCCTTGTCACGACGCTCGTCGATTGTGTCAAGTTCGCTCAGCAACTCTCTGTTGTTTGCTTCTTCTGTCGCGTGTCGTATCCTATAAGAAGGGTAGTCAGCCTCTGTTGCTATGACGGCCTCTGAGCCGTAAGATAGAGAGAATGGTGTTTCCCCTGTTGATGTTCTGACCGTCGTACGGTAAGACCATAGCACACCTTGTAGCTCGTCGACCCATTTTCCTTTGTATTGGTCGAGTCGCTTCTTGAGGGTGGACATGATTGTCTTGTTGGTAGATTCTGCTTGTCCGTTAGCTTGAGGGTATCTCGGACTTGAATAGCTTAGTTTGATGTTCCACTTGTCGCAAAAGTCTTGGAAATCGTATGAGATGAATTGTGAGCCATTGTCGGTGACTATTTCTTTTGGAACTCCGTAGCGGCATATAACATTTTTCCAAATAAAGCTCTTTACCTCGGAGTCTTTGATTCTTACATATGACTCGGCTTCAACCCATTTTGTGAAGTAATCGGTCACAGCTAGCATGTAGACCTTGCCTCCGGTAGCGACGGGCATTTTTCCTACTATGTTCATTCCCCACTTCATGAAGGGCCATGGTGCTGAGATGGGGTGGAGTCTTTCTGGGTGTTGATGTGAAACGTGGGCGAAGCGCTGACACGGGTCGCATCTTTTGACGAGGTCGTGCGACTCGGACCGCATTGTGGGCCAGTAATACCCGACCGTGATTGCTCTATTGGCTAGGCTTCTCCCGGCCGAGTGGTTCCCACACTACCCCTCGTGCAAGTCCTTGAGTACTTGCTGAGCTTCGATTGGGTCGATACATTTGAGGTAGGGCCCGGAGTAGGATCGCTTGTAAAGTTGACCCTCTATTATGGAAAATCAGGCAGCCTTGATCTTAATTCTTCGTGCTTCTATCTTGTCAGATGGGAGGGTGTCGTCCCTCAAGTAGTCGTAGATTGGGGTGATCCAAGTTGGCTCGTCCGAAATTGGCTTGATTTCGAGCTTTGTTGGCTTCCACACAGCCGGCCATTGGACAAACACCATGGGAATGGTTCGTTCAATCGTGGTATCTAGTGCGGACCCAAGATTGGCGAGCGCGTCAGCATGCACGTTTTCGGATCTGGGTATTTGCTCGATGTCGAATGACTCGAATGAAGCTTGTAGCTCTTTTACCAAGGTCAAGTAGGACGACATTTTCAAGTCCCGAGCTTGATAGGACCCTTGCAATTGTCTCACAATTAATTGGGAGTCACTACGCACCTTTATTCGCTCGACGCGTAAGTCCTTTGCCAAGGTGAGCCCGGCTATGAGGGCTTCGTACTCGGCTTCGTTGTTGGTGGTCTTGAATCCACATCGGATGGACCTCTCGACGACGTGTCCCGCAGGGGAGGCAAGTACTATCCCTAGTCCACTGCCTCTAGCGTTACTTGATCCGTCAACTGCTAAACTCCATTCCTCCTTTGGTGTGTCGCGCGACATGGTGCAAAGTTCCTCCTCCGCTCGTTGTAGAATCCCGGGCGTGAAGTCTGCTATGAAGTCCGCCAGCACTTGCGACTTGATCGCCGTGCAAGGTTGGTAGTTGACGTCGTACTCGCTTAGCTCCACGGCCCATTTCACTAGACGGCCGGACAATTCGGGTTTATGTAGGACGTTCTTCAAGGGGAAGGCAGTGAGTACACTAATAGTGTGGCATTGGAAGTACGGCCTTAATTTCCTTGCGGCTGTGACTAGCGCGAGGGCCAATTTCTCAAGTTGAGTATACCTTGTCTCTGCGTCGAGTAGCATCTTGCTGACGTAGTACACAGGGAGTTGTTTGCCATCCTCCTCCCTTATTAGTACCGCGCTAACGGCCGTTTCGGATACAGCAAGGTAGAGTAGGAGGGTTTCTCCTTCCTTAGGTTTGGATAGGAGAGGAGGGTTTGCTAGGTACCTTTTTATGTTTTGGAATGCGTCCTCGCTTGTTTGATTCCAATCAAATGACTTGCTCTTTCTTAGAGCGTCGAAGAAAGGCTTACATTTTTTGGATGACTTTGAGATGAATTGGTTGAGGGCCGCGAGCCGTCTGGTCAGCTTTTGTACGTCTTTGATGCTTTTGGGGGACCTCAGATCCATGACGGATCGGAGTTGTTCCGGGTTGGCCTCGACGCCCCTCTTGGTTACTAAATAGCCAAGGAACGTTCCTGATGAAACTCCGAAGGAACATTTGGTTGGATTAAGTTTCATCCCATACTTGTCGATGATGTCGAACGACTGCCGGAGGTGGTCGAGGTGTTGATCTGCTACTAACAATTTTACTAGCATGTCGTCGATATAGACCTCCATAGTCTGTCCGAGCATGGTTGCGAACATTTTGTTGACTAATCTTTGGTAGGTTGCCCCAGCGTTCTTGAGGCCGAACGGCATCACTTTGTAGCAAAAAATGCCACGCTCCGTGATGAAAGAAGTCTTCTCTTGGTCGTCCGGATGCATAAGGATTAGGTTGTAACTGGAGAATGCATCCATGAAGCTCAATAGTTCGTGGCCTGCTGTAGCGTCCACCATCATGTCGATATGTGGGAGAGGGAAGGAATCCTTCGGACAAGCCTTGTTGAGGTCTGTGAAGTCGATGCAAACTCGCCACTTCCCATTCTTTTTCTTCACTACTACTACGTTTGCGAGCCAATCTGGGTAATTTACTTCTCTCACTGAACCAATGTCAATTAGCTTTTAGATTTCTTCATTTATAACTTTGTTGCGCTCGGGCGCGAACTTCCTTCTTTTTTGCTTCACAGGTGGATGATTCGGGTCGACTTGCAACCTATGCACTAGGACTTCTGGGCTAATGCCGATCATGTCTGCGTGTGACCATGCGAAGCTGTCGTGCCGAGCCGTCAAGAAGCTTAGTAGCTTTGCTCGGATATTTTGTGGAAGGCGGGATCCGATACTAACTTTGTGGTCTGGAAACTTTAGATGTATGGACACTTCGTGTTCTTCCATATCTGGTTCATCTTTGTTGGTGGTGGTGCTCTCACTCTGTAATTGCTATAAGTCGGACGGCCTGTTTTTTAGAGTGTTCTGGTAGTAGTCACGCGAGGTCTTTTGCTGCCCTCGGATCTCGTGGACTCCCCACCTGGTAGGGAAATGGATGACCTGATGATATATTGAGGGGACTGCCCTCATCTCATGAATCCATGGGCGACCCATGATTATGTTGTAGGACGACGGACAGTCCAGGATGAGGAAACGAGTGTTCAAGTTGACACCTTCCGCGTAGACAGGAAGGGTGATCTCTCCCAGAGTGTTCTTGTGTTCTCCACTAAATCCTACAAGGATTGTGGAGCGACGTATGATGTTACACTCATCAATATGCATCTCTTTTAGTGCGCCGAGGAAGAGTACATTTGTTGAGCTTCCATTGTCCACTAGGATCCGTCTGATCAAACAATTGGCCACCGTCAGTGAGATGACTAGTGCGTCGTGGTGGGGATTGAATAAGTCCATATGCTCATCGCTGCTGAAACTGATTGGGTAGTTATACGTAGGATCCGCCGTATGAGTTCGTTGGACGTCCGTACGACCGGCTTGCCGCGAGTGGCGCTTTGCCTCCGAGTAGGTTACTCCATTTACTTCTGATCTGCCAGAGATGACATTTACGGTTCTCTCGTGTTTGGGAGGTTCTGGTGGTGGGATTGAAACAATGTCGCGCGACCTATCTTTGTTCAGAAAAGTCTGCTTACCTTTGTCAGTTAGGAATTCTTTAAGGTGACCTTTCTTGAGTAGTTCGGCCACTTCCAATCGTAGCGCCACACAATGCTCAGTTCGATGACCATGGTCGCCATGAAATTCGCACCATTTGGAGTTGTCTCTTTGATCCGGTGGGCTCATCATCTTGTCTGGCCACCGAACTGATCTACCCATTCCTTTGAGTATGGCGACTACCTCTGTTGGTCTGATGTTCAAATTTTATTCTGGCGTTATGTTTTTTGGCCGGACGTACAGCCTTGGTGGTCTATCGTCGAGCCGGCGCTCATACCTTATACGGCCGTCCCTTCGGGGTATTGTTGGGTATGGACCGCTACGTCGGTTGTTAATTCGTTGTTCAACCGTCCTCTCTGACTTATCTTCTTTGTAGTTCGCTCTACTAGGCTTATAGTTTACTTCGTCTTCTTCCCACTTTATCTGTGCCCATGCCTTGGCTAGGACGTCTTCCATGGTTTTACAAGGGTATTTGGTGAGCTCCTTGTATAGGTCGGAATCATAGAGTAGACCCTTGCGGAAGGCCGATATGGTTGTTGCCTGGTTGCAATGAGGGATGGATACTTTTTCATGGTTGAACCGGCCAACAAAGTCCCGTAGGCGTTCGCCCCTCCTTTGGCTGATTGTATAGAGGTCGTCGGATTGCTTTTCTAGCTTCCGGCTACTAGCGAACTGCTCTACGAAGATGTCAGTAAGTTAGGCAAAAGAGTTGATGGAAACATTGGGAAGGTTGGTGTACCATTGTAGGGCAGGTCCTACGAGGCTCGAACTGAAACCTTTGCACATGCATGCTTCCCTAAGGTCACGCGGGATGGCGGCCTTGAACATCCATTGTCGATACTACGCAATGTGGTCGTCAGGGTCCGTCGTACCGTCGTACTGCTTCATACCTGGAAAGTTGAACTTCCTTAGCATCTCCACCAATGTTATTGTGTCGACGAAGGAAGAGTCGGCAAAACTATTGGCCGCACTTTTCTTTATAGGAGTGGGCATTCCCGGAATGCGTTGGATGAGTGCTTCCATCTCTGTGAACCTTCGTGCCAAGTCCCGGTTAGCCAAGGTTGGCTCGGTACTTACTCGGTTTGGGTTCGACAGCGCCGAATGCGAAGGACCTGATGGCGTTCCTTGTAGCGGGATGGTTGGTTGGGTTGAGCCGACGTTTCCATTGGGGGTGGACATAGGCGGTACTCCTTGTGTAGCTCTTGCCATGTCGTCTGATCGATGTCCTCCCATCCCATTCCGTGTGTTATCCGCCGTATGTCGTGCGACGATGTGCGGTCCATTCGTGACTCGAATATTAGGCTCTGAGCCTACGTGGGTTGGATCGAGGTCTCTTGCGGTAGTACCTTGTTCGTCCGGGCGGACTGGTACGTAGTAAGTAGCGTGAACGGTTTGCTCGAATGGCAAGGGTTGGGATGTTGAGGCGTCTCCGAACGGTCGCACGACAGTGAGCGAATTGATCCTATTTTGCAATTCTTGGTTCTCCGCCAATACTCGTTGATTCTCTTGTTCGAGTGCTTGAAGCCTTTGGGTATTCTCTTGCATCTGGGATATGAGGAGTTGTACCCTAACCTCCATCGTATCGTGATGAAAATCGTCCGATGACATAGTCGGGGTTGCCACGTTCTACCTTTGCTTGCTTAGAGATTGTCGGGCCCCACGGTGGGCGCCAAATTGTAGTCCTCAAAAATCGCTCGGGGACACGGGGCACTACAACCTGCAAAGACAGAACGCACGTGACCCGAATGACGTCTGGGACACCGGGGTGGTGCCGGCCAAAGTCACTCCGACGGTCAAGTTAGCGAGTGCTAATAAATGTGTAATACTCGTAAATGGAGATGAGTGATACTTCCTGCTATCTTGGCAAATTGGGGTCTCCTTGATCAAAAGAGATGTAAGGTTGGAGGGTGATCGGAGAAGATCAACAATGGCCGGAGGATGTGGTTTTTGTATTAGTGATCTCTGGATCTTTGTTTTTTCGGTCCCCTTCTTATGAGGGATTATCCTCCTCTTTATAGGAGACTGATGCTTCTCCCTTTTGAGAAATCTCATCATTCTCTCTTCTCTGTCTTCCACCAAGAAAACATCTGGGTGCTTCTTTTGATTGGGCTGCCATCAAGTGTCATTATGGCTTCGTAGGACCCGTTTTAAAGTAGATCACAATCTGGTCTCCCTCGGAGCGACGGAGATTCTCTGTCGTACGACATGTAGGTTTTTGTCAATCTGGACCATGATTGCGTGTCGCATGATATGCTGATTGGATGTCACCATGAGAAGGGCACGTCGTGCTACATAGGAGCTCTTCCAAATGTGGATACTTAGTTATATCCCTTGATGCTACTCGGATGTGTGGGATATGTAGCACCGTCGTACTACATGAGAGAGCTTCATGTCGTGCGACATGGTCTTCGTACTGGTTCACCGTCGTATTACATGAGAGAGCTTCATGTCGTGCGACATGGTCTTCGTACTAGTCCATCGTCGTACTACATGAGAGAGCTTTATGTCGTGCGACATGGTCTTCATACTGGTCCATCGCCGTACTACATGAGAGTGCTTCATGTCGAATGTATGTCGTACGACAACATGGTCTTCGTAATGGTCCACCGTCGTACTACATGAGAATGCAGTCCCACTTTTAGCTCTGGGCTTTGTCTTTGGGACATACTTTGGGCCATACATATTTTGGCTACTACAACCACAGGTCGCGACGACCGAAAAATATAAAAAAAAATTTAGCTTCCGCGAGAAGCCACAAAACAGACTGGGAAGAGAAAAGAGAGGGGAGACCGAGAGAAAGAAAGAAGAAGAAAGAAAGAAGAAGAAAGAAGAAAGAAGAAGAAAAAAAGAAGAAGAGGAAGAAGAAGAGGAAGAAGAAGAAGAAGAGAGGAAGAAGGAAAGAAAAGGTGAAAGAGAAAGGGAAAGGAAAAGGAAAAGAAAATCATAAAAACGCGATTTGTCGAAAGAAAAACGGTATCCAAGTTGGTGTACATCCGCTTTCGAACTCTTTACAAAACGTATTTTATATTTTTAGTCTGAATACGCACTTTATTTAAATAACCTATTGATTTTATCTCTATTGTTGTTCTTGGAATGATTTTATGATAGATCGCATTTTGATCGTATTTCGATTATTACGATTTCGTTAAAAATACTTGATTTAGACGTTTGTATGACTATTGTTTATTTTTCTTGAAGAGTATTGTGTGAATTGTATATTTATTGAGTATCTATTGATTTGTAACTTATTGCGAATATTTGAAAAATAGTTTATCGGAAACGGCCCTAGGATACTTAGACATAGAAATGGATATAGGAGGTTGGTATATCAGCTGGGTTCAGTGAGCAGTACTGCACCGATATTGATATGCTATTGATGATTATTATGTACCTCCTCATGGATTCGTCTAGGGGCAGGGAGACACGTACCTCCTCACGGATTCGTCCTGAGGTTGGGAGACACGTACCTTCCTAAGGATTCGTTCCTGGGATAGGGAGTTATGTACCTCTCTAGGTTCCGTACCCTCGGTCCTAGAGTAGGGAGATACGCACCACTCTTAGGATTCGTCCTAGGGTGGGAGTTTGACCCATATTCCAGTCCTAGTATGTTGAGTATTCTAGCGGGCCAGATTGAAGTGAATTGAGAAGTGAATTGAATAACTTTATTGATCGATTTTATATGTTGATCTTATTGTTGAAATTAAAGTGATTAAAACTGTTTTATGCTTTGATTTTGAAGTTAAATTGATTTGTAAATGATTAGAATTGAAATATATATATATATATATATATATATATATATATATATATATTGTGATTTGTTTCTTATTAAAGGTTATTTATGATTTTTCATAATTGAGTTTAGTGTACACCCACTAAGCTATATGCTTAGCACGTTAGTTTTGTTTCTAACGCGTAGGTACCAGGGATACTGAAGAGGCAAAAGACTAAAGAGGAGTTTCCTGCAGACAGAGGAGTAGAGTCGCATTTCTGGGGTAGATATTTATGTTGACGTGTATTGTGATTGATATGCATGTATATATAGAGATTTGTAAACGTTTTGTAAAATTCTGTTTTGTAATTAAATTGGTTTATGATTTCTGTTTTTCATTTTCAGAATGTTTGTAAATATTGACTTCTGAATCGTTTTATTTTATAAATTGTTGTTGAAAAGTCGCACTAAACGGCAGAATGCGCAATTGATTGAAAATGATATTTGAAGTGTTATTGAATTTGTATTTGATTTGAGTTGTGGAAAAACAGGTTTTGGGAAACTCGAAAATGGTTTTAAAATTATAAACTATGTGGTTTTCCAATGGTTTGAAAGATTTATTCGATGGGCTCACTAGAAAAGTCTTTTTGAATTATAAATTAATATGCATTTTAAGTGGTTTGAAAGTTTTAAAGTGAATTGAGAAAGTTTTGAAAACCCGGTAGCGCTCCCTGGGTCGATCCAGCCGGGTCGGGTCGGGGGGTGTTACATCTGTTCCTCAGTACATGTGCTGGACATCCCCAAATGCGAAAATGTCGTAACTAACTTTTACAACCATTCCACAACTTTTGAGGAGTCTTGAGAACGGACTTGAATGGAACTACGTTCAGGATGTATACTGCCGTTTGCAGTGCATATCTCTATAAGGAATATGGTAACGATGAAAAGCTAATCATAGATCTCACCATTTTCATCAGGGTCCTGTTTCACCTCTCTGGAATACCATTCTACTGTGGTGTTCTTAGAAATGTGAGTTGGGACACTATCCCATGCTCAACCGTATAGTCTTCAAACTCTTGATCAAGATACTTATCTCCACGATCTGATTGTATAGCGTTGATTGTTTTGCCTAATTGATTTTTAATTTCAGCTCGGAATTCTTTGAACATTTCAAATGTTCCCGACTTACATTGCATTAGGTAAACATATTCGTATCTTGAGTAATCATTAATAAATGTGACATAGTACTCATAATAACCTCTAGCTCTAACACTCATTGGTCCACAGACTTCTGAGTGTATAAGCTTTAGTGGTTGTGTGGCCCTCATCCCTATTCTAGTAAAAAGGTCTCTTGGTCATTTTACCTTCTAGACAAGATTCGTAGACAGGTAAATTGCCAACCTTTAAGTTGCTTAAATATCTGCCTTTTACTAGTTTGTCTATTTTATCAAGGTTAATATGGCCAAGTCTTAAATGCCAAAAATACGTTTCATTTTCATAAGAAACCTTTTGTCGTTTCGTTTTAGGTTTTTTAACCTTAAACATTTCAGTGTTAAGCAGTGTTGTATAAATCTGACTTCTCCCACTGCTGTTACTGAAACGACATCCCCAGTTTTAATGCGCATAGTGAAAGACTCATCATCCAGCTCTATCCAAGAATCAGTCCACTGTAAAGAAGAACAAACATGGTTAGTGGTCCTTGAATCTACTATCTAAGATGAAGAATCATCTTCCACTAAACATGATTCAATGACAAGTAAACCTGATTTACTTGTCACTTTCTTCTTATTGGAGAGCTTTTCGAGGTATGGACAGTTCCTCTTCCAATGACCAATCTCTTTGCAATGGAAACATTTTTCTTTTTGCTTTGTCAATCGTGGTGTTATTTATCTTAGGCTTAGCCTTTGCTTTGCCAGTAGACCTCTTCTTGTTCTTGAAACCATAAAAGGATAGATCAGCAACATTTGCCTTGCCGGTCTTATCTTTGACAGATTTCTGCATTGGTTGTAGGCTCTGGAGGACAATCCTCCATTAGCACAAATTTAAAGTCTTTGCAAACTATGAACACATTCATATTATGTTTCCATTTAGTGTAATTATCACTAGTTAATTTCTCATTAGCGAGGATTGATATTAATGCGAAAGACATTGCTGAAATAAACATAAATCAAATTAATAAACATTCACTTCATACATTAATACTATGTATTTGAATTCGACATAAAATTAAACATGATGCATGCTTAATAAACTAGAAATTTCCTTAAAAATAGTTATTATGCCACAACAATCCAACATACCACAAGTAAGTGCCTAGGTAGTCTAGTTCAAATCCTTGCATGTTAGATCGATACATTCTCAATCGAATGATATACCAGAATAACTCTTTCAATACATTCTCAATCGAATGATATACCAGAATAACTCTTTCTTCTTATATCATTCAATCCTCGTTATGTTTTAGTCGGGATTTTAATTAACTTGTTTAAATTAAATCCATGTGAGTGTGACCCATCATTTCAGATTTCACGAACTTAACTTGAGAGTTGCCTAGGTAGACTAGGTCAATCCCAAAATACATTCAGAAACCCTATATGTTAGAAAGTCAACCTTGGTATTGACTCTCGTGAACACCTTCTTTAGGGAGGACGAAAACAAAGCTGTTTCGAGGAATCACTCTAGTCTCACGGTGTTGAACTAACGATGGAGACTACGGGATATAATGTCATATATCCCTCTCCCACTCATATTTGTTATTCAGGGTTTTCTAAATGATGTCGAGTTTCTAAACTCTATGTCTCTAGTATTTAATTTAGATTTAACGGCTAATTAAAATCTAATATTTACTAGATCCTTTATTATTAGAATCTAATCCTATTAACAATTAATAAATTATCAATATTTAACTATTAAAGACTAATTTATTTTTATTTCTAATCTATTATAAACATTTTATGAGATTAAAATTTAATATAAGTTTACCAAATTTTAACCTATTAAAACTTACTCATATTATTCGGTCCAATTTATTATTGAGGCTTTAATCTAATTAAACCTGATAAGTTGTTAGGCCTAACTAATATAATTAATTAAACGTAATTAAATCGATTAGTTCATTAATGAGAATTACTAACTTTTTACTCCTAAAAACTAATCTCATTATTTGGTCCAATTATTATTAGGGCTTTAATCAAATTAATCATAATAAGTTATTGGGCCTAACTAATCTAATTAATGAAACGTTTTAATTAAATCAATTAGTTCATTAATGAGAATTACCAAGTTTTAACTACTAAAAACTAATCTCATTATTTGATCCAATTATTATTAGGGCTTCAATCAAATTAATCCTAATAAATCATTGTACCTAACTAATCTAATTAATTAAACGATTTAATTAAAAATGATTAGTATTTTAATGAGTGTTATCAAGTTTTTACTCCTAAACACTAAACTCATTACTGGTCCAATTATTATTAAGTCTTTAATCTAATTAAACCTAATAAGTTATTAGGCCTAACTAATCTAATTAATTAAACGTTTTAATTAAATCGATTAGTATGTTAATGAGTATTATCAATTTTTTACTCATAAAAACTAAACTCATTATTGATTGCCAATTATTTGAGTGCTTATATTTTTAATTCACAATTAAAATTAAACATATAATTTATGACAATCGTGTATGACATGTTATAATGCATGTGTAGGCACCTAATCTAAATGGCATTTAAATGTATGAACATGCTTAATCATTCATCACATAAATAAAAAACATACATGGATGGCCGAGTGAATTGGGCTATCTAACTTAAACAAATCTAATTACATAATTTATCCAAGACATTCCTTGGTCTTCTTTGTAAGTCTTTGTCTTCAAGTATTCCATCTTTCGTTTTAGAGCTTCTATCAAGTCCAACTTGATTTAAATATTTAAGTGACCTATCTCATGGATTGGGCCCTGAGGCCCATCACTTCAAACCAGCAAGGTATGGCTGCCCATAAAGCCCATCAGATTACCAACCTGCATATCTCAAGTCCGCTAACATGAAAAAAAAAATTTAATTGAAGCTAACTTGGACGCATTAGGGTCATCTATATTACATCTATGGACCACCAACTTTTGTGCCAAGGCCACACGTTACACTAACATGTGAACAAACCCTAAATTGCTCGAGGACGTGGTTACCAGCAGCGGCAGCCGCGCAAGGCTCGATTTGGGCAATTTTTCGCTTCAAGTTTCTGCCATTTTTCTGGGTTAATATTTACCAATATTTTCAAGAAAATATGCAGCAAAATTGCCCGCAAAAAATCCATAAGAACAACTCCAAAACCTGCCATGACAGTCCCTTGCACACAGTACAATGCCCTGTTTCGGGTCTGCACCACTGCCCACTTGCCGGTGCGTCCGGTGCCCGTTTATGGTGCCGTTTACGCCATTGTCTTCATCTAAATCTCTTCTTTCCATAGATTTTTGAATTGCCTAAATCGGAAACCATTTGCTATGGTTCCGCATAAGTTAATTAGAGAATGTTCAAAACAACCAATAATAGTTTCGGCCATGGCAAAAAAAAAAAAATTCGAAACCCAATTCACTATAAACAATTACGACCATCCATGTTTATATATTAACAATTAAATATATAACACATACAACCTTTAGACCGTGCCTACACATGTGATAACAAATTAAAACAATCATATATAAAAAATATATATATCAAGAACAATAAACAAAAATACGTTCTTTTTCGCATATGAATAAAATCAAGAACTAAAGGCTCTGATACCAATTGTAGGTTAAAAAGAAAAACGTATGCAGCAGAGGTTTTAATTTTTTTTTTCTTTTTACTTTTGAAAACACTTATCATGAACCGATTTATTCATATGCGATTTCGAACGATTTAATACTTTTGTTTAATTCTTTATTGTTTGATCCATTTTGTTACCACCAAATCTTTCGAGTTATAACCCATGGTCTGACAACACGTGTGTGGACATATCATGGATACAGAGATGGAAGAGGAAAAGACAAGCAAAGAAGACAACACCTTGTTCTTCTATGGCCGGCTGCACCCTACAAGAAAGCAAGAAGAAAATACATAAAAAAAGCTTTTTCTTTTCTTTTCTTTGTCCCGCCCTTGTTCTTGCTTTTTCTGTTACAATGACTCTTTTATATTAGTCTCTACGGCTTAGGTTTGGTCAGGTCAAATGAGATTTTAAATGCTATTTAATTTGATCATTATTAGAATTTGAACTATCAAGTTAAAAAGATATAAAAGTATTAAACTATCAAGTCCCGTATTTTATTTGGTATAATATAAAATTAAATAAAATATAATTATATCTTATGTTTATATAATGTGAGATTAATAAGTATAATATTTATTAAATTATTTTTTAAAAAATTGAAAGATTTAAATTTAATTAAATTAAAAAATTACTTTTTAAATAAAATAAATATTTAAATATTATAAATAATATTTATTTTTAAAATATTTTAATAATAATATTAAATATTAAAAATTTTATATAATTTTAATTTAAAAACAAAAGTCAAAAAAAAAAAAACAAGAGAAAGCATGGGACAAATATATCCTGGGCGGGACTAAGTAGTATTGAGTGCGTGAGATTACATAAATCCAATCCGATGTGCCAACCATGCCCTGAATTGGAAGGTCACATCTTATTGTGAAGTGAAAATTTAATAAAATACCATTGACTTCACGTAACTGAATTATTACAATTTCATCAAAGCGAATGTTAACCATTACAGATATGTGGTGGTGATTGTAGATAATTGAAATGATTAGTGAGGCCAGGGCTATCATTATAAGAAAATAAAATTGGACCACCAAAATGGAATAATACTAAAGCAAAAGAAGAAAAATGAAATAAGGTTTGCAAAATAAATCTTTTAATAATTATAAAAATGCTTGTTATAGTTGTTAAACATAAGGAAAATGATTATGTACAATTTAATATTATTCTATTGGTCTTCACCAAACATAACGAACGCTATTAAATAGCTAATATTTTGTTACAAAGTGAAATAAAATTACTTGAAGATGAAACTTTTTATTTGTTAGATCCAGAAGATCTACAACAAAAGAAGTTATTTTAAGACAATTCTATATTATTTTTGTCTCATGCTTACAATTTATTTAGCAATAAGATCATCAGATTAAAATGATATAAAAAAAAATAAAAAAAAAAGATTATTATGGACCAAAAGTTCTTGAATTCAATTATGCAAAGAAACTGATGCATCAGATTATTGAAATTAATGTCCCTGAAGGATAACAATTAAAGTTTCATGTCATTAGGGGAGAGAGAATCATCATAGTAGAACAACATATGAAATCACAATAAATAAATTATTTATTACACATTAGAATAGGGAAAGATGATTTGGTTTTAAAAATGTTTCTACATAAATGGGAATTGAAAGATCATGATGATATGAAAATTATGCTCGAGCTTTTTATAAAATCCTCATCATTTTAACAAAATTGGCTTCTGAAAAGTTAAATAGTTTGTAAAGAAAAACTATCTAATTTCCCTTGAAGGAGGTCTTAAACTATAAATTCTAAATATCTCAACATAATAATTATTGATGAAAAATAGAAGATAAAACTATATTAACTCCAAATGTTTGATGATATCAAACTTATTAAATAAAATGATATTATCTACAAAATAAGATGAATGGTTTACCGTAAAAATTTAGTTTGATTATAAAAATTTAAAATGTCAGAAGCACGCATGATTTTTGTATTATATTGAATTACACAATCAATATGGAAGTCCATCAGAAGTTTTCCCCTTGGAGGAATTTATTATCTTCCAAACTTATACAATTCTAAAAAGTACAATATACGACACAAGGAAGATCAAATAACAAAACCTAGAGAGTAAAAAATGAAGAAGAAAACCAGATCTTCATTGTTTTTGATAACTGAAAATTACCTCAAATAAAACAATGTATTTATAGAAAAACTAGCTCCTGTGATGAATTCACTTGCACTTTATCAGCACCATCTTGCATTTGATTATCATCATCATCACATACTAAAAACATGCCCAATGTGTAATATTCTTATTTATTTTTTTTTAAATATATCACCTGTGGTGTGACGACTCAAACCTGGTTCATTGTGAGGTTAAATGAACGTCATTTAATATCAAACCACATTGGCGGTAGTTGTAATAATCTTATTTTATTTATAATCAATGTAATAATTTGTTCTACATAGTTCTCTTCTATTTAGTATGAGATCCTTTCATGCACATTGGAAAGCATTTTTATCCAATCCTACGAAACACCAAACGCAATACAAGAACAACCAATCCAATCCTATCATGCATCACACATGGGATTTGATTACATCCATTCCAATTCCTTCTAATCCAACTCATTCAATCTATTCAAATATAGTGCGATATACCAAATGAAGCCTATCTGTACACAAGCATGTTATTGAAATCTACATCAGCTCATCTTCCCACCTAACCAACTCAATTTATTACTGTTTATCAAGCTGGGTGCTGGATAATTCAGGAGTTTATTACTCTAAAGGATCGAAGTTTTCTGGGTCTAAGAAGATTCATACCACATCAATCAAAGCCTATTGTTTTATTACAGAACTTACGTGAATAGCATCTATGTTAAATATCAGTGTAACAGAGTATAATTCATCTGATAAGAATTCTGTGATGCTTGGGAATAAAACAGAGGCATACATAAACATAGACTACAAAATTGAGAAATGAAAGTCAATGAAATATGGATATATAAGGCTATTTTTCTCATGTAAAACAATCTGAAATTATTTTGAAGAAGGTTGAATCAAAAAATCATTTCTGCGTGTACATAGTTCAGTTTGATTGGTTACAACTTTTTTTCCTGAAAACTATAACAACTAACAAACATCAATCAAAAATTATCAAAAGCATTTTAACCATTGAGAAGAATCAAGAAAACATCACTAAGCTTTGCTCAGAAGGTTACAACAAATGAATGGGAACCAAAATTTGTAAGAATATGAGTAACCAACTATAAACAATCGTGGTACCTATTTTTTCAAGTTACCTGAATGACGAGTCATAAGGGTACTCAGAGGCCAAAATTGCACACCTGCACAAACTCCATATCATTATCCACATATTTCGTCCAGAGACCCTTATATTGATTCATAGCAATGTCAAGCCAAGGTTTCATGTTGCCATTATAGTGGATGACTGCAGCATTGTTAATCTCATCCATGCTTATACTTGGATTATACCCAAGTCCAAGCACATGCCAGGATTTGTCCAACGACTTCGTAGTTGAGTAGAAAGTAATGAGCCCAGGTGGAAGAGTACCCAACTTCCAGAGAGTACGATCCTCATTCTGATGAAACATTCATCAATAAATTAAACTAATGCATCGGATGTCAATGTCAAACCAATCCAATTACTAACGCAACAAAGTAGTGATTTAATTTGCATTTGTGTAAGTACTTGATTATGCATGGAAATTACATTTATTTTAGGCCATTAAAGTATAAAAACACAAAACCAAAAAACTGCTTTCGAACAGACAAGTACCCATGTTAGCTAGAAGAAAATAAAAAGGTAATTCAGTTGAAAGCAGAGATATACTCACCATTTTCTGCCAGTAATGGTACTGCTCTGTGCATTCCTCACGCCTCCAAGCATCAAGATCAAATATATTCATCCCATAAGCCCAAGCACAAGCCTTAGGGTTAAACTTCTCCTTAATTAGAGGGTGTGAAAATTCAAATACTGAGCATAACGGTGAAACGAACCAAAGCAGGTCTCCACAGCCCCGTTCACCTTCCCATCCAAATCAATGTTCCACAACCCAGTCAAGTCCTTTTGAACCACAACATCATCATCCAAAAACAGAATCTTATGCAACTTTGGGTACATCTCTGGTAAATAAAATCTAAGGTGATTCAACATTGACAAGTATTTTGGGTTCCTAAATTTCATGTTATTCACATCTTTAGTTGCATTCTCTGCCCTATGCTCAAAGTAAAACTTCTGCATCTTAGCAGACTCGAGCTGCTTCAACACTGGCACATACGACGAATTCAAAAATTTAAAATCCTCGACCGCCTTCACCTCCACATGGGCACCACCTTCCACAGGCCTCATCTTGAACCAGACCTTCATTGCTGCAATATTCATTCTATCAGTAACGACATGGAAAACATGTTTCCAAGGTTCCTGTGCATTCTTGACCACTGACCTGACCACGACTGACACAGCAATGACATTATCCGAAAATATAGCATAATGGTACAAACTGGGGTCCTGAAACTCATCCTTAGGAGGCTCATCCCTATACTTTTCCGGGTGAGAAATCCTCTCCTCAACAAGTCTCATTGCCAAACAATGCAAACTCTTAGGTATGGATTTAGCAGAAATCAAGCTGGCAAAAGCACCATTTTTCTTGGCTTTGATGAGCAATTCATTAACAGCAAAAATGGTATCTTTCAATTTTTGAATCTTCAACTGATTATCATAACTCTCTTTGGCCTCAACAATCATAGTCCTAGCAATCTTGACTTTATCCTTGACTTCCTTCTCAAATTGCCTTAACACATCCTCATCCACAGGAGAGTCGGACTCAAACAAAGTGGACCTGTAAGTGGGTTTGATAGAAAGATCCGAGAAGTTTGTAGCCAAATCATCAAACATCCTGAGCTGCCTAGAAATCTCTAACTTTAACTTCCTAGCATAAGCAGCATATGCATTAACCAAAGCAATGTGATCATTGGCTTGTTTATGTATCAAATCTAATCTAGTCTTAAGCGGATCAGATTTCAACGCCAAAAACGTGCGTTGAACATACGCATTGCCAATATTGGGAAGAGCCTATCGTTAAAAAAAATAAAAATAAGTAACAGTAGTACATAGAAAACGTAATTAAGAGTTGAGAAATGAAGAATGAAACTCACAGAGTCGTGATGAGAGGTGGAGGGATGAGAGGTGAGGATGACAGAGAGAGTAGCGATGAAGAGAAGAGAAAACATGGCGGAGACGAAGATCCGGTACGAGAAGAAGCTACGCAGACTCGACCCGACAGCTCCGCCTCGGCCTCCTCGTACGGCCACCGCCATCTGATGATGCTTGTTTGTTCAGATCTGGGACTGGTGTGATGACCAATTCAACTGCCGCGTCGGTGTATGTATAAATTTTTATAGGATTGTGATTTGGATTGATTTTAGAAATGGCAAGTAGCTACTTAAAGAATCGAATAAACAAGAAGAAAAAAGATGTGAGAGAGGAAGTGCGTTAAATGTTGCTGTCTTTTTCTCTAGCACTCGCCCACCCCTTCTCAATCTCAATACTCACTACTAACTTATTACTTTTGGGTAAGAGGCTACTAATAGTCGGTTCGGATATCTATTTATATAGTACGAGAGACATTTATAAGAATTTATAATTCTCTAACTATCAAAACAAGTGATATTTAGATCCTGGATTGATATAAAGGCAATTAAATAAAAAAAATACACATTGTGGAGATTTATGGCTGATATTCATTGTAGTCTTGTAGATTAGTCTTCATTACATTGGAGATACATAGTTTATCCTTGTTTTCCATTTCTTTTGTTTTTAGATTTTTTGTCATTGTATTTTCAATTAGAGCCTATAAAAATGTTGTACAGACAAGCAATTTTGAATTAACATAATATTTAGTTTTATTCTTATATTCTAAATTATTACAATTTTCATATTTTGTTCTTCCATAGCGTCTCATTTAAAAGGAGTGGAAAAATCTACATTGACCGATGAGATAAGGAGAGCCTTGTGTGAGTATAAAAATGATCATCCCTCTTCTAGTAAAAAAGATTTGCAACAATGGGTTCAACAAAATTTTCATCTCTCCATCAGCCAATCAATAATATCAAACACTCTCAAAAGGTTACTAGAATACTTATCAAATGAGATGAAAAATAGTAATATCAAGAGGCATAAATAAGCAAAATATCCTAAGTTAAAAAAAGTCTTGTATTAGTGGTTTCTCCAATATCAAGCGAAAATGAACATGACTAAAAAAATGATCCAGACCAAAACAAAAGAGTTTTTGCAGAAAATGTCGAGTGAAACTAATCCAGAATTTAACTTCTCAAGTGGTTGGCTAGACTGCTTCAAAGCAAGACATGTAATTAAATCTTATTGACGCTTTGGTGAAAGTGGTTCAGTTGTCATGGAGAATATTGAAATTGTTTTACCTGGAATACGAGCTAAACTAGACCAATTCCATTGGAAAGATATCTATAATATGGATGAAACTGGGCTATTTTTTTCTTTTGAAAGCAGATCAATCATTTGAAGGACACAAGAAGGAAAATGAGAGAATTTCTATTGCTGTTTGTTGCAATGGCGATGGTTCAAACAAAGTACCTCTTTGGATTATTGGTAAGTATGCTAATCCTAGATGTTTTAAACATGTGAATATGAACAATTTTAGTTGTCATTATCGAGCAAACAAGAGAGCATGGATGACTATTTTACTTTTTCAATAATTTTTTTGTTGGTTTGACAAGAGAATGAATGGTAGAAAGGTTCTTCTGATAGTAGACAATTGTGCAGCCCATCCAAAGGTTATCGAAAGTTTGACAAATGTTAAACTGTTTTTCTTGCTCCTAATACAACATTAAAGATTCAACCATGCGATGCTGGGATTATTCGAGTACTAAAAATTCATTATCGATATCGTTTCTACTATAACATCTTGGAGGGCTACGAGGTAGGGGAAACAAATTCAGAAAAAATTAAGATATTGAATGCTATGAAATTTATTAATGTGACTTGAAACATTGATGTGAAGACAATAACCATTGCAAATTATTTTCGACATTGCAAGATCTGTTCAGACAAAGATATGGCTTCTGAACCACAAGTAGATGAAGATAAAGACATTAATGGATTACGTGAAGCCATTTTAGTCTACAGTATAGAAATGTGATGGATGTTGATCACCTTTTGAATTATCCTAGTGAAAATGATGTAGTGATATAATCGCCTACTGATGAAGAAATTATTCAAGGGTTAATGAATACGCCTACCGGTGATTATGATCCAGATGAGAGCAGTACAATTTTAGCAAATGTTTCTTCAAAAGAGGTTTTTCAAGTAGTAGTAACATTAAATAACTTCTTGCTACAAAATGAAATATACCAAATATAGTGTATGATTTGCAAAAAATTAAGGATATGATTGAGTTCAATTTCAGTATAAAGAAAAGACAAATGACTTTATATGAATATTTTAAGAAATATTTGAATTGAGAAAATATAAGTTGTTAAGTTTTTTTTTTTTTAAAGGAAGTTGTTAAGTTAAAAGTTTAGTGATATGTACTATGAATTTTTATGTGTTATATTTTTTTATATATTTAATCAATTATTAATTATATATTCATTAGGACTTAAATGACTTCAAAAAAATATATTATCTTATATATTTAGTGAGGTTATTAATTTAGTACACATGCCCGAGTCGGGACCGAAAGATTTTATTATTTAAGCGCGGTTAATAATTTATCAAATATTCATTTATCAAGGTTTTAATGTATTTCTCTTTCTTCCATCAACACAACGCCAAAATCACCAGATATGCGCTTTTGAGACCAAATCTAATAAATTCTACTAAACATCTAGCAAGATTCATAACTTCTTGGATGAACTCAACGAAATCTGACATTGTCAAGAAAGTTTATTTTCGTGCCTTAAGTTGTTGCAATTTTTTTTTTTTTTACCTTTAAAACCATGTATCTAGCTTTATTTATTTTATATTTATGAATGATGAAAATGAAAATTGTGTTATTTTATGTTCTAGTAACAAACATTATGGATAAACATAGTTTACACCGAGAGTTATTTTATATGTATTGGGACATTTTTTTTTTTATGTCTTCCGGACTTATTGGATGCCTTCGTGATTTATTGCATGTCTTCGTGCCTTATTTTATATGTTTGCAACTTATTGCATGCCTTCATGACTTATTTTATGCTTCATAACATATCTTATGCCTTTTTAATTTAATATATGCTTTTGTGACTCATTCATCTGACAATGATCGCTGGTATAAATAAGGGTATTTTTATCCAAAGTAACAAAAACGTGCTAAAAAATAAGGGTGCGTTGCAGATCGGATCCATTGGATTTACCATGATTTAACATTTGATCCGATCAATTATATCAAAGAAAATACAATATAATATGACCCAATCCAATTTAATCACAAAATACTTAGTTTCGATTTGATCCGTTCCGATCCAAAGGATCATATCATATGAAACCATTCTTAATATATAAAAGTTAACAAAAACAAATAATTAATTCATATAGTATTTGAATTAACAAACTAATAATTAACATGAAAACAATATATAAATGTTAACTTTAAAGTTCAAAAACATCTTGCTGCTACATAAAGTCCATGTGCAAATCCATCATCCGATCCAATCCAATGGACATAATTTTACATCCAATTCGATCCAATTATGCCCTCAATCCAATCTAATGGATTAGGTCGGATCCAATAAATCATATTCTATTTAATCAAATTAGATAAGAATATGATTGAATTGGATCCTACACACCCACCCGTATAAGAAAACTCAATTTCTTAATCAACACAATATCAATTGGCGCTATATAAAAAAAGAACCCATAAAAAATTTGAGGTTAGTATATTGTTAACAATATGACTATAAAAGAGTTTTGATAGTGATAAATTACAAAACAAAAAAAAAAATTGAATAAAATAAATATTTTTAATGACAAAGGTTGAAGTGGAATATTTAAAATATTATGAAGGCATTTAATACAATTGGTTTTCTTTTTTAAAAGAAAAAAAACCTACCAAAGGAGTTTGGTAACTTTTTTAAAGTTTTTAAATTATATCCAATAGAGTAAGTCTACACAATCTAATTTGTGTTTTATAAGAAATCCATCTAAATTAATGTGATAAGTGATTTATAAATATTTTGTAGACTATGAAATGATATAATTAATAATGTGAAAGTTACAAATCACTTGATATATCATTCAGGATAGATTATTGGGCAAATAAATTTACTAAATAATATTACCCTATCTAAAAATTAGTTTTCAATATAATGTAGTGTCTTTTTTGAGTTTTTTAAATTTGAAAACAGTTTCCCAATACTACATGAAAATTATTTAAAGATAGTAATAAAGAGAAATTGCATTATCATCCCTTAAGGGTTGACATAAAGGCAATTAAATAAAAAATACACATTGTGGAGATTTATAGCTGATATTCATTGTAGTCTTGTAGATTAGTCTTCATTACATAGGAGATACATAGTTCATCCTTGTTTTCCATTTCTTTTGTTTTAAAATTTTTATCATTGTATTTTCAATTACAGTTTATAAAAATGTTGTACAGTCAAGCAATGTTGAATTAACATATGCTAATTTGGATGCTTTGTTCCACATTAGAGGCTCTCATGATCAAACCCTACCACAACACACCATTAATAAAATAAGAGGTCATGCTATTATATGATATGTATCTATACAAGGTTTTTTTTTTTTTTTTTTTTTCATTTCCTATATAGTTACTATATAGGATATGTAAATGTAAAATCTGCAACTTCAGATATCAATCAAGAAAATAACAAGAAGAAGATGAATTGAAATCATAATTTCTGGAGAGTTCTCTCTTGGTTTTCATTTTTGTTTTTACAACAATTCTGATTACTAACCTTATCACAATCAGTTTTTTTTTTTTTTGAGAAAATTATCACAATCAGTTACACATTGTATACTCTACATATCACACGCACATGGCAGCTTATTATTGGAAGTAAATCTGCTGACTGAGCAAAACAATCTTCTGAACTGTTGACTGGACAATCCTTCTAGGCAGCAATCAGCCAAAAGTCTACAGCTCAACAATTTAATATTAATTTTCTCTCTTAACAGTAAAAAGACAAACCACATATAGTTGGGTGTAACTTTGTCATTTTTATTTTTATTATTATTTTTAACAATTATAATTAAATTTGGGATTTGAGAAGGAGGACATGAGTCGAATTCACAGCCTCAAGGGTGTAAGTGTGAGGGTCAAATCACTGGGTTAATCTCATCTTATCTATTATTATTATTTATATAGATTATAGACATTGCCGAAATCGAAGTAGAACTTGTCACGCCCCAACCCAAAGGTCAATACATGATCTTACTAAATGTCAAATAACTTACAATAAAGCTCAAGATAAGTTTGATAAAACAAATACAACCTCCAACAAAGGTTCAAATAATATAAACAACGGTCTAAAAATAACAAATAAACTTCTAAAGCCTAGGGAACCAAGAACTAATCTTCACCGAAATGCCAATCCATGTTGTGCGCGAATTGAAAACCTCAATCATCTAGAATCACAATGGACTAAGTGAGTTGGATACTCAGTAAGCATACTAAACATTAATTTTTTATTTATCAAATCAAAATAACATTCAAAACACAAAATAATAAGACTTATCATATGTGGAAAATTACATACTTATCATATATCAAAATAATACTAGGATCCCTTTACTCATCACTGTATAGTAGAACTTGCACATAACACATGTCACATATTGGAGCCAAAATTACCCGTCAGCAACTAATGTATACAGGGAAAATGCAAGTGGGGATTATTTTCTTAAAAATACAGAACACTCATGCCCGAGATAAGAGCTAGACCCTCGTTGTGATCATCAACGAGTTCTCCCACTTGCACCAATACATCAACATATAACTATGAAGACTCTTTAGTCCCAGGGCGCCCTAGAGTCATTTCCCATATACTACACACATAACAAATCACATATCACATAGAGCTCCACACAAAATCATAAGGGTGCCTACTAACAGTAATAAATAAAGGTATGCCTAGTCAAAACATATTTTATGGTACTATGTATTCACATACTTTTAAAGCATAACGGTTGCATAACATATTTCAAAAGCACACAAACACTTTCATATACATATAATATTGTGAATATTCATGTTTTGAAAACAAAAGATTTAGTATACTTACCTTTCAGCAATCCAAGCAAAAACAAATCCTCCAAAAAGACAAAGATCCAAATCTTATCTTAAATCATATATCGGACTTATATCAGACTCAAAATAATATCTTAGAACTGAAATATGTCTCTCAAAACGTTCCCCAAACCAAAAACTCAATACTAGAACTAACCACTGCTGTTTTGGAAACGAAACAGTGTCCAATGTTGGATATTTAGTGAATTAATTACAAGTTAGAAAACTTTAAAACTTTGCAGAAACCTTCTAAGCAAACATATCTCTGTATATAAAAATTTCCAAAATTTTATAAAATTTCAAACTACCTTAAAATAATTTATTTATTAGAGCATTCCGGTCTGCTAGCAGTAGGCAATCCAGAACACTATGCAATGATGAATTTTTAAAATTTCTACAGAATTCCAATTGTTATGAAAATTTGCAGTAATGTGAAATAAATATATATAATTCCAAAATAAAAGTTTAAAACATAAATAATTCATATACATATTTTAAAAATATTTTTACTTTTACGTTTCTGTCCTCTGTGTACTGCTGGACAGCTTGCAGTACCCTAATTTCGAAATTCATATTTTTTTCAAGTAAACTCTAAAAATCATGAAAATTTTCAAAACTCATATTAACATCTTATAAAACCGTCATATAAAATTTCGTAATTTGATGAACAGTATAAACTGCTAAAACAATGATTCAAACTGAAACTACATTTTAAAACGAAAAATTTCCAGCAACTCTGTTAAAGAATCGAAAATTCATAAGAAATTAAATACTAAATATTTTTAAGTGAAACGAATTTCTTTAGAACTACTTAGATATCTAGTTTATAGAATGTAAAACCAATTTACCAAAACCAATCATATATTCACAATAAAATTTTCGAAATTAGCACTGGTCAGTCAGACTATACCTAATTTTAGAAAATTAAGATTAAAAGTTCAACTAATTTGCCTTTAGGGTTTATACCCAATCAAAACCCTAATATTGAATCACTAAACATATAAGTATAAAAACACAGGAAATGTTAATAACACACCTTGAAAATCTCTTTGTCCTTCTTGATAAAAAAACACCTTCTTTAGATTTCGGTAACTTTAAGAGATGAGAGTTTTTTTTTTTTTTTTTTTGAGTCGTATATAAGAGATAAAAAAAATAGGATTTTTTTTTAATAAAAGTATTTAAAGGGGAACCTAAAAGGGTTCAAAATCCTCTATTTACATAAAAATCTAATATTTTTTCTTAAATTACAAAGAGTTTAAAAACAATATCAATTACTTTATTAATCAGAATTTATCTTAAAAATTAACCCTCATTAGTTTAAATTGAACATATAAAAGTATGTTATTAAAACTTAAATGCTTAGAACACATATTGGGTTTATTTAAATTTGGGCGTTAACAGAACTTAACAAAGTTAAATTCAGGGGTGTTATCGTAGAAGAACCAAAGTTTCTTATCTAACTCTCAAATGCGGAACGTTGGGGATACAAGTGAAATATATAATCATAAGCGTCTGCAGTCGAAGTGTTTAGGATAATAGCTAGGCTTCCAAGCGATAGAGCAGGCAAACGCAAGGGTGTTCCTCATTTTGTCCAAAACAAATAAAGTAAAATTATGGCCAACTTGTCCTTTTTTGAGATTGCTCTTATAATTTATTTTTATTAAAAGGACTCTAAATGAGTACTTTGTTATTCTTGGAGCAACATTAATTTCAAAGGACTCATCAACAGTTTTGATATGCAACTAGTCCAAGCACCATGGAGACCACAAGAGCTAGCAAAATCCAAGGCAAGCTATTGATGTCATCGGGAAGAAGAGCACCAAAGAGGATTGTTAGCGACAATAGAGTGCAGAAAAAGGCGATCGCGTGAAACCCTCGAGCCACGACAGGGAAAAAATGCCATAGGATGATTCCTGCGACTGACGCATAGAAATTGACCATCACTATCAATACAAACATATGCAAGTGAAAAGTAGCAGCAGCAGCAGCTGGACTGGTAACTCCATTGCAAGCCCACAATGTGATGAATATATTGATAGCAATGTTGTATGACACCATTACAAATGTTTTGGCCCATCTCTCCAAAATGCTCTTCTTCTTCTTCTTCTTCTTTTTCTTGTAACTAATGGCTTCTTCTTCTTCTTCTTCTTTTGATGCAAAACTTACCATTTCATGTTCATGTTGTTCTGATAATTTATTTGTTACTGATTCATGGCTTGATTCGCCTTGCTCCACATCGATATGGCTGCCCTCGGCTGCATTACTTGGATCACTCATTTGCTGGAAAACAATTATATGTATATGTAATCATTACTGTAAATACCATGGCCACTTTAATTAATTAATGGTTATAAAAAAATGACACAAAGGCATTGGCCAAAAATCAAAAGAAACTAAATATAATAATAAAGAAAGAAAAAGTAGTTCCTCTTAACCTTGTCCATGAATTGGAGTAGATCGGGAGGAGATCAGAAACATAAATTGATATTGGAGTATATCGGGAGGAGAGAGACTTGATTTCAGAGACTCTGGCCTTTTTTTTATAGTATTTGCAATGTTCCCTTTGGTGAAGGCATCGTTTTTTTCAAGAATTCTACAAGTACAACAAGACAATCTTTTTTTTTTTTTTTTTTATTTTGTATTGCAAACACAAGACAATATATTTTTAGCACTGCAAAATGTTAAATTGCACCATAAATTTAATCGCACTCAAGTTCCATTGATATTGTAAACCAACTTTGGATTGATCGAGTACTCTATATATCATTAGTATTAGTAGGTGAATATTGCTTGAAAATGAAAGTCAAACAAGTGACAAAAATACCTAGGGAGAATTGTATACTACTTAGCTAGTTGATAAATCTTGTATTTTGGAGTTTAATGAACTCCATTGACAACCCAAGAAGTCGAACCGCACTAAATTCTGAACGACAAAGACTTCACTTAACTCTTAATTTAGTTTCTATCTATTTGATTTTTAAGCTACAAAAGCATGTCAAAATTTTAATTATATTTTAGAATTATGTATTTTTTTTTCAGATATGGTAAAAATATGTTTTATGTAACGGCAAATTGCATTAAAGACCCTGACCTTTACTTATATTACAACTAAATCCTACTTTTTATAAAATTACAGTTAACTATTTAACTATTTATAGTCTTTTGACACAGTTGCATCCATTAAGACAGACAGTTTGACCGTTTGTCTTAACAAGTGCAACTGTGTCAAAAGACTATATATGGTTAAAATACATTTTTACACTTGATTTTTTTTTTAACAAAATAATTAAAAAAAAATTTAAAAAAAGAAAAGAAGAAGAGATTTGGAAAAATTCTTTTTATTCTAAAAAAAATAAACAAAAAAAAAAATTGTAATTCTAGCCTCCATCGCAAATGGAGCGATGGAGAACCATCGCAAAGCCATCTGCGATGGACTTAACCGCAAATGGAGCTTCCATCTACTATAGAGTCCATCGCGGATGGAACTTTCCTCTACTATAGAGTCCATCGTAGATGAAGCTGCTATGGAGTCCATCGTAGATGGAGTTTCTATTTGCGATGGACTCCATCTGAGATGGAGTCCGCTTCATCAATGGAGCACATCCAAAGATCTGCTCCCATTTTTTTTTTTTTTTTGTTCTTTGGTACGAATGATGGTTGCTGGACGTTTGGAAGTTCGTTTGGTGTTGGAGCAGATATGCTCCCATTTTGAATTGTTTTTTTTTTTTGGTTCTTGTGTGAATTGACCATGAATGATCTTTTGGTGTTGGAGATTGGTTGGTGGATGTTCGTTTGGTGTTGGAGATTAGCCATGGAAGTTGAATGTTGGAAGGTGGAGATTTGGAATGGTTACTAAATCTTCATTCATGGATCAATGGGTGGATCCCCACTTTTTTTAATTAAAAACTTTTTCAAATAGATCTCCACCACCCATCAAGAGTGATAGATGGTGGAGATCTATTTAAATTTTTTTAAATTTTAATCTTCTTAATTTTTTTTTAAAATAAACTTAAAGTAAAATGACCTTATTACCCTTCTGATTACCGGTTAACCGGTAATTCTAACAGTCAACCAGTTAGCCAAGAGTAATTAGCTGTAATTTCGTAAAAAGTGCAATGTGGTTACAATATAAGCAAAGGTCAGGGTAGTTAGTGCAATTTGTCATTATGTAATGTGATATGATGGGGAAAAAGTTAAAACTTATTTAATTTTTTTTTTTTTCTCTTTGTGTTGTTGGTAACACTAGTTACTCATACTAACTCCTCAAATGAATTAAAAGATAAGCATCGCGTCCCCCACCCCCATGACAGCAGATTAGATTGGATTAGTGTCGGATCGGCATACTTTATACTCAAAACCAGTTTTGAACAGGGTTCTCTATATCCGACCCATTGCCCCGAACAAGTTTTCGATTTTTCACTCCAAACTCGAACCTATTTGGGGCGAGGTGATCCATAACCGATACAAACTAACCCATTTCATTTTGTATTTTTTTATATTAAAAAAAATATTCAACCCACTAATCAAAATTTTTTTAACATACAATTAAAATTAAGCATAAAGTAGAACTGAATATTAATGCACATATACTTAAATTTAATAGAGCACAAGTTACAAAAAATTTAAATTCAATAAACCATATAACACTTAAATTTAAATATAAATTATAAACACCAAAATAATATAAATAACCTAAAATTCATTAACTTCTTACAAGATTAGTTATATATTTTAAAAAAATGTAGAAGATTCAATTTAAAAATTCATTCAACATCTTCGATATCCACAACTCAAGTATGATTTATTTAAACATAGACCTGTAACAATACATACTATTTAAGTTACTAAATTAATTAATTAATATGTAAAATTTAAGTATAAAGTATTAGGTAAAAAAACAAAGAAATTAAAGTTTTATTTTTCTTTTTATATTTTTAATATTTTAAAAAATAATTATATAAATATCGGGTCAACTGGCACGGATTGGGTGTAATGGCTTTAGTCATTCCCAATCCGATTACAAACCGTCTGACGTGACACAGACCCAAACCCATTTTAAATGCTCTAAATCTACCCAAACGGATCGGAGCCCCATCTCTTTAAAGCGAATAGGGAATTTTTGCCACTCCCCAACTCAAGTGTAAAAGGTTTGAATTGCTTTGTTTGTTTTTAAAATTATTAAAATAATGTAACTAAACCCCACGTCACGCTGGTGTGAGGGAATCTTGAAGTCAAGACCTTTTATGCTATATACAATAATAAAATATCTTACCAATTAATTTAATTAGTATTCAATAAACTTAATTTTTTTTTCATAATTATAAATTATTGTATCGATTTAACTAATTGCTAGTCACACTTTACGCAGAGTTATTAGATTTGATGGTTTGAAAATTTATAGTTTTATTTTTTTTTCATTTAATTGATGCTAATTAATATGAACCCTCGACCACATATGTGCAAAGGATAGTGCACAACACTTGAGCTAAGAGATAATGTGCATAATTATTGAATTTCTTACTTGTAGTTAGGTATGGCAGTGGATTGGGGACGAATACCCCAATCTCTGGCCGCATATCCGTTTAATATATATATATATATATATATATATATATATATATATATATATATATATTCATCCCCTTTTCTAAGCTACGGGGCTGATCTGGATAATCCGATCGAGGTAGGAAAATTCATCCCCATATCTGATAAAAAATATATAAATATTTATACTTTACATCAGAAAAATGTAAATAACATCCATAATCATACATTCTAATAATATTTAAAAGAAGAAAAAAAAAGATTTCAAAAGACGATTCTTTTTCCATTACTTCCTGATGAATGATTGATAGGAATGGATTGTGTAACACCCTCTGACCCGACCCGTCTGGATCGACCCAGGGAGCGTTACCGGGTTTTTAAAACTTTTCTTAATTCTGTTTATAATCTGAAAACCAAATAATTTATAAGTTAAAATCATTTCTAGTGAGGCAATCAACATTCAGTTTTAAAAATTTTGGTAGAGTTTCCTCTGTTTTTCTGATTTTCCAAAACTTGTTTTCAACAAACGTCCAAAACAATATAATTTCAACACTTCTATATCAAACTTTCAAACCAATGCACACTCTACCATTTAGTGCGACTTTCCAAACAGTTTTAAAATAAAACAGTTCATAATTCATTATTTACAATCCTTTGAAAATGAAAAACAGAAATCATAAAACAATTAATTACAAAACATAAATATATAACACATTTACATATTCTTGTATATGCATGCGTAATATACAGAAATATATGACTACCCAAAATGTGGTGACTCTGGATCTCTGTCTGCTACTCTCTCTTCAATCTTTTCCTTCCTCGGTTTCTCTATTACCTACGCGCGATAAACATCAACGCGCTAAGCAATAATGCTTAGTGGGTATACACTAAAATAAATTACAATAAATATATATATATAATAAATTACAATAAATACACTAAAACAATAAATCTTAAATTCAGAAATTTAGAAATATATATAAAACAACCATTATATTTCAATTACTGAAACTATATAAAATAAAGTATTTCAAAAGTTTCTGGATTTCATTCGTAATAACATTTTTTTATTTTCCACATCATTTTCTGGCCGTCAGTTCTCAATTGGGCTCGTGATACACATAACAGGGTTTACAGAACTGGATTACGGGTTTTACAGTCGGGTTTCCCATCTCATAAGAAATGGTATCCCTATATAAACAGTCGGTTTCCCATTTTAGAATGAAATGGTATTTGTATTTTTCTCACAGTCGGTTTCTCATTTCAGAATGAAATGGTATCCGAATTTCACAGTCAGTTTTCCATTTCATAGGAAATGGTATTTGTAGAATCATCATCATAATCATCAGAAGTATCGGTGCAATACTGCCATCTATACCCAATTGACATGTCAATCTCCTATATCCATTTTTCCCCCTATACATATATCAGGGCCGTTATTCAAGGTTTTCAAATTAATTCATTTATTTCGAGAATCAACGAATATAAGTTTTCAATCATAATCAGTAATTAGAAAACCAAACATTATGCGTAAAACTATATTCATAAATCAGGTTTTGAAAACATACGAACTCATTCAAATTTCATAATATCATAATATTCCACAAATAGTTCCAACAATATACAAAAATGAAATACGAGTATATGAAATCCATAAATATGTTTTCAAACTCACTAAATCAAAAACACATATCGAAAATGATTTCAGAAACGAGTGTACATCAACCTGGATACCGTTTTCCGACAGTTTCTTTTCTGGATTTTCCTTTTTCCTTTTTCTTTTTTTTTCTCTCTTTCCTCATCTTTTCCTTTCTTCTTCCTTTCCTCTTCTTCCTCTTCTCTTCTTCTTCTTCTTCTTCGTCTTTCTTCTTTCTCCTCTTCTTTCTTTTCTTTTTCTTTATGTTTTCTGGATAGCTTCTTCCAAAAGTTTCACCGCCAGTTTATTTTTTTTTATACAAATTCGGTCATCGCGACCTGTGGTCACGCCACCTGGTCGCGTTACTCAATGAAGTAATTGCACCGCTTTCATCGTGATCAACCATCGCGGTACCTGATCGCGACGCTGGTCGCGTTGCTCAGTGCCCAAATTCAACTTTTTCATCGCGAGCGAGTCAGCGCGATCCCTGGTCACGGTGACTGGTCGCGGTACTCACTGCCTAAAATCACCATTTTTCACCGCAAGCGGCTCATCGCGATCCCTGGTCGCGGTACTCACTGCCAACTTTTTCCTTCTCTTTCATGCATTATTTCTGGATCGCTCCATCTAGTCCACCTGGAACCCATAAAAATATACATACATTTAATTATATTTTTCACCCCTCAAATCATAAATATTATATTAATATACTCAAAATTAATTATTCAAAATTAGGGATGTTACAGATTGCCTGGACCTCCCTGCATCTGATTGACTCATACCTTCGAGTCCTGTCTCCAGGATATCATTCAATTAACCTATTTATTTCTAGGGTAGATAGAGGAGTTCGTCCCTGGCTTCCTTTGGTCCACTAGCACCAAAGATCAATAATTCAAAATAGAAAAATTTGTAAAGATATTTCATAATTTTCTATTATATTAAGCATTCTAAATAGTTCCACAAAAATAAATATTAAGAATAATAATATAACCATACATTAGACTAAGTTCATGCTCTGTAAAAGCAATTTCACAATATAGTTTTTAGTTTTTTTTAAGAAGCATTGTCAATCTTTAATGAAGCAAAATAAGTAAATAAATAAATAAAGAGAGAATTAAGAAAGTAAGCAACAAGAAGCAAAAGACTTGATGATCTGGTTGACGGCTTTTTACTATATGAAACTAGCTTTTAAATTTGTAGTGACAAAACAAAATTTATATAATTAGAGTTAACAATTACACAAAAATTTACGGTAATTATAAAATATTAAAATAGATAACTGGGGTAGCGGATATTCTTATTATCTTATACCATATCCATCTCCATCCCCGAAAATAAAATGGAAATAAAAATAGTATCGTCTTTACCGGAAACCTAATATAATAATATTCATTTCCATCAAAATGGAGCGGATCCCTATTGATATACGTACCATAGATAATATTGTTATCCCTATTTGTAGTATTCCTATACTATCAAAACATCCATACTGTTTTAAAGTTATTTTTGACAGATAGTCCAGGTCTGGCTATAATGTCGGGACAAAAGAGTGTAGGTATCATACCGACACTTTTTTGTCCACAGCAACCGACAGTAACCGATATTCCTAGTTGCTGCAAAGTTTTTTAATTTATTTACTAATTTAATAATAAATGGCGAAAATAAAAATACTAAAATATATAACAATTAAATAAATAAGGAAAATAGCTAATAATACCTAAAAAGTTAATAAATAATAAAATTACTAATACACAAAAACTTTTAGCAAATAAAGAGAAAATAAAAATAACAATAAATCTTGTTTATTTAATAAATATAAGTGTAATTTTTTTAAATAGGAATACATTTTTATTATTTTTTGCAAACGAATTATTTAATAAGTTCGCGAACAGTTTTAAAAACATATCGCGACTTCATTTCAATTTGTTCGCGCCTCTATATAAGTTCGACACTATTGGAGGAAATTTGATTTGGCAAGGAACTTGAACGTTGGGAGAAAACATTAAAGTTCCTCAAGGAACTTTGATGTTGGTATGGGAACTTTAACGTTCCCCACCAATGTTAAAGTTTCTCCGGGTTGAAGTTAATGTTATCGTTGGAGGAAGTTTGACTTGGCAAAGAACTTGGACGTTGGAAGAAAACGTTAATGTTCCTTAAGGAACTTTAACGTTGGTGGGGAAACTTCAACGTTCCCCACCAACGTCAAAGTTCATTCGGGATGAAGTTAACGTTACCGTTGGAGGAAGTTTGACTTGGTAAGGAACTTGGACATTAGAAGAAAATGTTAAAGTTCCTCAAGGAACTTTGACGTTGGCGGGGGAACTTCAACGTTCCCCACCAACGTCAAAGTTCCTTCAAGTTGAAGTTAACATTACCATTGGAGGAACTTTGACGTTTGGCGTAAATATTAAAGTTCCTCCCCAAACTTTAAATACTTATGTTAATTTAGTCTTTTATTAGAAAAAAATAACTTATTTGATAAAACAAAAATAAGGACTAAAAATACTAATAAAGTAAGAATATTTAAAAATATGAGAAAATACGATTTTAATATAATAAAATATAAACATTTAAAAATGTAACAAATCACGAACAAAAGTGAGACTAATGTGAAATCCATATCCATATGTTTTGATCTTATTCTAATTAATTATAATATGTTCAATATTATTTTATAAATATATTTTTTAAGAAATAAAATTGCAATGAAAAAAAAACTTAAATTTGATAATATTATATACTCTAACTACATATCTTGAAATTTTTATTATAAATATAAAAATAATAATAACATTATTGTTTTCAATATATAATATAAAAAAAAATATGTTTAGTAATAAATTTTTTTAATTCGTTTAAAACAAATTGTAATTATATAATAAAATATTATATGATTTTTTGTCTGCTTATATATGGGTGTGATTTGTTACGTTATAAACTTATTTTGTTTTTTTTTTTAAATAGTACTTATTTTGTTTTTTTTCTCAAAATAGTACTTAATGATGCGAACTAATCAGTTCGCGAAAGATGGTCTCTCGTGAACTAATTAGTTCGCATCATTAAGTACTATTTTGAGAAAAAACAAAATAAGTGGTCAATAAGTGCTCTCTGTAACTAATTAGTTCGCGCTAGTTATTCTCCCGCGAACTAATCAGTTCGCGAGTGGTAGTCTCCCACTAACAAATTAATTCGCGCTAGTTGGCCTCCCACTAACAAATCAGTTTGCGAAAGGGAGTCTCTCGCGAACTAATCATATAATATAGTAACCAAAAACCTTCCGTTTTAATTATTTTATTTGGTTAAATAATTATATTTGATTCCATGAGCTGTGAATATCAGATACTTATGTTAATTTAATCTTTTATTATTAAAAATAACTTATTTGATATAATATTATTAATGGCTTATTAAATGAAAATTCCAAACTTTACATATCCCACTAAATGTTGGAAATATTATGTCTTTAGAAGTTGAAAAATCATATCGCGCTCTCTCTCTCTCATGGTCATGGATGCATCAATAAACAAAAATCAAAAGACTCATAACAAAAAATATTACAATCTCATGAACTGATCACATTCTCTTCAAGTGTACAATCTTTTTCCTCTCTTTTTCTTCACAATCTGAAACAAGAAGAAATCCTAAAAATTTAAAAAAAAAAATCAAAAACTATTCCAATAGCCAACAACAAATCTAACAAAATAAAAAAAATCAAAAAGAAAAGAAATCAAAACCCATATTAGATACGCTGTTGCAAAAAGAATGGAGCAATGTTATAAACTTATAAGCAAAAAGAAATACAAGAACGAATCTTTATATGAGTTTGTTTCGTGTGATGAGTTGGGTCAGATCTAGTGCACCTTGTTGTGGCCACTTAACAAAATCAAACCTAATAAAAAATAAATTCACTACAAAACTCATTTTCTCATCAAACAAACAAATCAAACAACTTTTGTTTAAAACTCATACAAATCAAACAAAACTCATTCAAAACGAATAAAAACAAAACTAAAGAAAATCGAAACTCACCTTTCAAACTAGATTGAATCGGCCGAAAATATCGTCAAAATCTTCTTCGTCATCCTTTTCGACTTCATTGATGTCAGGTCTAATGCCGATGGGTGTCGCTAGTAAAGGAGCGGTAGGCCGATGCTGTTGGTCAGTGGAAGTTGTCGGTGAAAAGCGGCACGACCGATGTTTTGGTGAAGAGAGGAGGTGAGTTCTAAAGAGTTTGAAGAGAGAAAATGAAAAAAATTGTTTTTTCACTGGTTTATTTGGTTTGGTCAAGTAACCGGTGTATTCAGTTGCCTGTTTTCTTTATTTTCTATTTGCTGTTTTTTTTTTTAACCGTTGAATGAGAAAAAAGCTCATCCAACGGTTATGGTTGGACAAAAAAGTGCCAGTATGTTATCCACACTTTTTTATTCCGATATTATAGCCGAATCCGATGTTCGAAGGCACAAGGGAAATTTACTAAATAGAAAATAAAAAAGAAAAAAAGAGAGAAAGAAAGAGATAACATGTAGCTCAAGGATGTAATAAGCCTTACCCCTTCAAAATGATCTAGAAATACAAAAGTTGTTCAAAATAAACATACCAGTACTTAACTTAATTGGTCTGAATGAGTGATTATGTTTGTTTTATCAAGTGAAAATTAATCTGAAAAGAGTATTAAAATCACTTAACAAAAAAAGTGGTTCTTATTATTATTATTATTATTGCATTAAATAAAAAATTATTGACTGCACATAAGATATTGTTTTTCCAAAACAATCCCCATAAAATTTATCAATTTTCAATTGGGCAATTATCAATTTGGTCCCTAATTTTTAGAGAATTATTAATTTTTTAACGTAATTTCGTTTATTAGTACCCTTAGGTCCTTAGTTTTCGTAAATGTATCAATTTGGTCTCTCTGACCAATTTTTTAATAGTCAAACTAACTAAAAATATTAAAAAGACAATTTTGTTCATGACTCTATTTACATGAGTTAAAATTACAATTACTCTCAAATATTTAAAAATATTATTACGAATTAGAAGAGTAATATTATCATTTTATATTAATTTTTTGAAAATAAAAATTTTTAAAGTTTTAAAAAACATTAAATGGATCTCCCATTTTAAAAATATAATTTTAAAAAAAGTTTAATGAGACATTATGAAAAAAAATTTAAAATTTTAAAAAAAAATTAAAATTTTTTAAAATTTTTAAAATTTTATTTTTAAAAATTAATATAAATGACCATATTACTCTTCTAATTATTAATAATATGTTTAAAAAATTGAGAGTAAAATTATAATTTTAACTCATTTAAATAGAGTCAAGGGTAAAACTGTCTTTTTAATATTTTCAGTTAGTTTGACTGTTAAAAAATTAGTTAAATGAACTAAATTGATACATTTATGAAAACTTAGGATCCAAGGATACTAATAAACTAAACTGTTTTAAAAAATTGATAATTTCTTAATAGTTAGGGACTAAATTAATAATTATCCTTTTCAATTTTCAGTTTTAACCCACAGGTGGAGAGGAGTATGCCAAATTGCCAATAAAACAAATATGAAAATGAGTTGTTTGAAAATTGTCAACGTATTCCAAAGGCTTTAGAGAATTAGACAATCTAGTCCATCGTTTCATTTATTATCTCAAAATATTTCCTCTACTTATAAATTATCGACCTTATTATTCTATAAAAATCACAAAGACTACTTTGAAAGGTTACAATAAAAGTCTTATAAAATTTTAAAAAAAAAGTCCTAATAATTAATTGAATCTAATGTGTCAAAATATTAAACATTTTGATATTTTTAATTTTAATTGGATTCTCTTCTTATTTTAATATTTTTAAATTTGTGATTGGTTATTAATAAAGTAATAGTAAAAAGCAATCACATTCTAAACGTTGATTCATTATGATGATTATATGTCATGGGATCACTAAAAGGTTATAGTCGTATTAATTATAGTATTTGTCGAGCTCCTTTTGGAGAAGGCATTGTTCCTTTCTAGGATTCTACATTATAAGGCAATTATTTAATTCTATTGCAAGATGTTGATTTTGCAGTTTCCTCCATAAATTTGATCTCCGAAATTTCATTGAAGTTGTCAAACAAGTCTAAAAATATTATTCAAAGACAATTTAAAGGAAACTTCCCCGCACATGGGTGTTGACGCGTAGTCATTATTGTTTTCTCAGGAAAGTCAATATATATTACCTACAAAGAGACTTTGGTAACTCTCCTCCACCTTTCTTCTCAACATCACGGAAATTTCTTAGAACTCTAGCAGAAGAAACCTATCACAGGTACACTTACCTGTAACATCCGGCTCCCTATAAATATATATATGTGGTCGTAAATCATCGTATATAGTTAATTAATTTGGAGTTACAAGAATGAAAATCAGATTGTCAAATGCATATGAGCTGCCAGTTACAAACACTAGAGAACACGAATGCTTAAGAGTAGTTAAGTTGGATGAGTTGATATTCCATGCATCCTGCGTAATGGTGATGCTATTGCTGCTACTTCCGATGAAAAACGTAAATGGTAAACCGGTGCCAACAGTTGTTTTTGATGGTCTGCCATCTATTTTTCATGCCTACCTTGTATGCCTTATGGGGGCCTGTTATGCTTCCGTTTGCTCCATATATACACGGGATATAAAGCCGAAGATTGCATGGTTTTACAGTGCTTTCGCTTTGGCTTTCATGGCGTTAAGCCTTGTACTTCTCTTCTTGGCTGCTGCTTTGGCAGGGATCAGGTTTTTGTTTCCATATTCATTGTTTTAAAATGTATCGCTGAAAGTTTTTGGAGATTCAATATGTTTATATAAGCTTTATGTTATCTTAAGAGTTCAAAAAAAGAATCCTTGAGGCAGATTACTGTACTTATTGTATGAGACAGTCTAATTGTTGGATTGCTTCACAACAAATGAAACAATTATAATGCAATGGTAGCTGGAAGCTCATAGAAACTTGTATGAGACAGTCTATTTTGTGTGGGGATTTGTGAGTTACAATTAAATTCTAGTACTTGTATTAAATTCATTAATGGATGGGATATCAATCCAATGGTTCAAGAAAGTCTATATTTCAAAGTGAAAAATAAATAATTGGGCTGTGCGTTTTCAAGACCATTGGGTGCATAGTTAGGCTTCCCCAATTTGGTCCAATCATAAAGCCATCTAATTGACTCGAGTCTTACCCAATTTCCATCTTTTCCAGCTGAATCCAATTCATAAATCCAAAAACGAAACTAAGTTGACAGATTAGAGATTTATCAAAAAAAAAAATAAAACTTTTCACACAAATTGGTAAATATATATATAGTGGAACTTAAACTCCAGCACTAATATAGATTACTACTAGTATATGACAAAATAATAGGATCATTAACATTGACGCGGACAGTCTAAAGGTGCTTAATATTTTATTATATAGGGTTGAATATTGCATTAATTGTTAATGATTGAAATCATGCTCTTAATTATAACAAGATTAGTGAAGAAAAGCAGAATGCTAGTGAGCAAGTTGAGTTGTTTCAGTCAATTGTGCCACAGTTGTTTAAGCTACTGCCCCACTTTCACCCAATTGTGTTATAAGTTGTCAATTATATGAAATGGGTTACATCACCACCACAACCAAAGCAAGCAAACAAACAAACTTGTCATTTTCACTAATGGAAGGCAAGGAAATGCCTTTAATTTGCCTTGTATAATATATATATATATATATATATATATATATATATTTATATACATGGCTCTCGCGAATTCCACAGAGGCATTTTATCAAACAAAAAGCACTCAATTCATTACAGTTCCCTCTAGAAACCTGATTACCATGGGTTTCTTGTGTGGGTTTTGGATCATTAACATTAATTTCTAGCTGCCTCTCTCTGACTCTCACTCAGATTCTGAAGATATTTTTTTAAGGAGAGTGGGGACTTGGAATTATTACTTCAATCATGGTGAGGGCAACTTCCCTCTAGGTTTTCGTCTCTGACAAGCTTTTCTAGCCAACCCAATGGTAATAATACCTGCTACAATCAAATTATGTTGGTGGCATAGACAGAGAGACAATAAAAAACTTTGATGATGTGATGCCACCAAAGTCGTTCTCAATCCAAAGCAAGACGAAAATAGGTTGGTAATGGCGTTGCCCTGTAGATTGTTGGACCAATAGCTTGATCAGTAGCCAAACGTGAGGGAATTTTGCGCATTGTGTCGGGCATAAACAAGTCATATTGGGAGCATGAATGCAATTTGCCATCTTGTTTACTTTGCACAGGCCAATAAGGAAATTTCCTCTTTATGTGATTCAAGATTGCTGCTATCAATGGCTTTGAATTATGGACTTAATCTTTAAGAATCATCATGGGGAATTGGATTGGTTCACTTTTTCTTTTTGTTTTTGTTTTTTCTTGGTTTCCACAACTCTCTGCCAATAATTTTCAAAGAAAGTTTACAAATAATTTTAAATTTTTAAAAGAATCTGCTAACAATATACAAAATCAAAATCAATCAGGTGGTCGGATAAGGTGTTGAACCTTGATGACTTAAAGGGGTTAGACAAGTAGCTTTGTGTTAATTTCTTTTAGCTTTTAATTGTTCTTTATTATTAAAGATTAATATGTTTTATATTTAGTATTTTTACATTTATCTTCTCTTTTCTTTAATTATAAAACATACTAAAAAGATATATTTAAATTTATTGTATTAAACCTAACATAGGTCTTTAATCTCACTGTGGGGGAAGGATTGGGGGACACAATTTTTAACATAATTTTTGAATTTTATCTCGCTATTTATATGTCATAATAATAAAATATGATTTATTATTGAAAAGATAAAAATTGAGATACTTAGTATTATTTTATTAATTTATTAAGTAATTAAGCTATATCATGTTTACTAACACCATTTCATAATAAATTCATCAATTATTTTTTAATAAGCAATATTTGATATCCCCACTTAAAAAAAGGACATTTTCTCCAAGTGCAAATCTTAAATTTATGAGATTTTGTTTTTAGTTTTTATAGCCTTTGGATCAATAATATTTTAATGGCTTAGATTAAACCACATGTCTCTTTTTCTCATTTTTCGATTTTCTCTTCATTCTTCCTTTTTTTTTTTTTTATTTCTTTTCTTTAATTTTCTCTCAATTCTCTTAAATCTCTATCCTCTCTCTTAACTTCACATTTGACTGAGTGTTTCTCTTCAATCTTATATTTTTCTCTTGTCTCCTGTACGATTTTTCCCCTCTTTTAATATATATATATATTTTTCTTTCTTCTTTTAAAATTATTGATATCATTTTCATAATTATTATAATATATTTTAAAATATATTTTAATGGTTATGATGTATCATAATTATTGATATCATTTTCATTTCAGAGGATGGATAGAGAAAAAAATTGATTAGGAAAAGAAAGAATGTATGAGAAATAAAAAGTTAAAGGACTAAGAAAAGAGAAATTTAATTAAGAAAAGTAAGAGAGAAAATACGAAAGATGACAACAAATATCTAAGAGAGACAGATTAAAAAAAATAAAGAGAATACATGTGGTTTAATCTAAAGCATTAAAATATTATTGATCCAAAGGTTACAAAATAGTGATAAAAGTTGAGTTAAAAATTTATCCCCCTACCGTTCTTATATATTAATACTTATCTCACACATAAATCAGATTTTTATAATTTAAAAAAATTGGGATAATTCAATTATGAATTCAAATTATATTTTGTCTTTCAATTCTTAATACGGAGAGACTCCTCATCAATTGTGTCACTCAATATGATTTTATATTGGTTGTATAAAGAGAAACTTAAATCAAGAAAAACAATGTTGTGACTTGATAGGGCACGATGATTAAAAAAAAAAATGAAAAGCATTTGTCCAATATAGGGCAGTAAAACAAAGACAAACAACAAGTGCTTGAACTGTGCCTGCCCTGAAGGGTGCATATCACCGCGTATATATCAAAATATAATCGACATGAAATATATTCATGATTGTATTACCACAATTCACGAAACTTCATCAACAAATTGTTGAACTGCTTAGCAAAATTTCATCCCAAGAATGATTGATGCAAGACTCAACGTGTCGACACATCATAAGTTGTTTGAACATAAACAGCTAAATAGATATTTTATTGATATATTACACATACAATTCACTCATCAATTTCGTTCAATAGCTATTAGACATAGTTTGTCTCTAGCCATCCAGCTAATTTTTCTCTTGCCAACCCCACCAAAAACCTAACACCAAAGAACACAACTCGTTACACAGAGAAATGGAAATTTGGAACATACTCATGTAATAAGTTGGAATGGCTTGCACCACAGCCTTAATAAGCACCTCTTTCCCACCCATAAAGAAAAAACTCACTTTCCAACTTCAAAGTTTGTTCTAAACCTTCACACTGATTTCCTCAAAAGTCTTCCTCTTATTTCTAACAACCATCGTTGGAAGGCCTAAATATCTATCATGGGCACAGACGCTATCAATCCCTAGCAGCCTCAGAAAATCAGATTTCACCCCATTGCCAACATTCGGGCTGAATGTGATATTGGACTTGGCCATGTTCACTTGTTGACTTGAACCCTTCTCATAAATCCTAAGAATGTCCTTAACTTCTAAGCAACTTTGAGGATAAGCCTTACAAAACACAATGTTGTCATCAGCAAAGAAGCGATGACTCATAGTAGGACCTCCTCGACAACAATTAAACCTCAAACAGTCTCCATTTTGCTCTATATTCTTTATCAAGGTTGACAAGGCTTCAGCACAAAAAACAAACAAGTAGGGAGAGAGGCAACAGCCTTGTCTCAACCCACGCTGAGGGATAACTGAACCAACATATTTACCATTAACCACAAACGACAACCTAGAGGTAGAAAGGCAATCAAGCACAAGATCTGTGGAGCTCTTAGGAAACCCCAACACATGCATCACTTTCATCAGAAAACGCCAATCTACTCGATCATAAGCTTTGCTTATATCGAGTTTTAAAGCTGTAAAACCCTTTCTACCAAGCTTCTTATTAAGGAATGCAGCTGTTCAAAGACAATCAGAACATTGTCATGGATCAACCGTCCTAGAACAAACGCACTCTGTTCCGGAGAAACAAGAGCAGGTATAATCAGCTTGAGTCTGTTAGTCATGGCTTTCATAACAACCTTGTAAACCACACTACAGAGACTGATAGGTCTAAAATCCTTTTATAGACTCCAGACCTCTTTTCTTGGGAATTAACACAATATTAATGTCATTAAAATCCTTTACAGAACACTCCCGTTGAGAATCCTAACACAGATGCTAGAGAAATATTCTCCCACCAACTACCAGCATTTTTGAAAAAAGATGACATGAAAGCCATCAAGTCCAAACACTTTTGTTGGCCCCATATCGAAGATAGCTCTGCTAACATCCTTATTCGAAAAAGGCTTACTCAGGATAGCCCCCATATCATCATCAACCCTTCTCTTTGAGCAAGCCGCAGCATCAGACAACTCCCTTACAGAACACTCCCATTGAGAATCCTAACACAGATGTTAGAGATATCTTCTCCCACCAACTTCCAGTATTTCTGAAAAACGATGGCATGAAAGCCATCAGGTCCAGGCACTTTTGTTGGCCCCATATCGAAGATAGCTCTCCTAATATCCTTATTCAAAAAAGGCTTACTCATGATAACCCCCATATCATCATCAACCCTTCTCTCTGAGCAAGCCGCAACATCAGACAACTCCTAATTATAAGGATGGCTGGATAAAAATAGAGAATAGATAGACTATCCTACCCATATCCTGCTCATTCTCACAAAAGTTCCCATCCTCATCAAGCAAACCTCTGATTTCATTCTTTCTTCTCCTTGCAGTTGCCTTAAGGTGAAAAAACTTGGAATTTCTATCACCAGCAAGTAACCACTCAACCCTACACCTCTGCCTCCAGTACAACTCCTCTTTAAAAAGCAGACATTCCAAATCCCTTTCAAATTCTCTTATTTTCCTCAAGGTCTTCACATTCGAATATTTATGATAAAGATTATTAATAAGATCCCTCTTATCTTGGATAAATTTTTTGAGAGACCCAAACTTCTCCCTACTCCAAGCTTCTAACCTCTCAGCACACCTATTCAATTTTCCCATCAAAGCCCCAGTATTTCCCCCACTCACAAAGCCACCCCAAGCATTACAGATCACCGAATAGTAGTCCTCCTCTTTCAGCCAATAAGGTTCGAATTTGAACCTCTTATTCTTCTCATTCCTGAAACAATAAATAGTACCCTTCAAGTCTAACACAATAGGATGATGATCAGAGAAAAATAAACCTACGTTTTTAACCCTATTAGCAGCAAAAATATCCCTCCATTGATCATTAGCCAAAAAATGATCTAAATGTTCCTGAATATTACCCAAGCCCTTCTTCTTTTTTTTCCAAGTAAGCTTCGGACCAGAAAAACCCAAATCTAACAAACAACAATCATCCAAAATTTACGAAAACTAGCCATACCTGAAACAGACCTCTCATCACCACCAAGCTTCTCATTAGGTTGAAGGATTTCATTGAAATTCCCTTCACACAATCAAGGAAGGGAATTAACAGCCTTCAATCTTCGTAGGAGCTCCTAAGAATCTGACCTCTGATTTGGATGAGGGCACCCATAGAAACCAGTAAATCGTCATTTCCCCCCATCTTCCATCTTCACCGTCGCATCAATATGTCCTCTAGAATAAGATAGCACCATTACATCCTACACAGCTTTCCAGAGCAAAATTAATCCTCCACTTATGTCAGCACAATCAACATGTAGCCATTTATCAAACCCCAAAGAACTTCTTAACTGACTTACCCAATCACCTTTTAGTCTGGTTTCAGAGAGAAAAATCAGACTAAGGGAGATACTTCGAACCACCTTTTGAAGTGCTTGTAACGTATGAGGGTCTCCCAGCCCCGCACGATTCAGCATAATATTTTCATTTGCCTAGGCTCGTCGATCCTTTTATTGTTGCACCACTCTCGACTTTCTGTCTTTTTCCATTTAAAATTTGGGCAATAAACTCTGCACCACTACTTTTTCTACCGTAACCAATTTCATTTGCTGAAGAAACCACCACCTTCTTCTCACTCGAAGAAGAAACTACCACCGTTAACTTACTCCCTGGTCTCCTCCCCTTTCTAATTCTCAGACTAGCTGTCAACAATTTTTGAATTAGGCTATGACTTCCAATAGATAAGCAATTAGGCTATGACTTCCAATAGATAAGCCCATTTATTGAGGCCCAGCTTTAACAAGTTGTTTCCACCTGCCACCATAGCGAACTGGTGACCCAAATTCATTATCCTCTTTAAAGGATTGAGTACTCTCATTTGGGCCTGAACCAAGCCCCAATTCAGACCCATTAATTAGGCTTTGATCTGACCCCATAGAATCATCCAGGCACTCCAATTCCACATCTTGCATCAAAGAAGCCTCCACCTCATCCACCTAGTCCCCTTCTCTATTGGCATCAACAATATCCACAAAGTTTGCAACGACATTCTCCTGTAGAGCTTTTTCCACAACCTTAATTGTCACCTGTTTAGGGCCTACACCTGAAGTCTTTATCATGTGCACCTTTCCTGATTCCTTTATAGTCTTCCTGCCCTTAACCACCTTTGCTAAAGTAGATACCACATGACCATAAGACAAACCATCCCCTTCAGACCCTTGTACCTCTGAACGACCTAGATTCATTTTCGAATTTCTTCCAAACCAGCCTCTATTTTACTTTTTTGTGAATTACCACTATAAGAGCTCTCCTCTGGAACCTCATCTTTCTGACACCCTTTAAATTGTACTGGCATCGGAGCGTGAAGCCTCACAGCATACTTCGAATTCGACCCATTCAACATACCAATCTTAGCCTCATCCTCAAGACAATCCTTCAAAGAATGGACGTCCATTCCACAAGCAAAGTAAAACTCAGGGAGCTTCTTATATTTAATTGGAGCAGTAATCATCGTGTTAAATTCTTCCAACCAAACTCTAACACCTCTTTTGAGCAGCTTAGTAATGTCAATCCTGATCTTAATTCGAATAAATCTACCCCAACATCTCTTAGTATTAAGTGGGATTTCTACTACTGATCCAATAGACTCAACCAACATCCATACCACTTTAGTAGTCATGCATAATAGAGGAATATTGTAGATCTAAACCCAGAAATCAACATGTTTGAAAATCATTTTTGAAATCTCCCATAGTCTATCTGGTTTCAACAAAACTAAGAGATTACGATCAAAATGCCGGGGACCTCTCGACCTCACCATTGCCCAATCCTCTAGAGACTGGAAATGAAAGACAAATATATTCTTCCCCATAACTTCAATATCTACTGTACCAATCGCCCCCCATATCTGCTCAATAACACCTCAGAAAGCATCTTTACATATTTTTCTTCTCGCCAAAACTTTCCCAACTAAGCTATGTGAAACCCCTTTGATACCATCAACACATTCCGCACTAGAGATGTAAAAAGAGGAACATCATCATCAAATAGAGAAAAAGACTCACACAGTCTCGCAATATCCTCAGTCACCATACCCATCACAAAACCCACACAGATTAAAAGCAAAATGGGCACAAATCTATTCCCAAAACAGAGTAGAAGACGAGAAAAAAGAGAAACAAAAAACCTAAACCCAATAGAGAAAAGAAGACGAAAGGAACAAAACCCCTAAAAAATCACTAAGAAGAGTGATAATCTACTGCAAATAGAGCAAAAAACTACCTAGAGGGAGGTTAGCTTCCACACCCATTTCTCTAAAGAGAAAAAGATGAGAATAATTTTTTTTAGCTATAAAAAGATTTTAGCTTCAAATCAATATCTAAAATTTTTTCTCTATATTATATGTTGACGGGCTAAATTGTTCAATAGGTAAGTCAATGAGTTTAAATTGTTCAATAGGTAAGTCAATGAGTCAACTTATCACGTAGACCTGGTCCATTCATAAAGATACAGTTGGGTCTTATGATTAATATAACATATTACATATGTAGAGTCTATATGGAAGACATTGATTAACTGGATTGCCTTAATCTTGTCTCGTTTCTAGTATACCTGAAATCAAAGAAAACCATTAGGAACATTGACTAGTAGCTGCTTTTTATACTCTAACTATAACTCAATAAGTAAACAAGTGAATAGGTAAATTTAAGAGAATATATAGGTAAATTTCAGATAAAAGAGGTAAAATTTTAGCTTACAAAAATCATTTTTGATGCTTACAAAGGACCTTATATTTGTAGAAGAGGTTGAATGTAAAGCTAGACAATACTTGAGTGTCCTTGATACACTTAAGATTGAGTGTTAGATACGCCTTAGAGCATACCATGCCACCCAGTTAGCCACGTCAAATCTTTATCCAGCCATTTAATCATGGACATAGCCCTTTAGGGCCTTGGAGCCCAGCCAAGGTTTTTTAATTTTTTCTTTATAGTTTGAATTATTTATATTATTTTAGATAAAAAAAATTAAGTAAATATTTAATTATTTAATTTCTATCTAACTCGTAAAAATTAAACCTAATTCAATAAGTCAATTTAATTGCAATGAGAGCCATAAACTTAGATTAAACATCATAAACTAAATTAACATAAGCCCAAATCAAATGTATAACTAAAATGGATAAAAATTAAAACTAGAAAACTTACCACCACACTTGGCTTGATAAGAACAAAGACTGTAGCAAATCGTTTTTTCTTTCTTTCTTATTTTCTTGTCGAAAGAAAAGAATTACACTTATTTTACTTCATTGATTCATTTAAAGTTGACTCTTTCTGTTTCCACAGTGAGTACATAATGTGTATTTTCAGTTATTAAACTTGTTAAATAATCATTTTAAAAAAAGAAAAATGATAATTTTTTTACAAATTGTTTGGTCATCTACATTGAGAATGAACTTATTGATACTATTGACTCAAAATCAATAATATATATTTTTTCTATTTTTAAATTACATAGTGCACCACTTCGGTAATATCTTATTGTATTTGCATTTCATGCCTATTGTTTACAAAAAACGTTTTTGCTTAAGTTATGTATTTGAGAATAAGTGTCATTATCCTTTATTATTAATAATAATAAATTCTCTTTTAATGTTCATATTTAACTATTATAAATGAAACTTATACATAGTATAAAATAGTCAGACTTTTAAACAAAAAAATAAAATATATAATAGCCCACCCGACATAAAGCTTCTAGCTACGCCTCTGTATCTAATCACTATTGATTTATGAGATTAGATAGTCACATGAGTGATTATTTGGTTTGTATTTGGTTTGTTAGAACTTAATTAAACATGTCGTATTTACTGTTGTAATAAATGTTACATTTATTGCTTCTAGTCATAATCGTCCTACCTGATGAACCTTTTCTTTCGATATTATTAGTAAATCTTAATTGTATATTTGACTATTATGAATTGTTAAGTGAATATTAGGTGGGTGTTTGTTGTACTCTTGACTTTATGTGTTGTTAGGTGAATATTAGGTGAGTGTTTGTTGTACTCTTGACTTTATGTGTTGTTAGGTGAATATTATGTGAGTGTTAGTTATATGTTAGACTTTATGTGTTATATCTTCATGTATATATACCATACAAGGTTAATGAAAATTTTGTACATTATTCCTTCATTACATTTTCTCCCACTTTTATCATTTTACATATTTCTTTTATTATATTTTCTGGCATCTTCATTATTTTACATGGTATTAGAGCCAAGTTTCTAATCCGGACAACGTCTTGTATAGAATTTCCATCGAGCAACTTCAACAGCTTTCTCGTCTTCATCAATGATGAGTTCAAGCCGTGGTGCTGGTAATAAATACACTTATGCAAATGCGACAGGTCTGTATCCATTTTCTAATGCTTCAATTAATTCTGTATTTACAAAGCCATGGATTTTGGATAGTGGAGCCACCGATCATATCACTTCTGATTCCACATTTCTCACCAAAACACAATTATCATCCATACCTATTGTTTATTTACCAATAGGATCTACAGCATCAATCACTTCAACTGGCACTGTATATTTTAATTATAACATCACTTTAGATGATGTTTTATGTGTTCCTAGTTTTCGCTTAAATCTAATTTCTGTAAGCAAACTTATCTCTGCCCTAAATTGTTGTGCCATTTTTTTCCCCACATTTTGTGTCCTACAGGACTTGGCTACGGGGAAGATGATTGGCTCTGGTAAACAATATGGTGGTCTCTATTACATGCCTCCCTTACAAAGGATGTCAACCTGTCATCAAATTTCACAGCCTTCCAATCTATGGCATATACGTCTTGGACATCCATCACCATCTCGTCTTAAATTAGCTTCTTCCTTATTATCTTCAAACAATATTTCTTATGATAATAATTGCACTGTTTGTCCCATGGCAAAACAAACAAGATTTCCATTTCCATTAAGTTCCATATCAACTCATGCTCCATTTGATTTATTGCATTGTGATATCTGGGGTCCTCACAAAGTTCAAACACACTCAGGGGCACGATTTTTTCTTACCATTGTAGATGACTTACAAGATGCACATGGATATTCCTTATACAGCACAAGTCTGAAACTCAAAATATTTTGAAATCTTTTATTGATTTTGCACTGTATATTTTAATTATAACATCACTTTAGATGATGTTTTATGTGTTCCTAGTTTTCGCTTAAATCTAATTTCTGTAAGCAAACTTATCTCTGCCCTAAATTGTTGTGCCATTTTTTTCCCCACATTTTGTGTCCTACAGGACTTGGCTACGGGGAAGATGATTGGCTCTGGTAAACAATATGGTGGTCTCTATTACATGCCTCCCTTGCAAAGGATGTCAACCTGTCATCAAATTTCACAGCCTTCCAATCTATGGCATATACGTCTTGGACATCCATCACCATCTCGTCTTAAATTAGCTTCTTCCTTATTATCTTCAAACAATATTTCTTATGATAATAATTGCACTGTTTGTCCCATGGCAAAACAAACAAGACTTCCATTTCCATTAAGTTCCATATCAACTCATGCTCCATTTGATTTGTTGCATTGTGATATCTGGGGTCCTCACAAAGTTCAAACACACTCAGGGGCACGATTTTTTCTTACCATTGTAGATGACTTACAAGATGCACATGGATATTCCTTATGCAGCACAAGTCTGAAACTCAAAATATTTTGAAATCTTTTATTGATTTTGCTCACACTTAATTTCATGCATATGTCAAAGCAGTCAGAGTAGACAATGGTTCTGAATTTTTATCTATGAAAAACTTTTTTAGACTTCATGGCATTGAATATCAACGCACTTGTGTTTACACTCTACAACAAAATGAAGTCGTTGAAAGAAAACATCGTCATATTCTCACTGTGGCACGAGCACTACTTTTTCAATCCCATTTACCGTTACATTTTTAGGGTGAATGTGTTTTAACTGCAGTTTACCTCATTAATCAGTTGCCATCACCATTGCTATCAAGTAAAACACCTTTTGAAATGTTATATAGTCGCTCGCCATCACTTGATCACTTAAAGGTTTTTGGTTGTCTATGCTATGCAACTGTTGTACACCCCATTAAAAAATTTGAACCTCGTGCCAAGTGTTGCATCTTTGTTGGATATCCGACTGGGCAAAAGGGATACAAATTATATGACATGGAAACCAAGAAATTTTTTATCAGTCGTGATGTCGAATTTCATGAAACCATTTTTCCTTTTTCATCTATCTCAACCCCATCCACTTCTGATTTTATGGTGCCTAATTTCATATATGAGACCACAGAAATGCAGCCTATCACGCCACCATGCCCTTCTAATACCAATTCTCACTAACCCGAGCAAATAGAAACATCTAATACACATGAACCCATATCACCCACACCTATTGTTCCCTCCAGCATTGATCAACCTTCCACAAACACACCAGACGCCGAAATCTTACCACCACTTTCAGACCCATCAAACATTCCTTCTGAAACTACTACTATTCCACCTCTGAGACAATCAACACGGCCTAAGCGACCTCCAGCATGGCATAGAGATTTCTTGATGTCATCTTGGGCACATCAGTCTACGTCTGCACCAAGTCCTATACCAGGTACTCGATATCCACTCTCTAATTTTCTTTCCTACTAACGTTTTTCACCTTCCCATTCTACTTTTCTAGTTAACATCACAGATCACACCGAGCCTAAAAATTATGCTCAAGCTGTCTTTAATCCACATTGGCGACAAACTATAAATACAGAATTAGAAGCCTTGCAGCTCAACAACACATGGAGCTTAGTTCCTTTGCCCATTAGCCACAAACCAATTAGTTGCAAATAGGTCTACAAAATCAAATACAAATCTGATGGCACCATTGAACGCTACAAGGCTCGTCTTGTTGCTAAAAAATACAATCAAGTTGCGGGCATTGACTATCAAGAAACATTTTCTCCAACAGCAAAGCTTACAACACTTCGTTGTCTTCTTACTATCGCTGCTGCTCGCCATTGGCACATCCACCAATTGGACGTTCAAAATGCTTTCCTCCATGGCGACCTCCATGAAGTTATCTACATGGAACCTCCACTTGGTCTCCGTCGACAGGGGGAGAACACTGTATGTCGGCTCAATAAGTCTCTTTATGGACTTAAACAAGCATCAAGAAATTAGTTTTCCACATTTTCAGACACTATTAGAAAGGCCGGCTATCAACAATCAAAGGCTGATTATTCCCTTTTTACCAAGACTCATGGTACTTCTTTTATAGCAATTCTTATATATGTCGATGACATACTTCTCACAGAAAATGATCTACATGAAATAGAATGTCTCAAAAGATTCCTTCTTAAACGCTTTCGTATTAAAGATCTTGGAAACTTAAAGTACTTTCTCGGTATTGAATTCTCTCGCTCCAGAAAAGGTATTTTTATGTCACAAAGAAAATATGCGTTGGACATTTTACAAGATTCTGGACTCTTAGGCGCATGTCCCAACAATTTTCCAAGGGAGCAGAATTTGAAACTTACTCCCACTGATGGAGCATTGCTGTAACGCCCCTAATTTTTCGTAATTATGAAAAGTATTATCATTAATTATTATTAAGCATGCAACAGTCAAGTATGTGATTTATATTGGTGGAAAGTATATATATTCGGTATATGATTGAAAAATAAATAGTGATTTTAACCGAGTTAAATCCCATTAGAGATATATTTTCATGGTGGATTTGGATGATAATGGGTCCAATTGAATATTGGTGGAGTCAATTTGGTAACTGGATAGGTGTGGAATATTTTTGGAATAACTATCGAGATGAGATGTGATTAATTGTAAATTGTTTACCATATGGTGATTTGTAGAAGTCAAGGGAGCAAATTACAATTATGAGATATTTATATATAATATAATGTTAGTGGATGGTGGTGGAGAACAATATTATGGCATGTTAAATTTTGGAAGCATAAAAAGCAAAACAAAAATAAAAAACTTGACAATTGGAATTCCACTTGTCCAAACCAAACAAAATTATATATATATATATATATATATAAACCAAAGTCAAACAAAAATGAAACAAACCAGAAACTTAGCAAGGTTGGCGAGAGATTATAGAGAGAGAAAGAGGGAGAGTTTAGAGAGAGAAGGTGATAGAAGAAGAAGAAGGAGAGTGATAGAGAAGTTGGAGAAGAATAAGTCTAAGTGGAGAAAAGCATTTTAGGTTTGGTGATACCGTTTTCGTATTTTTCAGATTTTCCAGAATATTTTGGAATCGTTATATTATATTGTTTTTAGTTTATTTGAGCTATATTGATTATGATATGTTGTTTGAAATTGATTTTAGGATGATTTGGTATATATTGTTTGTAATAAATTGATTTTGAATATATATATATTATTTGTTTTCCATATATGGTAGCGCTCCCCGATTCGGTCTGAGCAGATTCGGGTCGGGGGGTGTTACAGTTTTTGGTATCAGAGCCATGGTTTAGGTGTTCCTAGGCCAAAGTGAAATGTTTTGTAAATGTAAACTGTTTTGTACATGTATGCATTTTAGAAAAGAAAATAGGAGAATGTGACTCTAATCTGCAGTATTCCTCTTCTGTCTTAAATAGGATTATGGAAGGACATAATAGATCTGGTAGCCCCGCTAGTGTAGCTAAGGAAGCATCTGGTGAGTCAGTAGGTCCAAGAATGCCTAGACCAGAGGCTTAGAATCAGCCTGTAAATGTTCAGCAGATGATTGAGATTCTGCGGACTGTGACTAGAGCTCTGCCACAGAGATCAGTGGTTGAAAGGTTGGCTAAACACCGACCTACGGATTTCAGGGGTAAGTGAGATGATGATGCTACGGCCGCTTAATACTGGTTTGAGTGGACAGAGCGCATATTACAGCAGATGCACTGTACCCCAGAGGAGAGTCTGGAGTGTGCCGTTTCCATATTGCAGGAGGATGCTTACCATTGGTGGACTGCCATCATTCAGACAGTGCTGCCAGCGGAATGAACTTAGGAGTTTTTCCAGAGGGAGTTCCGGAAAGAGTATTTGGGTCGCATTTACATAGAGAACATGAAGAGAGTTTTTGTGAATCTGAAACAGAGACAGATGTCCGTTACTGAGTAGGAACGAGAGTTTAACCGATTGAGTAAGTACGTCAGTGACATGGTGTTGACAGAGGAGAGCAGGTGCAGGAGATTTAAGGACGGTCTAAATAATTATATCCATCTTTAGGTTGCTGCATTGGAGATAGTTGATTTTACTAGGCTTGTATCTGTAGCATTTAGTGTTGAAAGGGTACAAACAGATGAACAGGCCAGGAAGAGCTGGAGTCAGCAGCGGAGAGGTCAGGGACAGTCCAGTTCATCTCAGCCGCCCAGCAAAAGGTACAGGGGACCACAGAGTAGTGGCCCGAGGTAATTCCAGAGACCTCCAACATCCGCCAGACCAGGTCAGTCTACAGCATCTGTGGCTAGTGCTCCGGTAGTACAGCTAGGGGACCAGCCTTGGCTCTCTGTGATCATTGTGGAAAGAGTCATCCGGGTGAGTGCAGGAGAGTGACCGGAGCCTGCTTCAGATGTGGGTCCCGCAGTCATTTTCTGAGAGATTGTCCTAGGAGTCAAGCTACTTCTGATATGCCATCGATGAGACCAGCTCCCACTGTTTCCAAAGGGAGGAGACCTAGTCAGACGGGGACTAAGGTCAGTAGGCCCGGAGGGGCAACAGAGTCTTCAGGGCGTCAAAAGAGTCGGGCACCAGCTCGAGCCTATGTTATTAGGGCTGAGGAGGACAAGGATGCACCAGATGTGATTACTGGTATGGTTTCTATTTTTGACCTTACTGTAATTTCATTGATAGACCCTAGATCTACACATTCGTATATTTGTGATGCCATGATTAGAGATAGATATCTGGAAACTGAGTCTACTGAGTTTGATGTGATAGTGAGTAGTTCCTTAGGTCACAGTGTGATCGTGAATAGGGTTTTTAGAGATTGTCCTATCATAATACATGAGTATGAATTTCCAGGTGATTTGATAGAGTTGTCATTCCATGACTTCGATGTAATTTTGGGCATGGATTGGTTATCCAGACACCGAGTTATAATTGACTGTAGTCTAAAGCGAGTGAAGCTTAGGACATCAAATGGTGCAGAGGTATTAATGGTAGGCGATAGAAGGGATTATCTCTCTAATGTTATTTCGACCATTACTGCTCTGAAATTGATCAGAAAGGGGTGTGAAACTTATTTAGCACATGTGGTCGATTCACGGAAGGCTGATTTCAGTCTACAGAATATACCTACCGTATGTGATTTTTCAAATGTATTTTCAGAAGAACTTCCTGATCTACTACCGGTGAGAGAGGTGGAATTTGTAATTGATGTAATACCGGGAACTACACCAGTATCAATTGCTCCGTACAGAATGGCATCTACAGAATTAAAAGAGCTGAAGTTGCAGTTGCAAGAGTTGTTAGATAAGGGATTCATTCGACCTAGTATTTCCCCGTGGGGAGCACCGATACTGTTTGTGAAGAAGAAAGATGGGTCGATGAGATTGTGTATCGATTATAGGCAACTGAATAAGCTCACAATCAAGAATAAATATTCGTTGCCTAGGATCGATGATTTGTTTGATCAGTTGAGAGGAGCCACTCTCTTCTCGAAGATTGATATCAGATCAGGATATCACCAGTTGAGGGTGAAAGACTCTGATATTCATAAAATAACTTTCCGAACACGGTACGGACACTATGAATTTGTGGTGATGCCATTTGGGTTGACTAATGCACCAGCAACCTTTATAAATCTGATGAACATATCTTCCGTCCGTATTTGGATCTGTGTGTTGTAGTATTCATCAATGATATTCTGATATACTCTCAGACTGCAGTAGAACATGATCGGCATCTCCGAATAGTGTTACAGATTCTGAGAGAAAAGAAGTTGTATGCCAAGCTCAGCAAATGTGAATTCTGGTTGAATGAAATTGCTTTTCTAGGACATGTAATATCGGCAGATGGTATTAAAGCAGATCCCAAGAAAATTGAAGCAGTTATGGAATAGAAGCCTCCTAGAAATGTTTCTGAGATCCGGAGTTTTTTGGGTTTAGCCGGATACTACAGACGGTTTGTAAAGGAGTTTTCATCCATAGCTACTCCTCTTACTAAACTGCTGTACAAGAATGTCAGGTTCGAATGGAATAAGAAATGTCAGACGGCCTTTGAGAAATTGAAAGCGATGTTGGTTGAAGCACCAATTCTTGTACAGCAAGTATCAGGAAAAGACTTTGTGGTTTACAGCGATGCTTCATACAATGGCCTGGGATGTGTATTAATGCAGGATGGGAAGGTAGTTGCATATGCTTCCAGACAGCTGAAAACGCACGAGCAGAATTATCCAATGCATGATCTGGAACTTGCAGCCATAGTGTTTGCTTTGAAAATATGGCGGCATTATCTGTATGGAGAGAAATGCTATATTTACACTGATCACAAGAGTCTTAAGTATCTGCCTACCTAGAAAGAACTTAATTTGATGCAGAAGCGATGGATGGAGTTGATTAAAGATTATGATTGTGTGATTGACTACCATCCAAGGAAAGCGAATGTTGTCGCTGATACTCTGAGCAGAAAATCTCTGTATGCACTGAGAGCTATGAATGCTCAATTGAGACTAACATCAGATAATGCTATCCTGATTGAGTTGAAACTCAAGCCAAATTTGATTCAGCAGATACAGGATCAGCAACAACAGGATGAGAAACTTTTAGCCATCCGTGGTCAAGTCCAAGAAGGGAAGCAGACTGACTTTGTAATCAAGGATGATGGTATTCTGTACTTCAAGAACAGAGTTTGTGTTCCGAATGATGATGAGTTGAGAAAGACCATTCCGACAAAGGCACATAGTAGTCCGTATTCGATGCACCCTGGTAGTACGAAAATGTATCGAGATCTGAGGACTCAGTATTGGTAGTCAGGTTTGAAAAGAGATGTGATTGAATTTGTGAACAGATGTATGACATGTCAGCAGGTAAAAGCGGAACACTAGGTTCCATCAGGTTTGCTACAGCCAATATCTATACCTGAATGGAAATAGGACCGCATTACAATGAATTTCGTTACCAGATTACCTCTTACGCGAAGCAAGCAGGATTCGATTTGGGTAATCGTGGATCGACTAACGAAATCAGCACACTTCCTACCTATCAGAACTGATTATTCTCTGGATAGGTTAGTAGAGTTGTATATTAGAGAGATCGTTCGACTACATGGTGTACCAGTTTCGATAATTTCTGACAGAGATCCGAGGTTTACATCCAGATTATAGAAGAAATTTCATGAAGCTTTGGGTACACGATTGAACTTCAGTACAGCTTTCCATCCACAGACAGATGGACAATCAGAGCGAGTCATTCAAGTGCTTAAAGATATGCTCAGGAGCTGTATAATCAATTTTGAAGGGGGTTGAGTTGATCATCTTCCATTGATTGAATTTGCATACAACAACAGTTTTTAGACGAGCAAAGGTATGGCAGCGTATGAGACACTGTATGGCAGAAAATGCAGGACACCCTTATGTTGGACAGTATTGGGTGAAGACAAGTTGGTTGGACCTGATGTGATTAGACAGACGGAAGAGAAAGTTAAGATTATAAAATACAGATTGAAAGCTGCTTCCGATCGTCAGAAATCGTATGCGGATTTGAAATGAAGAGACATTGAGTATGTAGTCGGAGACAGGGTATTTTTGAAAGTATCACCATGGAAGAAGATATTGAGATTCAGAAAGAAAGAGAAGTTGAGCCCGAGGTTTATTGGTCCATACGAGATCATTGAACGTGTGAGACCAGTAGCTTATCGACTGGCTTTACCTTTGGAACTGGAAAAGACCCATGATGAATTTCATGTATCCATGTTGAGACGATACAGATCTGACCCGTCGCAGAGAGTTCAGACTAAAACCATTGAGATCCAACCTAATCTGACATATGAGGAAGAACCAGTGGAGATTCTGGACATAGAAATAAAAGAATTTCGGAATAAGAAAATACCGCTAGTGAAGATACTCTGGAGGAACCATAATGTGGAAGAAGCTACATGGGAGAGCGAAGAAGTGTTGCGACAACAATATCCACAACTATTTGAATGAGGTAAATTTCGCGGACGAAATTTCTTAAGAGGGGAAGAATTGTAACGCCCCTAATTTTCCGTAATTATGAAAAGTATTATCATTAATTATTATTAAGAATACAACAATCAAGTATGTGATTTATATTGGTGGAAAGTATATATATTCGGTATATGGTTGAAAAATGAATAGTGATTTTAACCGAGTTAAATCTCATTAGAGATATATTTTCATGGTGCATTTGGATGATAATGGGTCCAATTGAATATTGGTGGAGTCAATTTGGTAATTGGATAGGTGTAGAATATTTTTGGAATAATTATCGAGATGGGATGTGATTAATTGTAAATTATTTGTCATTTGGTGATTTGTGGAAGTCAAGGAAGCAAATTGCAATTGTGAGATATTTATATATAATATAATGTTAGTGGATGGTGGTGGTGAACAATATTATGGCATGTTAAATTTTGGAAGCATAAAAAGTAAAACAAAAATCAAAAACTTGACAAGTGGAATTCCACTTGTCCAAACCAAACAAAACACAAAAAAATATATATATATATACAAATCTAAGTCAAACAAAAATGAAACAAACCAGAAACTTAGCAAGGTTGGCGAGAGATTATAGAGAGAGAAAGAGGGAGAGTTTAGAGAGAGAAGGTTATAGACGAAGAAGAAGGAGAGTGATATAGAAGTTGGAGAAGAAGAAGTCTAGGTAGAGAAGAGCATTTTAGGTCTGGTAATACCGTTTTCGTATTTTTCAGATTTTTCAGAATATTTTGGAATCGTTATATTATATTGTTTTTAGTTTATTTGAGCTATATTGATTATGATATGTTGTTTGAAATTGATTTTGGGATGATTTGATAGATATTGTTTGTAATAAATTAATTTTGAATATATATATATATATATATATATATATATAGTTAGTGATTTGAATTACGTTTATTTGAAATATATTTTGGATCTGTAATATTGTTTACGAAAAATATTCTGAATTGATTTCCGATATGTTTTGATTATAGTAATATTACAGAGAATATTATTAAAAGCAATTTCGTATATATTGTTTTGCGATTTGTTTCGAAAAGTGATTCGAGGCATTGGATTTACTATGGATTTATGATATATAATTACACGTGATTTTAAATGTGATTTGAAGCTATTTCTGGATTCAGAAATATTTTCAGAAAAAATTTTGTAATTTGCTTGTATATGTATATTGATGTGATTCGAATTCCGAAAATGTGTATACTGATTTGGATATGATTTCAGAATTTAAATTGACGATTCTGTTCGGAATGAATTATATGATTTTTGAAAAGTGATTTGGCTCTGATATATGTAAACATAGATATGGATATAAGAGATTGACATGTCAATTGGGTTCTCTGAGTAGTACTACGCCTATCTGTTATGATTGAGGTACCATCCTTTGCGGGTTGGGAAATCTGATCTGGGATACGTAGCGGGTCCTCCGTTGGTATCAAACTCTGTTATGATATATCTGGGATACACAGCGGATCCTCTGTTGGTATCCATCTCTGTTTTGTATAGCCCGTAATCCAGTCCGAAAAGTATGTTTAGTATATCAGGAGCCTGAAATGGAAATAGAAATGAAATATAATTTGTTATATGATTTAATTTGGTATTAATAAGTTTGATACGATATTTTATTCCGATTTCGGAAGATGTTGTTAATAATTGCTTTGATAGGATATTTGTTATCGTTTTTCCCAAGGGATATATATATATATATATATATATATATATATATATATATATATTTGAAATATTTGATTTAATTGTGCCCCATATGTTGGTTTTATATGTTATTTGCGTTATTGAGATATTATATTATGTTTATACAATTGGATTTTGGGTACACCCACTAAGCGTTATGCTTAGCGTGTTGAGTTTCTCACACGCAGGTAAGAGAGTTCAGGAAGAAGATAAGACTGGAAAGAGTTGAGTCTGCAGTGATTGAGTCCTGAGTCACATCGCTCCCGCATTTTTGGTAGCCCACTATATCTTTGATGTTTTATATGTATTATATCGGTATGCATGGACAAGAATGTTTTTGTAAATATTTGAAACGGTATTTAGTTTTTATATATGTTTGTAAATATTTGTAATATTTGGGCTCATGGAATTTAATGCTTTTGAAGTTGAATATTTATAAGTATTTTGATAGTCAGAAAAACAGAGGCAAACTCTAGCGAAATTTTCAAAAAATCTTTTTGGACCATAATTTTAAATATTTATTCAGATCATTACTTAAAGTTTCTGTTTTGAAATTTGTTTTACGTATACGGTAGCGCTCCCCGATTCGGTCCGAGCAGATTCGGGTCGGGGGGTGTTACAATTGCTAAATAATCCAACAAAATACAGAAGACTAGTTGGCAGATTGATATACCTTACAGTGAGGAGACCCGATATAGTTTATTCAGTTCGTATATTGAGCCAGTTTATGCAAGAACCTAGAATGCTTCACTGGGACGCTGCCATTCGAATCCTCAAATACATCAAAGGTACAACTGGTCATGGATTATTACTTCCCTCCAAAAACAGTTTAACTTTGAAAGCTTTTTGTGATTCAGATTGGGGAGGTTGTCGCACCACAAGAAGATCAGTTACAGGCTACTATATTTTCCTTGAAAGTTCTCTCATATCATGGAAATCTAAGAAGCAAGCCAATGTCTCTAGATCATCGGCTGAGGCTGAATATCGAGCAATGGCTAACACATGTTTGGAGTTAACTTGGTTGCGTTACATACTACATGACCTAAAGGTTCCTCAAACAACTCCTGCACCATTATTTTGTGACAGTTAGGCAGCTTTACACATTGCTGCGAATCCTGTCTTTCATGAGCGTACAAAGCACATTGAGATAGACTGTCATATAATACGAGAAAAAGTACAAGCCGGAATAATTAATCCTTCTTTGTTCCTTCACACTTGCAATTGGCTGATGTATTTACGAAGACTTTAGGAAAGGATCAGTTTGTGAATTTACGTAACAAGTTGGGACTTCATGATATTCACTCTCCAACTTAAGGAGGAGTATTAGTAAATCTTAATTGTATATTTGACTATTAGGATTTGTTAGGTGAATATTAGGTAGGTATTTGTTGTACTCTTAACTTTATGTATTGTTAGGTGAATATTAGGTGAGTGTTAGTTATATGTTAAACTTTATGTGCTATATTTTCATGTATATATACCATACAAGGATAATGAAAATTTTGTACATTATTCCTTCATTACATTTTCTCCTACTTTTATCATTTTATATATTTCTTTTATTATATTTTCAGGTATCTTTATTATTTTACAGATATGTAGAGTGAACTGATTAAAGAATGTCATATATGGTTTTACTCGTTTGGAAATTAAGGTAGGAATATAATCATCGGATTCGACAACTATAATCATTAATCTTCCTTTGTTCGTTTGGGTTCCATATTTTAACTTTTATCTAACGTGTCAAGACGATCAATAATTAAATATTACATTATATATAATGGGTTGCACACCTTGGATTGCTAAACATAAATCTCCTATTTGTCACTTGTCTTGATAAAAAAAATGGTGAAAATTATTTGCACCCGAAACAAATTAGATGCACTATCTAGACAAAAAGTGAACGCTTGGACAATAAGTTGTGCCATCAAGCAGTCGTTCAAGTTGAACTACGGGTTGCATGACCAGAATACACAGAGGTGAATCTATCATTTTTTTATTTTGAGGAACCGTAATAATAAATTAAAATATTTTAAAGGGCTAAAATGAAAAAAATTAAAAATTTCAAAAAAAAATTATAATTTTTATTAGATGGTTAAGAGTCCGCGGGTATGGCCCCTGTGCATTTCCTTGCCTACACCCTAAAATATTTATGCCTTCGCCACTGTAAATATTATTGTCTGTAAATTTGGTGAGATGTTTATGTGCATATTTATATTTAGCCACTCGCATCATATTATGTGACATATCCAATCAAGAAAGAAATATATATCACATAAAATTATTGGAGTGGCCTAAACGTATCCTACCGAATGTATTAAAGCTTTTGGAAACAAAAGATAAGGCATAATGAAAGTTGGATAAGACACGAGAATCCTGACACGACACTGCCACATAAAAATAAATTAAAAGGATCGATAAATTATCAGTTAACTCTAAAAGCAATATTAATTTTTTGTTAAAAATAACCAAACATCCCTTTATTAGTGGATCAAGACACTTGTTACAAGTACGTAAGCAACATGAATGAATGTATACGCGCAAGCTTTTATTGCATCCACTCATTTGAATTAAAAAAAATGGCAATAATCTTATTGAACACATTGACAAATTTATTATTATTTGATAATTAATAAGGTGTTCGATGGGCTTATCCATTTTCCACCAATCTCGTAAGGGACTATGGGGAAAATAATTTGATAAAAATATGAGGTTGTTAGTGGAGAGATGGATTCAATGTTTCATTTACTTTTTAAACTTTTAAGCTTAGTTAAAAGTCCATCATCACACCATAATCTAATTTATAAATAGAACGAGAAGATCTTAGCAAGATTGAAACAACCCAAGAATCAATACTTGCTACAATGAATATCATTTTCTTAATCAAATTCAATTAGTAAGATACATAGGGGTTGTCGCATCAAATCCCCATTTGCCATTACATGTTAAATTTAATAAATATTGTCCACGGTTGGTCTAGTGGGGTGCACAATTGCTACAACTGACGGTGCCCTGATTCTCAAACCTCTTTGATGTGTGTAGCAACCTAATATATATAAAATAAAAAAAATTAAATAAGGTAAAGAAAAACCTTCCAAAGAGAGAAATTTGATGTTAGCATATGATATACAAATGCTTTCTCTTATTGAAATTATTATTCAAATAATATAATTGGTACTCCATGATAGCATTTTAATCAAGTACCCCTTCCGTGCATCACCCACTGCCCACATCCTTATTCTAGTAGGGTAAATAAATTGAGAAACTCATTGTTGGTTTTCCACATATATATTTAGAAGCTAAATAATGGTATTTTCTACATGTAGAGATACCGTATAAAAGTGGAGAAAAATAGGAAATTGATGTGATGAGTCTCCCACTAGTGTTTTCCAACTTTATTCATCATATACTCACAATTTCTCAACAAGAAAGATGAAAGAAGAAAGAGTAGACAAGAAAAGAAAGGGGAGTCTAAATCTGTCTAATGATAATTTTGACCATTCAGAATCCACTCAACCCTACAACACCGAACCCAACCTCATTTCTTTTGTATATGCAATAGTAAAAACCTCTTATTTACTGCTATTATATACCAATTTCCAACTACATATCCATCCACCTTATTATTATATGCCTCCTCAAACCAAGTGGGATCAAATTCAGAGGCCATTTCCATGGTTTAATGTTATTTATTAAAGGGGAGATTATACAAACACCCCTAAGGTTTGGTATAATTACACTAATAGATAAAGTTTGATATAATTACACTAATAGATAAGGTTTGACCATATCGATGCAAACCTCACTTAATGCTTGCAAAATGTTGTATGGACATCCTGCCGTCAAGTTGAGAACGTTAGTGTCTAACGGTCAACGGTCAAAGCACGAAAATGCCTAAAATACTCCCGTTTTTATTTTTTAATAAAAATACTCCTATTTTTTATTTTTTTAAATTAAAAAAAATTAAATAATTAACTATTATAATTTATATTAATAATAAATTTAATTAAAAAAATTCTTCATCTTTCTCAATCAACTCTCATCACCATCTCCAAATCATAAAACATTACCAAAACTATCTTCAAATATCTATTCACTCAACCATCTATATCAATTCACAAAATCCAATCATCTTCAAAATATCAATCCACAAAGAAACTACCTTCATATAAATTAAATATCAATAAAAAAAAAAATCTCTTCATCAAACATCACTATTTTTATCAAACATCTCAAAAAAAAAAAAAAATTCCATCAATATTCAGAAACAGTAAAGAAAAAAAAGAAAAAAAAACGATGGGACTTGTCTGCTCCTTGTCAATTATTTGTGCATCAACAACATTGTCCACTAATAGGCCATGTTTTCTCATCATGTTCCCATACCCACCTCCAGAAAAATGGCCACCAAAGCTGAGAGAAGGGCAAACCCCAGCTGGAACTAAATTTTGAATATTAGAGACTACAACTATAGAATTCATTGTTTTGATTTCGTATTAATGTTCATATACTTAAAAAGAGTCACATGCAAAAACCAAAAATTAAATAACTTAACTTTGAGAAGGAAATCATACTCAACATTGAAAATTTTTCAAACATCAGGTGAGATTTGTATCGATATGACTAAATACTATCTATTAGTGTAATTATGTCAAACCTTAGGGTTATTTGCATAATTCCCCCTTTATTAAATGGTACAATACTTAATTAAAGTCAAATGTATAAAACCTCCTATCAACTTTCAAAATTCCCAAGTTGAACAATTGGTCTGCCACATGAATGTCTCTACTAGCAGAAGATTTAGTGTCATTCATTAAATAGTATAATAATTAATTCATTTAACCCATCAAACTCAATTTATTAAAGTGGTCACGTTTCCAAAATAAGCAGAAGATTTAGTGTTATTTACTTCATTTTCACTTAATTAACCTATCAAACTTGCACTATAATCACAATTAAAATATATTTATATATATATATAGTGGTCTATTTGGACTGAAGATTTTTTTCCCTGTGTGGAGAGGTTTGTTTCTGCTGGTGGTTTGTAGTTTCTACATTGGAATGAAGGTTTCTGGTTTTGAAAATAAATATATATATATATATATATATATATAATATATACTGTAATCTCTTCGCTTAGTGTAGAGGTAAGTCTTGGTCGTACTAAACAAGTATAAATTGTAATAATATATGTCTATATATAGAATATCTTGGTCCTTGGACCACATGAAATCACCATTTAAAATGTGCCACACTGCCATGCTTCTTTCTTCTCTAGTGTTCCCATATCTAATCCAATTAAATAAAGAGAGAAACCAAAAGATTATAATGCTTTTAGATTGATTTGCCATCAAAGTCGGCATACAAAATTAATGCCATCTTTATTGTAATAAAAATATATTAATTCCATTTATACTTTGCTCAATTTCAATTTTCCTATCAGTTTCATTAGATTTTAAACTGAAAAATATTATCATTTGTGTTTTTGTGAAAAGGTAAATTATTTTGTAAAGGGTGTCAATTAATTGAAGTGGTTGTTGAGTCATCAAACTCCTTAAATAATCTGGCTGATAATGAATATATTATAGAAAAATAAATTAAAAGATATTTGCTTTTGAAAAAAATCGTCACGTCAGCTCAATTGGCTAAATAGCATGGAATTGTCTGAATAAAAACCATACAACTTTCTTTTAAGTTTTTGTTGTTATTAAACTTGGTTAGGCAACAGCACTCATTGACTTCTTGAAACTCCATTAACAATACAAACTTCATTGCTAGTTTTCTCTCTCATGTAAGCGTATATTTGTATTTCAAAATGATTATCCACAAACCCATATTGCTTTCTCCCCATGTATATGTATCATTCATGTATGATCACATATCTACAATTACATTCATCATCATCTATGATGGTTAAACATTAACCAGGGGCATCAATCCCATATTGGACTTACCTCACATGACCAATTAAGTGATATGCATCATGCATGAAGTGGGGTTTTTTTTTTTTTTTTAGTGAAAATCGTATCTGAAGTTAGATATTATAAAAATACATTTCACGTTAAAAATATATAACCTAAGAGAAAGATATATATTATCGGATGTCACTATCAGATGTCACAATCCAATAAATTAGTTTTTTAAGTTGTAAGATCATCTACTAATATATAATTACCAATAATACCGATTCTGAATTTATGATAAATACATAAAAATATCACATGCAAATTTAACAAGTGGGCTGATACATTATATAAAAAATAGATGAGAATTGAGAAACTGTACGGCCAGTCTGGAGAGTCAGTGAGTATAGGGTGGGGCCACCCTGAAGCTTTTCTTCGCCTATAAAACTCACAGGTTTCCTCAACCCTTTACCTCCTTGTGAATTGAATCCAATTCCTCCAAAATATAACTTGAAAGTTGAAACCATGCAGCCAAGCAACAGTAGTGAGGTTTCAGGGCTCCAATACTATCGACTAATTCCTCCAAACACCTCCCTTTACTCATCTCCCACATTCCATCAATTCAATAGATACTTGAATCCCCCCCTGCAGATTCAAGAATTCAATCCCCATATCAAATCATCTTCTATGAGCAGTAACAATTCAGCGACGACGACGTCGGACGAAGCTGAGGAGCAGCAGCTCAGCCTGATCAACGAGAGGAAACAGAGGAGAATGATATCCAACAGAGAGTCAGCTCGGAGATCACGTATGCGGAAGCAGAGGCATCTGGACGAGCTCTGGTCGCAGGTCGTCTGGCTCCGTAACGATAACCATCAGCTGCTTGATAAACTCAACAACGTCTCCGAGAGCCACGACAGGCTTCTTAATGAGAACACTCAACTCAAAGAAGAAGCCACCGAGCTCCGTCAAATGCTCGCAGACATGCAACTTAATGGTTCCTACCTTACTTTGAGAGACATTGAAGACATTCCCTGCAACACCGATTTGCTAAACTAGAAGACACACGATTTTTGTCCCATTTTTGCTTCTTCTCTCTTTGTATGCCAATAATTAAATCTATTAAGAAGACATGTATAATGTATGGCAATTACATGTTTTGAATACGCATGGATAAACTTATTATTATTACATCATATATATTATGTTAAAAAGTCTACTTCAAGTTGAATGCCTCCATAATTAAACAACTTCAAACAAACCACCCATTTGATTTCGGGATCTTTTATCTAACTTGGAAATTGATGCTATGAATTGCAGGGCAAAATAAAAGAGGAAAGTTTTTGTTTTTGTTTTTTTTTTTTCAGGTGTTGTTGAACAGAAGAAATTAAGGATGAGTGGCATTAGGTGGGAGATTGCTTCATGATGCACTCACTAATTATTTCCATGAAAAGAACAAACATGTACTCAAAAAGCTATATATCCACTAGATTCCCATGCACTATTTCCCCAGCTTTCTGAGAAATTTCCTTGACCATTTTTCAACTTGGAGGTCCACCTTCATTTTGGATAGGGTCAGCTGAGCTATATATTGCACACCACCTCCGACTTTCTTGCGCACCCAAAATTTATTTGGGACATTTTACATTTGTTTGTAACTTTTATTGACTCATGCATTTTATTATTCTCATTTACAATAGCTAATTGGTAACGTTAAAATTTTAACACATATTTAAAGGAAAATTCTCAACTAAAAGTATAAGCATAGACCCCTGAGAGATTTCCTAAACCAGAGTCGTGGAAGAGGTCCTATCGGGATTGCTCCACAGAGGTGCTCCACTTAACACCCCACAGTCCAGGCTCCACAAGAAGTCCAACTCGTTTTCTAAGCGAGGACCATAACGTGGCCTCGTTCAAGAGCTGGAATAATAAGGCAGGTCACCAATTAGGTCATTAGAACACTTGCAATGATAAAGAAAGATCTAACCGTTGAGGATCAAGATTTAATGACCAAGGAAAAGGATGAACGCCCAGATTGGTGCCATCTCAACCAATTGAAAAGGATGAACACCCAGATTTAAAGACCAAGGAAAAGGATGAACCATATTCGAATCGTAATTTATAGTTTGAGTCGGTTTTGGGTTTGTATTCGGTTCGGTTTTGAATTTTAAAAAATCATATTGAAAACGGTTTGATTCAGGCAGCCCAAAACGGGTTTAAACCGTTTGAACCGTGATATAAAAAGAAAAAAAAAAACGAAACCTAACCTAATTTCTCACTAACTCTAAAGATATGTTTTAGGTTGATAGTAGTATAGTAATATATTATTGAGGCAGTAATAGTCATGTGAGAATCTCAAGCTTGGTTTCTTCAAGTCTTATTTTCCATGATTTTCGCTGTGAAATCAGTTTGATTTTGGAGTGCTCTAGTTAATTAGTCTGAAATGTGTTAGTTTGATGCAAGCCAGTTTATTTTCAATATAATTGTAAAGCTTACCATCAGTAACCCAACAAATAAATATGCTGAAATGATAGTTGTTGCATAAAATAAAACCTTATAATAGTTTGTGAAGAAATAATCTTGTGCCATCAAAGAACAAATTTTAAAACAATGATATTTTGTTGGAAGAACATCTTTAAAAAGAGTTGAAAATGTAACCTGCACAAGCATGTGGAAGATTGATATTATTAGTCTTCAGAATTTATCATTCTACAAGCTTAAAGAGATATTCATTAGACATTTTGAATACATCATTCTGCAAGCCTAAAGCCGTTGATTGAGAAAGAAAGATCATGCAGCCTTTTTGTATATTTATATTTGACTCTCAAGCTGTCGGATGAAAAAAAAATTGTTTTGTACAAATTAACATTTAAAACTTACTAAAATTTAAATACATGAAAAATGCTCAATAGGCTCAAAACATATTAAATCGAATCGAACCGTATTAATTCAATTCGGTTCGATTCGGTTCTCACCTTTAATTTGGTTCGAGTCAGTTTCAATTTTTAAAAATCGTATAAATTTTAATTCGGTTCAATTTTATCCAAAACAGTACCGAATCGAACCGTACCCCCCCTAACTCCGAGAGTCGTAAGACCACTGCTGCTAGAACATTTTTAGTTTTTTTTCACACCCCCAAACCCATATCAAATTTAAATTTCAACGTCTAACAACCACCTGCGACCCTTTTAGTAAAGTGCATGCGCACCCATCGCCGGTGGGTATCGTCAGATGGAATTGTCATCCCTGTATGCAATAGTCCACTGAATTCTTGGTCCAGATAATAAGGCGGGTATGCTCCATACATGATCGTCCAAAGAGTCTGTTTCGTGTGCAGCGAGCTTAGCACTCACTAGCTGTCTTGGTTATTTTGGATAATTATTAATTTGGTCCCTAACTTTTAGAAAATTACCAAATTTTTAACACAATTTCATTTATTGGTATTCTTTGGCCCTAACTTTTTGAAAATGTATCATTTTGGTCTCTCTAACTGATTTTCTAGTGGTCAAACCTCACCGAATTGACAAAAAGACTGATTCGCCCTTGATTCTATTTTAATGAGTTAAAATTACAATTTTAACCTCAAATTTTAAAAAAATTATTAATAATTAGAAGGGTAATATGATCATTTTATATTAATTTTTAAAAAATATATATTTAAATTGATTTCCATCGTCCATCAAGATTGATGGATCTAGATGGACGGTGGAGATTATATTTAATTGTTTTTTTAAAAATGAAAATTGAAAATCAAAATTTTTTTTAATTTTTTTTTGCTATTCAGCAAAAAAAAAAAAAAATTTTGAAATTTGTTCTTGGTGGAGATCCAATCTGGATCTCTACCAAGACTAGCAAAAAAAAAATTAAAAAAAAATTGATTTTTAATTTTCAATTTTTTTTAAAAAAATTCAATATAATCTCCATCGTCCATCAATCTTGATGGACGGGGGAGATCCAACTAATTTTTTTAAAATTTTTAATTTATTTTATTTTAAATTTTTAACTAGGGTAGGTATGTCATTTTATCAAAATTCACTATTGAGCCATTGATAGGTTTAAAGACAAAAATACTCCTGGAACAGTTAAGTTTGACTAACGGTTGACTCACAAAAGACCAAATTGATACATTTTCAAAACGTTAGGGCTCAAGGATACCAATAAATGAAACTGCATTAAAAATTTGATGATTACCCAAAAGTTAGAGACCAAATTGATAATTTCCCTATTATTTTTTTATCGGGTGGATCGAGTTGGATTAGGTTATATTTTAGAATAAATAACACTCAATCTACCCGAGGTTTGATAAATTACATTCGGAATCAAAGTTTGCATAAATTGACACCGACCTCCCCTCCCGTTAATTTTGACCATTAAAAATAAGTATTGACCGTCTAAAAATAGTAAAAAGACTAAAATACCCCCAATTAAAAATATTTGATTTTCAATTTTTATTTTTAAAAAAATTCCAACATAATCTCCACCATATATTCTTAATTTGCAGTGGAGATCCATTTAAAAAAAATTTAATTTTTTAAAAATTAATATAAAATAATTATATTACCCTTTTATTTTTAATTAGGGGTATTTTAGTCTTTTTACTGCTTTTAGACGGTCAACACTTATTTTTAACTGTCAAACTTAACGGGAGAGGAGGTCCATGTCAATTTATGTAAACTTTAATTTCGAGTGTAATTTATTAAATCTCAGATAGGTTTAGTGTTATTTATTCTATATTTTAATTAACCCACTCCAATCTTAAAATTAATTCAATTAAAACGAGTAAGGTTGGGTTGTGTCGCAAGTTGGGTGTCCACCCCTGGACACCCCTAAATTATTATAAACAGTGCTTTACTACTACGAGCAAACGAAGTACTAGCAACGGTCAAAAAATCCGCCAAAGCATGAGTGTTCAATTTAATGGCAAGTCATATCTCTCAGACTTCCCTTGCAAGAGTTTTATCCAAATGTCTCCACAAAAAAACACAACCCATCTCTCCATTCTCTACATTTACTCTGAGTAAGCAAACGGAAACAAAAACGAAAACCTTCTCTCACATTTTCCAAGAATGCACCTATCGCCCAGCGCAAAACCCTGGGAAACAAACCCATGCTCGCATCATTGTATCTGGCTTCACGCCCACAATCTTCGTCACCAACTGTTTGATCCAGCTGTACATAAAATGCTCCAATTTGGAGTCTGCCTATCGGGTGTTCGATAACATGCCTCAAAGGGATGTTGTTTCTTGGAATGCGTTAGTTTTTGGGTATGCGGCGTCTGGTAACGTTGGTTTTGCAAGGTCTTTGTTTGAGGCAATGCCTGAAAGAGATGTGGTCTCATGGAATTCATTGATGTCGGGATATCTGCAGACCAAGGATTGTTTGAAGGTGATTGAGGTTTTTGTGGAAATGGGAAGTTCGGGTGTGGGGCTTGATCGGAGGAGTTTCGCTATTATTTTGAAAGCTTGTTCAGTTTTAGAGGACTGTGATCTGGGGGTTCAGGTTCATGGCTTTGCTATGAAAATGGGGTTCAACAAAGATGTGGTTACAGGGAGTGCTTTGGTGGATATGTATGCAAAGTGTAAGAAATTGGATTGTTCACTTTTTCTATTTAGTGAAATGTCTGAAAAGAATTGGGTTTCGTGGAGCGCCGCGATTGCAGGTTGTGTTCAAAATAGTGAGTTTGTCAAGGGCTTGGATTTGTTTAAGGAGATGCTAAATAATGGTGTTGAAGTTAGTCAGTCGATTTATGCTAGTGTGTTCAGGTCTTGCGCTGGGTTATCTGCATCTAGGTTAGGTACTCAGTTGCATGCCCATGCTTTAAAGACTGCTTTTGGATCTGACATCATTGTTGGAACTGCCACTTTAGATATGTATGCAAAATGTAACAATATGCCAGATGCTCAAAAGCTATTTAACACATTGCCTAATCATAGTATGCAATGTTACAATGCCATTATTATTGGTTATGCACGAAGTGGTAGAGGCTTCGAAGGTTTACAGTTATTTCGGCATTTGCTGACATCTGATCTTGGTTTTAATGAAATAAGTTTATCTGGTGCATTTAGTGCATGTGCAGTAATTCAAGGATATTTGGTGGGGCTTCAAGTACACGGGTTAGCAGTTAAGAGTACTTTTAGGTCAAATATTTGTGTAGCAAATGCTATTGTTGACATGTATGGTAAGTGCGGAGCTTTAATTGAAGCTTGTCGCATCTTTGATGAAATGGAAAGAAGAGATACTGTGTCCTGGAATGCAATTATTGCCGCTCATGAGCAGAATGGGAATGAAACGGAAACACTATCCTCTTTTGCTTCAATGCTTCGTGCAACAATGGAACCAGATGAGTTCACTTATGGCAGTGTCTTAAAAGCTTGTGCAGGTCAGCAAGCTTTGGGATATGGAATGGAGATCCATAACAGAATTATTAAATCAGGGATGGGGTTGAACTTGTTTGTCGCAAGTGCTCTTGTTCATATGTACTGCAAGTGTGGAACGATGGAGGAAGCGCAAAAGATCCATGACAGAACAAAAGAACAGTACATGGTTTCTTGGAATGCAATTATATCAGGGTTCTCAGAGCTAAAACAAAGTGAAAATGCACAGAAATATTTTTCTTGGATGTTGGAAATGGGTGTACAGCCAGATAACTTCACTTATGCAACAGTTCTTGATACCTGTGGTAACTTGGCTATTGTTGGACTTGGGAAGCAACTTCATGCACAGATAATTAAGCAAGAATTGCTATCAGATGTATACATAGCCAGCACTCTTGTCGATATGTACTCGAAATGTGGAAACATGCAAGATTCCCATAGAGTCTTTGAGAAAGCACCAAAGCGGGACTTCGTGACATGGAATGCCATGATTTGTGGCTACGCACATCATGGTCATGGAGAAGAAGCCCTAAAGATTTTTGAGAATATGGTAAGTCAGAATATTAAGCCAAATCATGCGACTTTTATCTCAGTACTTCGAGCTTGTGCACACATGGGACTTGTTAAAAAGGGTTTATATTACTTCAATTCAATGCTCAATGACTATGGTTTAGATCCTCAGTTGGAACATTATTCATGCATGGTGGACTTATTAGGAAGGTCAGGCAAAGTTAGTGAGGCATTGGCGCTTATTCAAGAGATGCCTTTGAAAGCTGATGATGTGATATGGAGAACTCTGCTGAGCATTTGTGAGATCCATGGCAATATAGAGGTGGCTGAAAAAGCAGCCAGTTCTCTATTTCGATTGGACCCGCTAGACTCTTCCACTTATATCCTTCTATCAAATATTTATGCTGATGCAGGAATGTGGAACAAAGTTTCGGATATCAGACGGATAATGAGGCAGAATAAGCTGAAGAAAGAGCCAGGATGTAGCTGGATTGAGATCAAAGATGAGGTACATGCATTTCTTGTTGGGGACAAGGCTCATCCAAAATATGAAGAAATATATGAGAAGCTTGGATTGCTTATTGGAGAGATGAAGTGGGCTGGATGTGTGCCTGACATAGATTTTGTACTATATGAGGAGGAAGAAGAACATCTCCAGCAAGCAGAACTCAGAACCTGCATGAGCAATCTCTAGTTGTACAACCACTATTCCATCCTACGATGATTCTATAAATATTTGGCTACGAGGGATAGATACTTCAGAATTTGGAAATGGATAAGAAAGGAATATTAAGAATTAGAAAACAAGATCATTGGCGAATTCAGTGGTGAGATTTTTGACACAATAACCAAAGCAGCAGAAATGCCCACCCACATATAATATGTTGTGGCATCACGGGGTGAGAGTAGACGAGCACAAAGGTGACATCATACTGGTGTGGTATGCCTATCCCTCCAAGTTTTTCTCCCAAAGAAGCCAATAAGAGAGGATTTGTTTTTGAAAAACATGGCAGCCTCCAAGTTTTTCTCCCTAATAAGTCAATACGAGAGGATTGTTTTTGGAAAACCTGGCAGCCAACGGCCGCAATTTTTCTTCCAAGCTCAACTTTTTTAGTCTAAGAATTGCATTAGAAAGTAGCAAGTATATCAAAAACACAAAATGGCAATGTAAAACCATCAGGTTTGACAATTCGAATGAATTATATTTAGTAGATTATCCTGAATAAATTGTTCCCCTTCCTTCACTACATAATACAAATGTAAATTAGAAAATCTGTCCTTAACAGGAGAAAACAACAGCCAAAAACTTACTGATCAAATAGCTTCCAATGTGGCCAACTAGCCAAGCTTTTTACACATTTCTCTGGCTCAGACAATAATATCTAGCATTACTCGAGCAAATATGCTGGAAGCCAATACATAAGAAAAACTCCATTTCCAGAACAGATCAGGTCAAAACAAAATATTGGGTAAGCCAGCTCTAGTCAGAAAAAAGACATTTCCTATGATATAATCCAAATGAGTTGAGGAAGACTATCCATGTAATGCAGCAAAAATTCTCCACTTTGAGTTGATAACAAAATAACAGCATCAGGAAAGTATCCGGTTATACTCCGACTTCCAGATGGCACATAATCTGGACAGAGTTCCAACTAAAACTTCTAGTGTAGGTACAAAAAGATTGCATCTTGCATGCAGTTTCAGAATATAACAGTACTTCTCATCAAGAGGTCAGTATGATCACTGATCCACCAATTACCTGCCATTTCATTTTTGACTTTTCTGGGACTTATTGGGTGTGCCTCATAAGTGTGTAAACAGATGCTGCATTAAGCTTCCCTAGAATGTCAAGCAGAATTCCTTAACTGTTTTTGAACCTCTGCACCACTATCAAAACAGTTGGTTCTGTTTTTTCAAACAATAAGCTGCAGTGGAAATCAGTACAACGAGTGTTGCCATGAAAATATTTTTGAAGTTAAGCAGCCCTGCATCTATTCTCCTCACAGTCCCAAGCTCAGATGTCAAATCTACCGGTTCTGCTTCAGTCTTACCCACAGATACATTTTTCTGAGTCTCATCTAGCTGGAACCAGAAAAAAAAGACAAATCTTAGACAATTCCCAGACATAACATTTTCGGTAAAACACAACATAAAGAAGGTGAAAAAAAAATGGAATGTAAACTCAACAAGAAAATTAAAGTATAATATTTTGAAACCTCCTACCCTTATCAACAGGAGTTCTGATTTCTTACCCAATTATGCTTGAAAATTCAGGCTGTCTACAGAAAATATGAACAACAACATAAACATAAAAGTGGAGTTCAGTGAAAAGAAAGTAGATTTCAAATGACTAGGAGATTTCAAACAAGAAGTAATTTCTAAAAATTTATGCCTTCTCGTCCCAAAATCTAAAAGAAGAAAAAAGAAGTAAAATTAGAGCATAAGCTCAAGGTTCTCCAGTGGAATATGGTTAGATCTATTGTAATGGGACAAGAGGTATAGGATTTATACCCTCTAATACCAATGTTGGTGGATTTAGTTTAATTTGACTTTGTGGATGAAACCGGATAGGGTGGAGCGAGAGATAATAAAAACTTAAGGGGTCTGGTTAAACATAGGAAAACCAGGAGGAAAGTAATTCACGGTCATGGCCATAATTCAATATAGGATATGGCCTAGTATAACATACCACTGTACACTCTTTGGTTGCCAGAAAACCTCCATTTTCCTTTCTGGTATTAAACTTTCCTCATCAGCCAAAAATATCATAGTCCCAAATGCCAATTAAACATTTTAACTCTTGAAGATCTACAAAAACAATCCCCTTTATGGTAACTGTAACCGAAACATGATTCAAGCTATTCAAGCCAGTGCAGATTACGTGGGTATTAATTTCTTTAGATGCCATCGGAGATGGCAAGAGAACCTTGCAATACCAGCATGATGCATCGAATGGCCATCCGCTTTGCATAAAGTTCAGACAATTTTCACCAAGATGCAAAAGTTCTTCCAAAAAGGTTTTTTGAGATCCAGCTGTAGCATGGAAAAAGTCCTTGCATATTATTTTTGGTATTCACATTATGTAACCTTTTTACTATCATGTTCAATATAATTTTCCACATTTCCACCTAATAAGTATGTCTTGACCAAGCATGGAGATTAAACGTTCATAAGACAGCCTGACAACAGAAGGTATTTTTTCAAGCAAAGTCCAGCAAAATTGGCATTATTTTATGAGAAAGGGATCATCTATGGAAAATATAAAATTATTGGAAAAGGAAAACGGGTTAAAAAAGAATAAGAGGTGTATAATCATTGCATGTACAATTACCATACTACTAAGTAGTCCAATAACTCAGCAAAATACCTCAGGAACAGGAGCCGATAACACAGTTATTTCTTCCTTGCTTTCTGTAGCACAAGGAGCAGTAGTCAGATCATGCTTTGGAAACAAACATTCTTTATCACTTCCTCTATTGTCGTAGCTCATAACAATTGAGGGATCCTTCTTAGTTTGCTGCAACTGCACTACCATTACTCTGTTCTCCAACGTTAGTGAAGCTATCTGCACAACAATGGAAAGCAACTTACAATCAGAAGAAGCTGATCTATATAATTTAGAGTTGGTTAAAAATCCATGCAGCTTCAATTGGCATTTAAATCATGTCTTGCGTATACCATAGCCAAATTTTAAATTTTCATTTGTCTTACAGCACAATAGAAAAATCTTAGAACTTAAAAGCAATTTTCATGATTTAAAAAGTTCAAACTTCAAAATGCAAATCTCGCTGTCATAGAATTACACTGACTTTAAGTTCTAAATTTTTCTTTAAAAACTTTTTTTCAATAAGAATTAAGAACTTCAAAGTTCAACGAAACAGACAATTCATAACAGAGATAAAAATCTTTGTTCACATTCCAAATGATTCAGAGTTTTCAACAAATTCATCGAAAATGTTGAAAACTTAGTAGTGGAAAAGCAATAACCTCCTATTTATACAAAAAGAATTTCACCTAAGTACTAAAGCCCCAACAACCCCCCAGCCTACTCCCCACAAATACAAAAAATTAAAAATCATTAAGTCAGGTGACAAGAAACTACAAGAGCTCCAAACCTGCTGATGAAGGCGTTCTCTCTCAAAGGCCAATTGCATTACAAGATTTGTTATCACTTTTGCTCGGATGTCAATGTCCTTTGCTGTTGCCATTTTAGTTTCCTCAGCTTCATGCAAAGATGCCTCCAAGCATTCAAGTCTATCCCTCAAGAAGCTTAGTTCCTCATTTAGTCCTGCATTAGCTTCAGATAATATGATTAACTTCTCTTCTGCACAGTCAGCCTGACTATCAGCTTTCGAAACTTTCAACTTCAGACCCTCAATTACATGTTCCATGTCTTTAATTGTAGAATACAACAAAGTTTGCTTCTCCTCACTAGCTTCAGCAGCTGCAACAGCACGCTGTAGCTGAATATCACTTTCCCTCAATTGTCTGTCAAGAGAATCCACCTTTTCAGAGGAAACACAACTGCTTTTAAGAAGACCCAGCTCTTCATTAAGTTCCATATTAGTGTCAGCTAATAACTTACACTGTGATTCTGCACTCTCTGTCCTACTTTCTGTGTTAGATAATTTAACTTTCAAATCCTCAATAAGATTTTCCAATTCACTGATTACAGAGCATAAGGCATTATGCTGCTCCTGACTACCCTCTGCAGAGGCCTTAGCATCCAACAGCTGAAACTCAGACTCTTTCAGCTGCTTCTCAAGTGAACTCACCTTCTCCCTCAGAGTGAAGTTCTCAGAATTAGCAAGAATTAGGTTATCTTCAGCTTCGGTCAAGCTGGCTTTTAAACCATCAGTCTGAGCTAGAAGGAAGTCGTTAAGTTTTAAATTGCCGCTTTCAAGCTTCTGCAAGGCATGTTCTTTGACTTCCAATTGTTTCATGGAACCATCAAGCTTTGATCTTAGTGCATTTTCTCGCTGAATTGAACCATTCAAATTGAACTGAACAATCTGGAGTCGACCAAGTAATTCTTTTGAACTGCCCATCAGGACCTCAGCAGCATTCTCTGCCTCAAAACGTCTTTCACATGCATCTGTTGCTTCTTCCTCCATGTAAAATACATCTTGTTCATAAGAGAGCAATCTAACTTTCAGCACTTCTTCAATTTGTCTTGATTCAGTTAACTTCTTTTCAAGATCCATCTCTCTTGCCAATGATTTCTCTAGCATCCTCAAAATATGTCTCTGTTGCTCAGCAGTTTGCATTTTTATCTTCGTATTCATGTTAAAAAATTGGCCATCTTCTGAAAAGCCTGTACTCTTCTCATCTGTCAACATGCATGCATTTAAAAGTAATACAAAGATTCAAACTTCTTCTGGTTAAGTATTGCACCTCTTTTTCACCACATCAACGAGGCAAACAATTAGAAAATAAAATTTCTTGTTTTTCAAGAATCAACAATTTCTTTACTTGTCACGCATCATTATCAAGAACTGCTAGAATTTAGCAAGTCAAATATGAGATATTCTGTAAGTGTCCGGTTGATACTTACAGCCTGTATTCTGTTTTAACTTTTAGAGAAAAGATCTATAAAGCTTTTTCTATCATTCATAATTATAAGATGTCAGTAATCAGGTGCAAACAAAATTCCAAAACATAAGAAGAATAGTTAACATTTACAATCTACTAAGTTAACCTTTTGTTTCGTATATTGATCCAATAAAATTTTAACCCATTCCAAAACATTAACTTTTAACATGAGAAAAGGACAGCATTTTTAAAGCTATTTATAATCCTACTTCACATTACTTTTTGGTGGCCTGAAATTTCAAAACAGGCCTATTTTATGAATTTCTGAAGCAGCTCCAGACAAATATGTTAATGCCAAGAAACAATAATAAAAAATAGTATACTTAATGAAGTTTATAGCTTACAATTTTCTTCCCCGTCTAGACAAGACAAGGTTCTCTGAAACTGGGCAGACTGCAGTTTAATTTCTGATATTTGTTCGGCAGACTGCTTCAATGAATTTTCAGAATCTAATAACTGTTCTTCCATTTCCACAGAAGTTTCTCCCAAGTGCTTATATGAAGATATTGCCTCACGCACATTGATAATATCTGCTTGGAGAGTAGCCATGAACTTGTCCAATTCTCTCACCTCTGAATCTACTATTCCAGATAAGAGATCAAATTCCAGAGCTTTCTCCGCAGCATCAGACAAATTATGCTCTCTCTCCGAAGCAAAGGCTTCAAAGTCACTTTCCCTTGTTGCCACATGCATCATAAGTATATTTAAGTTCACTAACTTCTCCGAAGAACATGCTACATCCAATTCCAATCTCGTTAGAATCTCGCCAAAACTTCCTTGTTCTCCCATCATCTCTTTGTTAGATGAGATCCCTTCAAGTAAATCAACTTTATTCAATTTTGTCTCTTGATCATTAACATTGACAACAACAGAAACATTTGTTTCCTGATCCACATCAGCATCCATTTCAGTGGTTTACTTCTCTTCTTGGTCCCAAAACCTGAAAACAAACTTACAAAAGAGAGAGATAAGATAGTGTATAACACGAGAGGGAAAACAAAAGGAAAACGTTGGAGTTTAATAAAGTGAACTGAAGGTTTTTTTCTCTTTCCATTTCTTTGTCTTTTTGCTAAATAGTTATCTACTCTTAATGCTGTTTTCTCAATAGATCTTGTACGGTTATAAAACATCACAGCGTAAAGAATTTTGCAGGTTCAAGTTCACAACTAAAGGTGATGAACAAAATTTTGCCAATCTAGGATCTGATTTGATCTACATTAGTTACATCATTATACTAAACCACATAGATATCGGAGAAAATGCCTGCATAAACTCAACCTACTCTTGCTTTACATTATTTATAAGATTTATTATTTCAGAACTGTATAACGCCATAAGTCTACACACATTTATAAACGCACATCGAATCACTACAATTTATCCTTCTTAAATATCCTACAAATTGATCGACCTTGTTTTCCAAACTGAAATCCCATTTTCTCACATCACATCAAATCCATTTTATTATTTTAGAAACAACAATTGAGGATGAATCTGAGTCTACCCAAAATAAAAAAATCCTTCGCCCACTATGAATTCTATATCCAAAAACATCCATTTTATATAGCATCCAACCCTGCGAGGATAAACTAAACTTATAGAACAGAGTAGAGAAATACAACTCTGCAGAAGAAAGACATATGAAAAACTTCATGCTCACAGACATACACATTCATTATCATCCTTCAAAAGATTCCTGACCTCTGAACAACTTATAACCTATAATCAAAAAGTTGCAAAATACAAAAAGAAAAACTTATAACAATCCCACGATTGATTGGTTATATTCATTATATTATTAAAGTATCAACAACCCATTTCACAAACTCGCATAAGAACAAAAATCCCTCTACAAGCCAAAAACAGTACTGTATCTAAAAACTAAAAACACCCTTCTCAAAATCTGCAACCTCTCTTATCCGAACAAACCCACATGAATTTCAGTCAGTTCTTCGAGAAAACACGAAAATCATAACAGAAAATGCAGGAGAAATTGCAGTACCTGAGTTTTCAACGACTTCGAAACAGAAAAGTATCTCCCGAAAGTCGGTGTTTAACTTCAAGAATTGTTTAACAGTGTTTTCGCTAATTGTAATCAACTTTAGATTTTAAATGCCAAGTGTTTTCGCTAATTGTAATCAACTTTAGATTTTAAATGCCACGTGCTTCATTGAGTTAGTTTTAGTTATAATAATGGACGGATGAATTTTTTGTGCTTTTTTTTCTACCCCTTCAGTTGCCACAATAAGTCTTCACATTTTAGGGATTTTATTAAAATTTTCTCTAGTATATTTATTAAAATTTTCTTTTAATTTTATTTTTAGCTAAAATTCTTTCTATAATTTAGTATATTAGTCAAAATCTCCTTACCATTAGTTTTAATTACCAAAATACTATTGACCGTTAACTTTTCAGATAGACATATTATTAAAATCCCCCTATAATTTAATGTATTAGTCAAAATATCCTCATAGTTTCATTTATGATCAAAACTCCCGTAGTTTCATTTTATAGTCAATTTTTCTCCTACCGTCAGTTTTAATCACCAAAATACTTTTAACCATTAACTTTCTGTTAAAAACTTTAGGGCAATAAGGGTAAAAAGGTAAATATCTAGATATATATTAAATTAAAATATTTTAATTTATAATATTAATGAATCTCTACCGTCCATAATATAATGACATTAAAGATCAAATATAAAAAATTAAGAATTAAAAAAAGTTGGATCTCCGTCGTCCATAGATAGACGGTGGAGATCATAAACACAATTTTTTTAAAAAAAATTACAAAATATTTTTAAAAAAAATAAAAAATAAAAAGATGGATCTTCACCGTCCATCTCCATATTATGATGAATATTAGAGATCAAATTTTAAAAATTTAAAAAAAGTTGGATCTCCACCGTGCATAGATGGACGGTGGAGATCATAAATATAACAATTTAAAAAAAATTAGCAAAAATTTTTTTTAAAAATTAAAAAAGTAAAAATAAAAAGATTGATCTCCACGTCCATCCCCATATTATGATGGACATTAGAGATCAATCTAAAATATTAAAAAATTAAAAAAAAGTTGGATCTCCATCGTCCATCTATGAAAGGTGGAGATCATAAACACAATTTTTAAAAATAAAATTAAAAATAAAAAGATAGATGGACAATAGATATCATAAACACAAATTTTTTTAAAAAACAAATTACCAAAATTTTTAAAAAAATGGATTTCTACCATCTATCTCCATAGATGGATAGTAAAGATTATAAACACAAAATATTTTTTTTAAAAAAGCTCATAAAAAATTAAAAATAAAAAAATGGACCTCCACCATCCATCTCCACAGATTTTAAATTTTTAAAATTTTAAATTCTTTAATATTTTATATTTGATCTCTAATATTATCATATTATGGACAGTAGAGATTCATTAACATTCTAAATTAAAATATTTAAATTTAATATATATATTTACCTTTATACCCTTGGTGCCCTAAAGTTTTTTACAAGAAAGTTAATGGTTAAAACTATTTTTATAATTAAAACTGACGGTAGGGGGAAATTGACTATCAAATGAAACTACGGGAGGAATTTTGACCATAAATGAAACTATGAGGAGATTTTGACTAATACATCAAATTATAGGGGGATTTTAATAATATGCCTAACTAAAAAGTTAACGGTCAATGGTATTTTAGTAATTAAAGCTGATGGTAGGGGGGATTTTGACAAACACAGCAAACTACAGGGGGATTTTAACCAAAAATAAAACTAAAAAGAAAATTTTGATAAATACACCAAACTATAGGGGGATTTTAATAATATCATTTCTTTATAACATGCGACTTTTACAAAAGTGATCGAATACGCCCTAATTTTTTAAATTGTACCAATTTTATCTTTCATTTAAAAATCTTTTAATCAAATCTGACAGTTAAAATGTATTTTAGGGTGATTTAATCTGGACTTTCAAAATAATTTATAAATTTTTTATAAATGAATCACTTTTGTACATTCATAGATTTCTATTAAATTTTATAGACTTTACAAAATTTCAAAGCACTTTCATAAATTTTTATTTAAAAATACTTTCAAAACATTGAAGGACTCTTTGGCTTTTAAAAATATAAATATATGTTAACTAGTTATACTTGCATCTTAAATGGAAATGAGTGAACTATTTTAAAAATTGTGAATTATAGATTTAAATATATGATGAATACTTAAAAGTGTATGTTTAATAAGATTGAATGGTTGAAAATTAATGTATGACAAATTGAAAACTGAACCAGAGAGCATCGCGACCTGGTCACCGCGACCACAGGTCGCGATGGCTTGCTCGCGGTGAAAAACGCGATTTCTGGCAGTGAGCATTGCGACCAGTCACCGCGACCACAGGTCGCGATGGCTTGCTCGCGGTGAAAAACGCGATTTCTGGCAGTGAGCATTGCGACCAGTCACCGCGACCACAGGTCGCGATGAGCTGCTCGCGATGAAAATGTCAAAATCGGGCAGAGAGCAACGCGACCACCAGCGCGACCAAGGCGCGCTCGCGATGAAGGCGGTGCGAATGGTCCAGTGAGCCGCGATCTGGTGGCGCGACCACAGGTCGCGACGGCGGTCGCGGTAGCGAAAAAAATATAAAAAAAAGAGAAGCTTCTCGCAGAAGCCAGAAAACAGCGAGAGAAGAGAGAGTGAGCGAGAAAGAAGGAAAAAGAGACCGAGAAAAGAAAAGAAAAAGAAGAAAAAGAAGAAGAGAGAAAGGAAAAGTGAAGAGAAAAAGGAAAGGGAAGGAAAAAAAAAATCGTAGAACCGCGGATTGTCGAACGAAAACAAGGATTCCAGGTTGGTGTACTTTCGTTTTTGGAATCTTTACGAAAAATATTTCGTTTTCGTTTTCATTTTCGCTTTCGTTCTCGTTTTCGTTTTTATTTCCGTTTTCGTTTTCGATTTCGTAGAGATTTCGTATGAAAATTGTTTATTGTATATAAAAAATCGATGTTTGATGTATTTATTGTTGATTTTGGACCGATTTTGTGATTGATGCGACTTTTTGTACCCGCAAGTATACGGGGTCGGCACAAGTAATAAAATGATGAGTAAAATTATCGTCTCCACAGGGATATTTAGGCGTTGAGTACTAAAATTAACCAAGCCTATTTCTATTTGGATAATCGAAAGATTTTAATAGATTGAATTGAAAGATGAAAATATAAAAACATAAAAGTAAAGCAAACAACCAATATGAGAGATTAGTTAGGGTATTTGAATTCACCTAATCCATCCAATTGAATTTCATAAAAGCACATTGTTGAGGTTTAACTATGCATGATGATGACCGTGTTCATCTAATTTATCCAAAGTCCCCTCTCGAGGTAAATCGGACCTATTCCGCATACACTAATATCCTATCTCTCGATGGTATATCCAAGTGTATGGAAATGCATTAGTTACAATAAACACCCTATGTGATCACACAAGCAAATTAGTATATCTCTATCCAATTCTACTTGTGGTGGACATTATATCGAGCACGTGGTGGGCGTCTCCTCTCGGTATATAACACACCACCAATTTATCATCTAAATGTAGGCCTTCACATTCAAAAGCATTAAGCACAATAATACCACTCAACAACACAATAATCAACCACAACAAATTAAACAATCAATTCATTCAATTATCATAGAATAAGATTCATCAAAACCCTAACTTACAAATTTAGTTCATAATCAAAGATTTACAACTAAACATGTTTTCCAATTAATAAAGAGAGTTACAAGCATGAAAATAAAGAAGGAAAGGGATAGAAAAACTCTAGGTGTGATGAACTTTCGTCCTCCTCCTCATTGGGAATTTGTCTAGCTTCCACTTTCTCCAAATCCAAGCTTGATGGTGAGATTTTGGCTCAAGGATTGAATCCAATCCCTCTTGGTTTCAAGATGATCTTCTTCTCCCCTCTTTGCCTCTTCTCTTCTCTCTTGGTCTCCTCTTGGTCCTCTCCTTAGAGCCCTAGTCGAATCCCCTCTCTTTAGAGCCCTTTTTCTACTTATAGGCATTGAAAAATAGGTTTCTCGCGTCGCCATCGCGACCACTGTAGCGCGACCTACGGTCGCGGCACTGTGCTCGCGGCGCTCACTGCCAACAAATTGATGTTTCATCACGACCACTGTAGCGCTACAGTAGTCGCGGCACTGTGCTCGCGGTGCTCACTGCCAACAAATTGATGTTTCATCGCGACCACTGTAGCGCGACCTACGGTCGCGGTACTAGGTCGCGGTGCTCACTGGTCCAAATTTCAGGATTGCGCACTGTTACGAAAATGACCATAACTTTCTCTAGACAACTCGGAATCACGAACCGTAAAATTTGCCGGAAAGCAGACATCGTGACCTTTCCAGAAATATAAGGCGCTCAACCCAGTTCATCTTGTAGAATTTATGGCAGCCTCCAAACAATGACAGCTGTGCACTCCCAAATATTCAATTTAATCCACCAAAACTCTTCAATTACGCACAAAACCTTATTACCTGTACACTAGAGGAAAACACGTCAAAAGCACCAAAAATACTTAAGAATACAATTAAAAGATACGGTTTAGGGGTCGTAAATATATGAAAATAAATGACCGATCAAATACCCCCAAACTTATCTTTTGCTTGTCCTCAAGCAAATCGAAACACACCACGATTAAAAATAAAGACAAAAATAACTAAAACTAAAATAAAAAACGAACTAAGTTATATCCATTTTCGTAGGATGCAACGATGGCACTTAGCACGTGCCACAAGCCTTTAAACCCCTAGGTGGCCCTAGTGGACGAGTTATAGTCTCGTGAGGGTTTACCAGCTACGATACCCACAAACGTCCTAAGCTAACTACATACATACCTCAACATCAAATTAAATATATACACAAATGCAAAGGTATAAGAATAGCACAAAATTAGAAATTCAAAATGCTGTCAATAAGTCTAATACATCCTATATCATACGGGACACTGACATACAATGCATTTATAATCGTGACACCTTCCATATCAATAAACCGCTGATATAATTCGCCTTGACTCTAGGCTCGTAAGTTTTCACTCAATAGCACTTAGAACCTAGGCTATCACACTTTCAACTGCATACGACTGGAATTTATGAGCAAAGAATTTCAAAATGTGTCGTATGCATCAATAATTAGAAAGAACGCACAGATTTAACAAAGGATCTCATGAATGATATCAAATGTTAAGAACGGAAAAATCAATATACATACATGTCAAATATTACAATTAAGTTTCCTAAGGAGATCAACAGGTCTTTAAATGGTTGTAATGGGGCTTTGGGTGATTGGCTAAAAAAGAACGGAAATCGGGCTCAACTCACTTGGAAACCTATTGAGAGACTTCATAAAATTTTCAATTCGTGCAACTTCTCTCACGACTACCAAATTTGCTCAACTTTCTTCCCTTCCTCTTCTACATCTTTCTCCTTCAACCTCTTTTTCAACCCTTTTTCAATTTTTACTTTGTGCATTTCACTCCTTTTTTCTCATTTTAGCCAACTCTTTTTATATATATATTTTTGTTTATTGGCTATTCTCTTTTTCTGCACATTTCCACATCCTTTTCATATTTTTAACTCCACTCCTCTTTCTCACTCAACACGTACACATTTTTCTTTTAATTGTCTCTAGTTTCCAAGCGTCAAAGGTAACGTCTTACAATTTCGGCTAGGATTTTTTTTGGATATGTAGGTCATACAATAAAAGGCTAATATGCGAGTGTTTGGCCGCGAATGGGATAAGGAGCACACAATTACGAATAGGAAATCAAGCTATTTAGGAATTCACACACAATGCCTGGATCATATCTCCAAAATCTACTCAATCGAACATTCGAAACATATATACAAGATTTTCATAATGCAGTTCATTAACATCCAATGCAAACCTATAGAGATCAATCTAATGACAATAAAGCTCAAGAAAGTGTTTAAGAGTAGAAACAAGAATTCCCTCAGAATAAATACGCAATAATCTCAAAATCTCACTAAGGGTAGTCTCCACTATTAATCAGAGTTATTAATTGAAAGTTGTCACATATTACAATGCAAAGACGTCAGACCTATATGTTTAGATGCAAAGACACTACCGGCATTATTCCAAATAACAACTTTGTACGCTCAAATGACCTAAGTATTTATATATTATTACTCAATTATCTGTAAAGCATGTATATGGTTTCGCTATCCTAATACAAACACAACAAAACACGAAAATACAATAAAAGACTCGAAAACTGGTGTACGTGGCATTGTTATACCTAAGTCTTCCAAACGCATTGCGTATGAGGAATGTCTAGGTTTCCAGCCTATATACACCAATCAGACGCACAAACACACAAACACTAAACAATACCCCCAAACTTAAAATAAACATTGTCCTCAATGTTTTACACCTTACGTACGAAGAAAAGGGGCTTACAAAGAAATAAAAACTAAAAACTAGAAATAAAAACTAAAAACAATCAAACTCGACACAAAAACAAAAACGCATAAAACAAATGAACACAGAACAACAGTCCTAATATCCACAACTAACAACCCTAGATATCCACAACTAACAAATCTAAATAGACACACAAAAACAAACAAACAAAATCAAAGAAATCAAACACTTCAAAAATATGTACATCCAACCAAACTTCCCCCGAACTTCAAAATTTTCAACTCAAGGCACAACACTTCAAAAGGTTCATGGGAAATAGTTACGAAACACTAAAAAAAAATTAACTAGAAACAATAAAAATAAAATAAAAGAAAATGTACAAGCTTTTACCTCATCGCTTGAGCTTTCGCCCACCTGCCCCATAATTGGTATCTCCTCATTAGCTTACCGCACCAACCTAACCAAATGACTGGAAGAGAAGACGACTCTCCCAGCACTGGATACCTCGAATGCGAAGGTATCTCTTTACGGCCCAAGTGCGGGTTCTGCTCAAAAGGCGGAGGCGGTTTGGGCTTCCCTTCTCCGAGGTCTACAGAAACAAATGTATCTTGGTGGCTTTCTTCTTTCGCAGTGGCGCTATGGACTAGACATAACTCAAGTGGCTCTGGAAGGGTAGATGTATCATCTTCTTGCAACAAAATCTTGCTCCCTTCCATCTCTACTTGATCAACCCAAATCTGATGCTCAATTTGCTCTTCGATTTCCACGGCCGTTTCATTGCATTGCACCATAGGATATGGTTCGTGCTCTTGCCATTGGATCTCTGTAGCTAATTTGCTGATTTGAATCTCCAAGCGTTGGGTAGCTGCTTGAGTATGTTGAGCAACTTGATCAAGTTTAGCTTCCAGCTTCTTCAGGGCCTCATCTTGAGAATCCATTCTTTCATCCATCTTAGACATGAATTTTAAAATCATGTCTTCCAATGCTGGATCAATTTCCTGATGTTCTTGCTGGTTGCTCCAATGAGATTCGGAATGATTGCTCCACCCAGGATTGTACGAGCTCAGGTAGGGGTTGTTCTGTTGATAATGTACATAGCCCTCGTACTGCATTTGCTCAGAATGGTTCTCAGCAAACGGATTGCCCACCTGACAATCAGTACTCACATGTGGCCCCCCACATAAGAAACAACCCAAAGGTGCTTCGTAGTCTCTAGCCGCCACTTCCTCTGTAAGCTCCTGCGCCTCATACCAAGGATACATATCCTCCATAGAAAACAAAAAAAATAATCAAATTAATAAGAATAAAAATAAAATATATACAAATCCAAATTAGCTATAGACTTAATCGGTATTAATATCAACACAACTAAAAATATCCCCGGCAACGGCGCCAAAAACTTGATGCGACTTTTTGTACCCGCAAGTATACGGGGTCGGCACAAGTAATAAAATGATGAGTAAAATTATCGTCTCCACAGGGATATTTAGGCGTTGAGTACTAAAATTAACCAAGCCTATTTCTATTTGGATAATCGAAAGATTTTAATAGATTGAATTGAAAGATGAAAATATAAAAACATAAAAGTAAAGCAAACAACCAATATGAGAGATTAGTTAGGGTATTTGAATTCACCTAATCCATCCAATTGAATTTCATAAAAGCACATTGTTGAGGTTTAACTATGCATGATGATGACCGTGTTCATCTAATTTATCCAAAATCCCCTCTCGAGGTAAATCGGACCTATTCCGCATACACTAATATCCTATCTCTCGATGGTATATCCAAGTGTATGGAAATGCATTAGTTACAATAAACACCCTATGTGATCACACAAGCAAATTAGTATATCTCTATCCAATTCTACTTGTGGTGGACATTATATCGAGCACGTGGTGGGCGTCTCCTCTCGGTATATAACACACCACCAATTTATCATCTAAATGTAGGCCTTCACATTCAAAAGCATTAAGCACAATAATACCACTCAACAACACAATAATCAACCACAACAAATTAAACAATCAATTCATTCAATTATCATAGAATAAGATTCATCAAAACCCTAACTTACAAATTTAGTTCATAATCAAAGATTTACAACTAAACATGTTTTCCAATTAATAAAGAGAGTTACAAGCATGAAAATAAAGAAGGAAAGGGATAGAAAAACTCTAGGTGTGATGAACTTTCGTCCTCCTCCTCATTGGGAATTTGTCTAGCTTCCACTTTCTCCAAATCCAAGCTTGATGGTGAGATTTTGGCTCAAGGATTGAATCCAATCCCTCTTGGTTTCAAGATGATCTTCTTCTCCCCTCTTTGCCTCTTCTCTTCTCTCTTGGTCTCCTCTTGGTCCTCTCCTTAGAGCCCTAGTCGAATCCCCTCTCTTTAGAGCCCTTTTTCTACTTATAGGCATTGAAAAATAGGTTTCTCGCGTCGCCATCGCGACCACTGTAGCGCGACCTACGGTCGCGGCACTGTGCTCGCGGCGCTCACTGCCAACAAATTGATGTTTCATCACGACCACTGTAGCGCTACAGTAGTCGCGGCACTGTGCTCGCGGTGCTCACTGCCAACAAATTGATGTTTCATCGCGACCACTGTAGCGCGACCTACGGTCGCGGTACTAGGTCGCGGTGCTCACTGGTCCAAATTTCAGGATTGCGCACTGTTACGAAAATGATCATAACTTTCTCTAGACAACTCGGAATCACGAACCGTAAAATTTGCCGGAAAGCAGACATCGTGACCTTTCCAGAAATATAAGGCGCTCAACCCAGTTCATCTTGTAGAATTTATGGCAGCCTCCAAACAATGACAGCTGTGCACTCCCAAATATTCAATTTAATCCACCAAAACTCTTCAATTACGCACAAAACCTTATTACCTGTACACTAGAGGAAAACACGTCAAAAGCACCAAAAATACTTAAGAATACAATTAAAAGATACGGTTTAGGGGTCGTAAATATATGAAAATAAATGACCGATCAGTGATAGATTGTACTTCGATTTCGTTTTCAAATATTTTGATGTCGTTAAAAATAATTGATTTAGATTTTCGTAAAAGTTTTGAGTATGATTCTTGAAGAATGCTACGTGACTTATATGTTTATTGAGTAATTATCGGTTATTGATTACCTATTACGAAATTGATTGTGAATTTAGTTTATCGGAAACGGCCCTAGGATACTTAGATATAGAAATGGATATAGGAGGTTGGTATACCAGCTGGGTTTTACTGAGCAGTACTGCGCCGCTACTGATTGATACTGATGATTATTATGTACCTCCTCTTGGATTCGTCCAGAGGCTGGGAGACACGTACCTCCTCAGGATTCGTCCTGGGGGTTGGGAGCCATGTACCTTCCCAAGGATTCATTCCTGGGATAGGGAGTTATGTACCTCTCTAGGTTCCGTACCCAAGGTCCTAGAGTTGGGAGACACGTACCACTCGTAGGATTCGTCCTCGGTGGGAGTTTGACCCATATTCCAGTCCTGTTATGTTTAGTATTCTAGCGAGCTAGATTCGAAACGAATTGGGAAGTGAATTGAATGAATTTATTAATCAATTGTATATGTTGCTTTTATTGTGGAAATTAAAGTGATGGAAACTATTTTATGATTTGATTTTGAAGTTCATTTGATTTGTACAAGATTAGAAATGAAATTCATATTGTGATTTATTTCTTCTTAAAAGATATTTATATTGTGGTTTATTTAATTGAGTTTATAGTACACCCACTAAGCTATATGCTTAGCGCGTTAGTTTTGTTTCTAACGCGTAGGTACCAGGGATCCGGAAGAAGTTAAAGACTGAGGAAGAAAGAGTTGCAGACCGAGTCACAGAATTACTACAGTTGGGTAGTTCTATTGTTATATATGTACTTTGTAAACATGCATATACAGTGAGTCTGTAAATATGTTATGTAATTAATTATTTATGATTCCTGTCCTTTATTATTAAAATGTTTGTAAATATTAAAGTCTGATTTGTTTTTATTTTATAAATTGTGATGGTAAGTCGCACTAAACGGCAGAGTGCGCAACTGTTTGAAAATGTTATAGAAGTGTTGAAATTGAGAATTGAATTTGAATTGATTTGAGTAAAAGCAGGTTTTGGGAAAATCCGAAAAACAAACGAAACTCTGCCGAATTTTTGTAAAAAGTTTATTTATTGATTTGGGCTCACTTTGAAAAGCTTTTTAAAATTATATATATTACATGGATTTCAGTTTATAAAAATGAATTTAGAAAGTTTGAAAACCGAGTAGCGCTCCCTGGGTCGGTCTAGCAGGGTCGGGTCGGGGGGTATTACAATAGGACTAAGCAAGCTCGATATGAAAAGGAAAATTGGTTTGCGTGTGTTAAGGCGGCAACCATGAAAAGCTTTTAAAACGAAGCTCATGAATATGGAGAATCCTAGCAATTGGACTGGCTTTGGAGCGTAGAAAGAGAAACTGAAGATTAGGAAAGTTGACATCAAATTCAAATGTTCCAATGGACCGATTATGAAATTATCATCGAAGCTGAAATTGCAGTTGTACAAGCCATGGGCCAATGCATTGATTCTAAAAATTATAGGGCATTCGCACACTTTGAACTTTATACTCACCAAATTACAGCAGAAGTGGTCCCTCATTAGACAGTGGCAGCTAACAGATCTTAGTGATGGATACGTTGTAGCTCATTTTCAAATGCAAGAAGACTTAGACTTTGTACTGATTGTAGGTCTTTGGGTCTACTTGTAAAGTTGATCCTATTACCATAACATAAGCGAGAGGTCAATTTACTAGAATTTGTGTAGAGAATGATATATCTAAACCTCTTAAGGGTTCTTTAGAAATTGAAGATATAAGCATTAAGGTTGAATATGAAGACTTGAGAGTGATCTGCTTTAAATGTGGTAGATATGGACATAGCAAGAGTAATTGTGTGGAAGATTTAGGTGCTAAACAAGATGATATGAGTGTCGGTAATGAGAGTAAGAATCGAGGGGACAAAGAGGATACTTCTTTTGGGACTTGGTTACAAGTTTCGTTTGATCGGAAGGGGTGGAATAAAACTGGTGCAAATATGGTAAAAGAAATTCTTGCAACAGTGAGAACATTGACAAATATGAGAGTTCTGGTAAAAGTTATGGTAATAGTTTAAGTTTAATGGAAACCTAGATAGGAAAATTGAGGTTAGCAATGGGGTTAATAGGGGCACTGGAAATGGAAAGAAGGATTCTGGTAAAGTTAGTTCCTCTGGGAGTGAGGGTGAAAGTAGCAAAAATTTTGATGTTACTAGTGGTTTCAGGTTTGAGATCCTGAGTGAAAATATGGAGGGGATTTTTGAAGATAGTGGTAGACAAAAGAAGAGTGGACCTCAGTTGACAAGGTTAGTTAAACAAAAATATGTGTTAGGGGATATTTCTAGTTCAGTAGGATAGAAAAATTGGTGGGAATGGAAATAAGAAATATTTTCATATGGTTTGTATAGATAAGGGTATTAAAGCCATTAACAAGGGAAGTAGTAAGGGTCACAAAGATACTATCCAAGAAGATATCGATCAACAAGGCTCTTGATAAAAATGCAAGTCCTGGTAGTCCTGTCTGTACCAAGGGTGCAAATTCCATTAAAGGTAAAATGCATACTGCTTTGAGATCTGATGTTGAACAATTTAAAGAACTGAAAACAGTGATGGATGAGGTAGATCTGGTTCAGCAATCTCAACTAAATGTGGAACCTGCTGGGACCCAGGTGATCACCCAAGATGGTAACTATAATACTAATGATGTTGGTGTTGTTAATCAGAAAATTGTTATCTCTGAAGACGTTAATTTGGATGATGTTGCCTTTAATTTGAAGGAGGCAATGGTTGTTGTTATGGAGTAGTAAGAGTTTCCCTTAGGTGTGTTTCTTCCTATCATTTTCATGATCTATGTGTGGAATGTGAGGGGAGCAGGAAAGAAAAGCTTTCATAGTACTATTTTTGATATTAGAAAATTAAATAGTTTTCATATTCTTATTGTCCTGGAGCCGAGGATTAGTAGGGATAAAGCTTCTAAAGTCATCAATAAACTTGGGTTTGATGATAATTTAGTTGTGGAGGCTAATGGTTTTTCTAGGAGGGTTGTGGATTTTGTGGAATAACAATGTTAAGCTTTAAGTCATAGCTAGTTCTGAGGAGTCTATCATTGCCTTGATTGTTGAAAGGAAAAAGTAGCGGGTGCTTGTTGTGGTTTATGCCAGTCCTGGGGCTAGTTTTAGTAGGAATCTTTATGAGTACCTTAATGCTATTAGAGAATGTTTTGAGAATCCTTGGCTTGTTGTGGGAGACTTTAATGAAATTACTAAATTATTTGAAAAGAGGGGTGATAGATTAAGCTTTAATAAGACTGGGTTTAAGGAGTGGATTAATAATAATAAGTTAGTGGAATGGGGTTCATTGGGTCAAAGTACACTTGGATGACTAAAAGATGAGTTAGTAGTGAGGAGATTTAAGTTAGATTAGATATAGCTCTTTGCTCTATGGATTGGAGGCTCAATTTTGTTGAGGGTTTCATTAGACACCTTCCTAGAATCAACTCTGATCACTACCCCTTTTACTTCAACTCCACAGTTCTCAAATTCCTGTCAGTGCTTTAAAGCCTTTTTCGGTTTGAAGCAATATGGCTGAAGCATAGGAATTTTGATGATATTTCTAGATCTAATTGGGCCGTTGGGGGAAATATTTGTAAGAAAATCTAGAATTTATCTACAACTTTAAAAGATTGGAATTGGGAATTTGGGAATATTTTAATAATAAAAGAAGAATTATTGCTAGAATCAATGGGGTGCATTATGGTTTAAGTAAGGCTATGAACAACATTTAGTTCCCATTGAATGGAAGCTTTGATGAAATATAATAAAATTATTAATCAAAAGGAGTTGTTTTGGTTATAAAAATATAGGAATGTTTGGTTAAGGGAGGGTGATAGAAACACAATTTTTCCATTTGTCTACTCTTACTAGAAGAAAACATAATAAAATTGAAGGTTTCAAGAATGGTAATGGTGTATGGATCATTGAGAAAGCTACTATGAAAGCTGTAGCTACATATTATTTTCATGATTTGTTTACTTTCAAAAACAGTACTACCATCTATGACAATTTGCCCAAGATGTTTATTCCTACTAGTGAGGAGAATAGGGAGGGTGGGGATTAATGATTTGGTTAAGTAGGAGAAAGTTAAGAGTAGTTTAGATGGTATTAGAAATCTCAAAGCTTTTGGTTTAGCTGTTTTTTTTTTCTTAGACAATAGGAGGTTTGTAACGGAGATCTCATTAAACTGGTTGCTAATAGTTTCATGAAGGGAAGTGTACCTCATAACATTAATCAAACTTTTATTGCCCTTATCCCTAAGGTAGCCATGGTTCCGGTTCCCCCCTTTAGGGAATCGGAACTAGCTGTTCCAGAACTAGAATCGGCAGTTTCGGAACCGTGGCCATGACTACTTACAGTTTAATTTAATAAAATAATCAGTTTTTTTTTTTAAAAAAAAGTAAGTTATTGTTTGGTAAACTCAATTTAAAAATAATCGGCTGATAAAAAAAATAAAGGAAAATTGACAAGTCCAGAAAATGGATTTCTACTCCCAAGTGTAGGAGTGTCGAAGTAATAAATTAACCCGGTGAGACTGGGGTCGATCCACGAGGAAGAAGATTTAGATCCTGCAAAAACCAACAAAAATCTACAATGAAAATATAATAAGAAAGAAAATATTATGAAATGAAGGTAGGTATAATGGTGAAAAAAATTAAATTAAAATATGCTAAGATTAGAAGTTCCACTCTTGGTATATGGTTTAAGTTATATTTAACTCATTTTTATCACTCAATTGGAATCCACATACAAAGGAGGTTCCAATCGGAAGTTAGATCATTTAAGTTCTTTACACATCTATCAAGTTATATTTCTTTTCTTTTAGTTATATTACAATGGATACTCTACACTTCTTATGTTAAATGGGTTCAAGTACTTATTGTGCCAATCAACTACCATAAATCAAGATTCCTTTGCCAGATGTAGGTATGACCATGCGGTTCTAGACGGATTCAAGTATTTATGGTGTTGTTTGTCTACAATGAATCAAGAATCCTTGGTCAGAGGTATAGGTATAACCATACGGTTCTAGACGGATTCAAGTATTCATTGTGCCAAGAATTGTCTACAATAAGTCAAAATCCCCACTTCACATAAGAGTAAGAGATGAAAATTCACTCAATAAGAAAAGTAATATAAAACATGTAGATAAATTTACACAAATGAATATAAACTTTAAGACCATGTTAAGAGTTAAATAAATCTTTATTCACATACCAAGAGCTTCACCCTTCACCTTAGCAAAAAGAGAATTTAGCTACTCATGATAGAAGAAATAAAATAAGTGGAAGAAATAAAATGAGCAAGAGAGAAATTATATTATCATAAAAGTTCAACAATACAACAATGCAAAGTGAACTTGGCAAGGAACCGAAGCTGCCCTCAAGCTTTTACAAGGCCTCTATTTATAGACACATTGAGAGGCAAAAAAAGTCAAAAACGGTAGGAATAAATTAATGCAAGTTGATTGAATTTGGTAAGTTAAAGTTGTCAACTTTGGTGTCTTCCACACATGCACCGAATTGTCTACCGAATTAAATGCCGTTCCTTTGAAAATTTGATCTTGTGATAAACATAAACGTTGTAGAGAATTCTCTTATCTTTCTGGAATGATAAGACTCATAATATTTGAAATTTTCTGGAGAAAGTTCTGGCCTAAAGAGTGAAGACTGCCTAATTTACGCGGTCATGCAAACCAGCCCAAGATAATCCAATTTTTGACTTCAAAAGAGTCCAAATCTGACAAAAGTTTACAAACCAAACTTATAGGGCTATCAAGAACGTAGTGATTGGATATTTGAGTGCAAAGTTATGCCCATTACACTGAACCTGCATCAAAATAGAAAGTTTAACAATTAAGTGCAGTTATAAACAAGTTAGGTAATTTGATGACACTAATAGTATAAAATAATGGTTTTAACCTTTATTATTATACAAATTTAAGTGTTCATCAAAAATATGTGTGATAAATATTTATTTTATGAGATGTGATTATATAAAATGACCAAAATGAACATAATAAGAAAATGTCATTTTGGGTATTTGATATTTACATAATTTTGAGAATTTGACATAGTAGTGGCAAAAATCGGTTAAGCACATTTATCGAGCCCATACACGTGAAAAATAAAGCCCACTTTATAAGCTCATACGTTCAAGGTAATCAAATAGGCCCAAGGCCCAATCTCTGGTAAAATACCTTTTCTCTAATTGGAATACAAAGGCCCAGAGTCAATTTGGCCCAATCCAAAGAAAGCAATGTGATCTTAAGCCCAAACCCGATTCCAAGATACTATCAGTTCATAACACAAACTGAGTCAAACGTTCAATAAACCTCCGATCCTCGCCAATAGAACATATTATTACAAGGAAGAACTCTTATACTCTACTCTACTGCTTTATTTATCATTGTCAAACAGTCTAATAACTTGACCGTCGGAGTCCACTTCGCTGGCACCACCCCGGTGTCCCAAGTGATCTACAGATCATCTTTTTCTCTGGTTTTGCATGTTGTAGTGTTCCGATTATCACCCTATCATTTTCGTGGTCTACAATTTTACGCCCACCGTAGGGCACGACAATCGTTCAACAAGCAAAACTAGAGTTTTATCAATCCTAATACGATGGCCGACGACTCTGCTCATGGCACAATGGAGGCCAACTCCAGATTCTCATCTCCAAGATGAATGAGAACACATAACGACTTTAAGCACTTAATGAGGAGAACTAAATGGTTAGAGAAGATAACCAAGAGCTTTAGAGCAATGTTCAGCCCCTCTTGACCGCTCGACCATATGGGAATCCAACAACTTCCCATGATGCGACCACTCGACCTAGTGGCACCAGCTCTACCGTTCTAAACCGATCGACCAGAAGATCAAGGTATGACAGCTAGCGATCTTGATCTAGTATAAGTAGGTGGAGAGCAAGGCTCACAAGCAATAGGAGAGGCGGTCGACATAGTCGCTTCACCCTCAACTTGGAACAATAAAGAGCAAAGGGAATGGTCTACTACAAGCTGCTCAGGAGATGCTACCAATGTCGACCCTACTAATGCCTGGTTGGCTCGACCAATAACTTTACCGTTAGGAACACAGTCGACCCCCTCCAACACAGAGATGATAAGCTCGGACCTCATATTTGCTAACCCTACTCTATGCAAGTTGATGTAACATGACCCTTCCGCATTCAAGGAACAAGTCTCTCATCAACCCCAACTTAAACTCGAAACTAAATGGTGAAACCAAATGAACCACATTTCAATTGGGAAAAAGAACATTAAATCTTTCAAAGTCGCCATGGTTGACTACTTGACTCAAAGTAATAGTGTGAAACCGAATGACCCACACTTCAATTGAGGGCAAGATGAATATCATACTCCCGAGTTCATTCGACCTACTCGACAGTTCTTGCAATCTACTTGATCATGAACTTATCTGATAAGATCAATAAGATCGACTGACTTAAAACTCATCACAAAGTTTACTTGACTAGCTCGACCATCACAAATGGAATGAAACTCCACCACACTCCGTTCGACTAATTACGAATCAACACAAGTCGCCAAGACTTATCAAACTAATTTCAAACTTATTCAAGAATCTACATATTACACATGTACTGTCTCTTTTTTACTTGACCAAGTCGAATGCTATTTTCATCACTCGACTCAGTCGACTGTATTGTACGCATTTTCATTGCTCTACTGTTATTTATGTTATCAATTATTACATTAATCGTTATCACTCGACCTAGTCGAGTCCCTGGATCTACCATACTTTCAGATTCCATTTTTATTAAGTCAAGTACTAAACCTACACGACCAACTACGGTATCGTTCAACTAGTCAACTATTACTAAACTACACATTAATGAAGTTTAAGCCTATGTGACCACCTATATAGTAGGTTCGACAAGTCGACTGTCACTAACATTAACAGAAAATTTTTTGAAGTATTGGAATTCATTCAAATAGAAAGAAAGACACGAGCACTCGACCATTCATGGCCAACTACTTACGGTTTATCAGACACACTTATACCCACACCAATCGACCCTCCTTGAGCATCGCTCGACACACTCGACTGTAGTGTGAGTAGTCTTATTGCTACCTATACTTTCACCTAATGAAGCAAGCTTCCTTCAAGGGTACATGAAGAAGCATTCGACTATTGGTAGAGTAATTGAATCATCACCTCATGAGCTACCACACTGAAGGTTCAAACTTTCCTTAAGATATCATAATGCTCGACGCACTCGACTCTACAGTAGACGACCTTATCAAAGCATTTCTCAAGGTAGAAGAACAATTTATCTTTCGCATTCGATTCACTCGACCAAATGATGAGTAGGTATTAGACCCCTTACACTTCCTATTGGAAACATAAGAATGAGCACTTGACCAAATAGTCAACCAAGTTGATTTTTCCCCACTAAATGAGCGATGACCAACCAATGATGTTCGACGCACTCGACCATATATTAAGTAGATATACAACCATCAGTGCTTCTACTATCACCTTGGTAGACGCATGTTGCTCTTTGAACACTATCAAGGTTTAGTCGACTATATATGATCGACTATCACCTTGGTATAAGCATATTGCTCCTTGAGCACCATCAAAGTTCAGTCGACTATACATGGTTGACTATCACATTGGCAGATGCATGTTGCTCCTTGAGTAGCATCAAGGTTCAGTAGACTAAACACGGTCGACTATCACCTTGGTAGACGGATGCTGCTCTATGAGCACTATCAAGGTTCAGTCGACTATAAACGATCGACTATCACCTTCGTAGAATGATGTTGCTCCATGAGCGCCACCAACATTCACTTGACTACACGGTTGACAATCACTTTAGTATACTGATGTTGCTTCTTGAGCACCATCAAGGTTCAATCGACTATAGACGGTCGACTATTACCTTGGCAGAAGTATATTGCTCCTTGAGCACCATTAAGGTTCAGTCGACTATAGACCGTTGAGTATCACCTTGGTAGACGGATGTTGCTCTATGAGCACCATCAAGGCTCAATCGACTATATACTGATGACTATCACATTGGCAGATGCATGTTGCTCCTTAAGCAGCATCAAGGTTCAGTTGACTAAACACAGTTGACTATCACCTTGGTAGACGGAAGCTGCTCCATGAGCACCATCAAGGTTCAGTCGACTATAGACGGTCAACTATCACCTTGGTAGAATGATGTTGCTTCATGAGCACCATCAAGGTTCAGTCGACTATATACGGTTAACTATCACCTTGGTATAATCTTGTTGCTCCTTGAGCATTATCAAGGTTCATTTGACTATAGACGGTCGACAATCACCTTGGTAAACGCATGTCGCTCCATGGGCACCATTAAGGTTCAGTCGACTATACATGGCCAACTATCACCTTGGTAGACGGATGTTGCTCCTTGAGCACTATCAAGGTTCAGTCGACTATGCACGGTCATCTATCACCTTGGCAGATGCATGTTGCTCCTTGAATACTATCAAGGTTCAGTCGACTATAGACGGTCGATTATCACCTTGGTAAACGCGTGTTGCTCCATAAGCACCATCAAGCTTCCATCGACTATGTAGATAGTCGATAGTCCCTACTGTCGACACAAAATGGCCCTTTGAACCATCTCAAGGTTCCATCTACTATGCACATAGTTGATGGTTCCTATGGTCGATGCTCCATGTCTCATAGAGCCATCTCAATGTTCCATCTACTGTGCACATAGTCGATGGTCCCTACGGTGGATGCTCCATGGCTTCCAGAGCCATCTCAAGGTTCCATATACTATGCACATATTCGATAGTCCCTACTATTGACATACAATGGCCCTTTCAAACCATCTCAAGGTTCCATCTACTATGCATACAGTCGATAGTCCCTATTGTCGACACACAATGGCCCTTTGAACCATCTCAAGGTTTCATCTACTATGCATATAGTTGATGGTTCTTACGGTCGACACTCCATGTATCCTGGAGCTATCTCAAGGTTTAATCTACTATACACAAAGTCGATGGTCCCTACGGTCGATGCTCCATGGCTCCTAGAGCCATCTCAAGATTCCATCTACTATATAAATAGTCGATGGTTTCTACTATATACATACAATGGCCCTTTGAAACCATGTCAAGGTTCCATCTACTATGCACACAGTCGATGGTCCTTGTAAAACCATGGAGGACGTCCTTGCCAAAGCTTGGGCCCAAATCAAGAGAGAAGAAGATGAAGTCAACTACTCACCATCAACTCGTAATAAGAATGATGCGTCGAGTGCAAATCAACGGAACGTAAGCTCGACCCCTACCCAACCAGTCGATGGAATGACTTATTGCGCGACAGACCACCTCGCCAGCCAGAAAGAACTAGGGCTAGGGTACCTAAATACAACATTAGCATCACTCAGGTTGAAGTTGTCGCGGCCATAAAAAACCTGGGTAACTTGGTGAAATGACCCGGATGGATGTTGAGCCCCGCAGACAAGAGGGACCCCACCAAGTGGTGTGACTTTCAAGGAGATCACGGACACAGGACAGAGGATTGTATCACGATCAAATTCAAAGTGGTCGAACTCCTAAAAAGGGGGCATCTAAAAGAGCATCTCACCGAAAAGGGCAAAAACATCTTGGCTCATTGAGACGAACGCCAAGTCGAGCATAGCACATCCCCTTCTGATCCTCCATGACACGTAAGAGTTGTAAATGTTATCACAGATGGGTCATAAATCAACGGAGTGTTGTACTCAGCAGCGAAGCGGCACACACGACAAGCGGGTAACCTCGAGGTTCACCCCAAGAAGATAGTCAACCTGGTGTACAAATATACTATCAGTTTCAACAACAATGAGCATACTGAACTGCTCAATCCACAACACGACGCAATCATGATATCGTTCCTTGTAGCCAACTGCCTGATAAAACGCATTCTCATCGATAATGGGAGCTCGACGAATGTTCTATTTCTCAAAGCTCTGCGAGAGATGCAAATCGACGAGTCAATAATCATACAACGATCTACAGTGTTAGTCAGTTTTAGTGGCGAGTACAAAAATACTATCGGGGAAATTACTCTCCCGTCTACGCGGAAGTTGTTAACATCAACACCCAATTCCTGATACACGATATGCGAGTTGTCCCCTCAACTTACCATCAAACGCTCTGTTTCCCAACAAAGTGTGTAGTGTGTGAGATTCGTGGGGAATAACGAGTTTCAAGAGAATGCTACACCAACACCCTAAAGAGTAAATCGACTCTATCATAGCAATTACAGTAGATGTCCCCTGGGTTCGAACAACATAGTCCGAAGATGGAAGAGCTTGACGAAGTCCAAATACACCTGGATTTCCCTGAGCAAAAAGTCCAAGTTGGGTCGCTTCTCAAGCTAGACATTAGAGCACGACTGATCGACTTCCTTGCAAAATATTACGACTGCTTCACGTGATCGCACGCTGATATGACAGGAATATACCCTAATGTCATAGTCCACGAACTCCGAGTCGACCCCGACGTAAAACCAGTTGGACAAAAGCGGAGAAAGTTCGCTCCCTAGTGAAACAAAGTAATCAATGATGAAATACAAAAACTAATCGACATTGGTTCAGTTAGGAAAGTCCACTACCCTGATTGGTTGGCAAACGTAATGGTCATGCGGAAAAAAAATGGGAAGTGGAGAGTCTGCATCGACTTTATGGACCTAAATAAGGCGTGTCCTAAAGACTCATTCCCCCCATCTCACATCAACATGATAGTAGACACAACAGCACGGCACAAACTGTTTAGTTTCATGGATGCTTTGTCATGATACAACCAAATCCTAATACATCCCGACGACCGAGAAAAGACAACATTTGTGACGAGTGCGGTATCTTCTGCTACAAGGTCATGCCTTTTGGGCTCACGAATGTAGGAGCAACCTACCAACGATTGGTCAACAAGATGTTCAGGGAAATGCTTGGCATGATGATGGAAATACATATCGATGACATGCTCGTCAAATCTCTTCAGATGGAACGACATCTGGATCACTTACAGCAAGCTTTCGATACACTCTGGAAATACGGTATGAAACTAAATTCTACCAAATGTTCTTTTGAAGTGTCGTTTGGAAAGTTCCTTGGCTACTTAGCCACACATCGAGGAATCGAAGCTAATCCAGATCAAATTCAGTCGATTATGGCAATTCCCTCTCCACGATCGGTGAAAGAAGTTCAGAAACTCACCGGTCGTATAGCAGCGCTTAACCGCTTCATCTCCAAGTCTTCAGAAAGATGCCACCCTTTCTTCAACGCTTTGGGGAAAAACAAAAAACTTCGAGTGGACAAAAAAAAAATGAAGTCGCGATGTAACAATTAAAAACTTATCTATCGAGCTCTACATTGCTCTCAAAACCCGCCAACGGGAAAACACTCTATGTGTACTTAGCAGTTGTAGAAATAGCAGTCAGCTTCGTCCTAATGTACGACATTGAGCAGAAGTAACTCTCAGTCTACTACAGCAGCACAAATGGAGAAACTAGCCCTGACATTGACGTTTCTCCATTTGATAGTAGGCATAAATGTCAGGGCTAGTTTCTCCATTTGACGCCGAAAAAAGATACAGTCAAATGGAGAAACTAGCCCTGACATTGACGTTAGCTGCCAGAAAGCTACGACTGTATTTTCAATGCCATCCAATATTGGTGCTTATGACATTCCCACTGAAAAATGTGCTACACAAATCAGAACTCTCCGGGCGACTCACAAAATAGGCCGTAGAGCTTAGTGAGCACGACATATCCTATCGACTAAGAACGGTAATCAAGTCCCAAGTCCTTGTAGATTTTGTCGCTGACTTCACTTCAGACACACTCCCATTGGCAGAACAGGAAATGCTCACCCTTACAAAGGTGTCGATCCCTACCTGGACACTCTCTGTCGACGGGTTTAGTAACTCCAAAGGCAGCGGATTAGGTATAGTGTTACAATCGCCTAAGAACGACATCATTGAGCAATCAATCATATGTGGTTTCAAAGCCATGAATAATGAAGCTGAATACAAGGCCCTTATCTCTGGACTAGCGCTCGCCAAAAACATGAACATAAAGTGGATCAAAGTCCGTTACGACTCGCAACTGATCTCATGATAGATTGATGGAACCTACCAAGCGAAAATCTAAAAATGATCGCCTACTTAGCCGTAGCCACGGAACTGCGCTCGACGTTCACACATTTCGAACTCGAGCAAGTACCCAGAATGCAGAACGCGCATGCTGATGCCTTGGCAAACTTAAGCTCCGCCATCCAGACAGTCGGGCCCAAAAGCATACCACTTGTCTATTTATAATGGCCCGCAGTCTGGGCCAATAAAGAAGAAGTTGTCCCCATCGACATTGAAGACAACTGGATGACTACACTACTCGACTATCTCCTCAATGACACGCTACCAACAGACCACAACGAGGCTCACAAGCTTAGGATAAAAGCTTCCCGCTTCAGTTTCGTGAACGACAAACTATACAAAAGTCGTTCTCTAGACCTTACTTACGTTGTGTCAACATAACAGAAGCCAACCTCATTCTTAAAGAGATTCACGAGGGCGACTGTGGAAATCATTTAGGAGCTAAAAGCCTGGCAAGTCAAGACCTCAGAGCACGATACTACTGGCCGACAATGAGATCAGATTCAACAAACTACACAAAGCCCCTGGATGACTACACAATGTAACATCCCCATGGCCCTTCATAAAATGGGGCAAGAACATTATTGGAAAAATACCGAACGCGATAGGAGGAAAGTTCTATATGCTAGTCCTCACCGACTACTTCAGTAAATGGGTCGAGGTCGAAGCCTATTAAAGAATCCGAGACTTCAAAGTCAAGGGATTCAATTGGAAGAACATCACGTGTCGATTAGGAATCCTAAAGGAAATAGTCACCGATAACGGCTCTCAATTTATTTCCTTTGAATTTCAAGATTTCTGCGAAGAGTATGGAATCAAGTTGAGCTTCGCGACACCAAGATACCCATAGTCGAACGGACAAGCAAAATCGACCAACAAGACAATTGTCAGCACCTAGAAGAAGAAACTCGACGTAGCAAAAGGACTATGGGCTGACATACTCCCTGAAGTCCTATGGTCATACAGAACCACTCCCCAAGTGTTGACCAGACAAACACGTTTCTCCCTAATCTATGGGGCTGAAGTCGTCCTACCAGTTAAGTGAAAAATTCACACTACAAGGTTTGAGCACACCATAGAGGAAGCAAACTCACAAGCACTTTCATGCGAGCTCGACACACTTGATGAACGTCGAGACCAAGCATTCATCCAACGAGCAAGCTATTAACAATTGATCTCTCAACACTATAACAAGAATGTTTGTATTCGAGCTTTTAAGGAAAAAGATTGGGTACTTCGTCGCATGTTCCAGAACACAAAAGAACCATAAACTGGCAAGCTGGGCCCGACATAGGAAGGCCCCTACTAGATCAGAAAGATAGTCGGACAAGGCGCATACAAACTGCACGACACCAACGGTTGTGGGATCAACAACAGCTGGAATGTCATACACCAAAAACAGTATCACTTCTAAACTAAACTCTTTTCCTTATTATTTTATTTGTGATATTTTACTAACTTGAGTGTCGGGGGGCCATTGGCCACAACGGCCAATGGCGGACCTAACTCTCCTCGATAGGTCGAAGCCTCAAAACAACGATCCTGCTCTCACTATAAGCTAAGAGGGGTCAATCAACGCTCAATAGCCTACACACGAGCGCTACATCATAATTGCTCTACACACGAGCCCATTCACGCGACAGATAGTCTCCAAGTCCATACATAAGACTTGAAAGTTAAGGGGCAACAATACTACATACAGTGAACGACTCTTAAAAACAGCTCTAACACACAAGCATTACATCACTGTAAGCCAATTTTATATATTCAATTATAAAGTTAAGGAGCTTATCGAGGAAGCTTTAGTGGATTAAATTGCAGATGTACCATACACGTGAACAGTATCGTACACGTGAACAGGTACAACAGTTATTGATATGGTTGAGGATGAACTTTCCGATTCTGTTAATTTTGCTGCAGGTACAGGTACTCAACTGGTGAGAGTAAAGGCAAAAACAGGTTTGGGGGTTAAAACGGAAGTCAAACCTAAAGAGGAGCCCAAACCTGTTTCGACTAAACCACCTGATAACGGGACTAAATATGGAAATGATGGAGATTGCTTTAAGTTGAAAAAGCTATTCTCCTTATTATTTCAAGTCCATGGAGAGCATGTACAATCGTGCAGGCATGAGCTGATTACAGGTCATGCAGGAAACAAAGTCTGGGATGTATTTTGAGAGATAGCTCAAGTACGACGTCTTGCCTAGACATTAAATAAAGCACTAGGAGGGAGGTAACCCTTTATTTTTGTTTATTTTTGTTTTTGTTTTTTTTATTGTGTTTTTATCATTTTCATTCAATTTTGCTTTTCCAATAGAAGTGCTATACCTTGTGTTGAGAAAACGAAGTATGAGGGAGTGAGGTTGGATGAAGTGATAGTTGTTGATATTTAAAATTGTTAGTTGTGGATACTAGGACTGTTGTTCTGTGTTCATGTTTTATGCATTTGTATTTTTTTTTCCTTTGAATATAGGATTTTAAACATTGAGGACAATGTTTATCTTAGGTTTGGGGGTATTTTTGTCTTTTGTGTGCTTTTATGTTTTGTTGGTGTATATAGGCTGGAAACCTAGACTTTCCTCATACGCACTGCGTTTGGAAGACTTAGGCATAACAATGCCACGTACACCAGTTTTTTTTAGTCTTTTATTGTATTTTTTTTGTGTTTTGTTTATTTAGGATAGCAAATCATATGCATGCTAAATAGATAATTGAGTAATAATATGTAAATGCTTAGGTCATTTGAGTGTACAAAGTTGTTAACTAGAATAATGCCGGTAAGTTTTGCATCTAATCATATAGGTCTGACATTGTTGCATTGTAGTATGTGAAAACTTCCAATTAGTAGCCCTGATTAATTGTGGAGACTACCCTTAGTGAGATTTTGAGCTTATCGCGTATTCATTCTGAGGGAATTTTTGTTTCTACTCCTACACACTTTCTTGAGCTTTATTATCAGTAGATTGATCTCTATAGGTTTGCATTGGATGTTAATGAACTGTATTATAAAAATCTTGTATGTATGTTTTGAATGTTCAGTTCAGTAGATTTTGGAGATATGATCCAGGCATTGTGTGTGAACTTCTAAATAGCTTGATTTCCTGTCCTTAAATTGTATGCTCCCTATCTCATTCAAGGCCAAACACTCGCATATTAGCCTTTTTATTGTATGAACTACATGTCCAAAAATATTAGCCGAAATTGTAAGACGTTACCCTTGACGCTTGGAAACTAGAGACAATTAAAAGAAAAATGTGTAAGTGTTGAGTGAGAAAAAGGAGTGGAGTAGAGAAGATGAAATGGATGTGGAAATGTGCAGAAAAAAATAAAAAAAATAATTGCCAACAGAAAATAAAAAATATATATATGAAAAGAGTTGGCTAAAATGAGAAAAATGAGTGAAGTGCACAAAGAAAAAAATTTGAAGAAGGCTGAAAAGAGGTTAAAGGAGAAAGGTGTAGAAGAGGAAGGGAAGAAAAGTTGAACATATTTGGTAGTCGTGAGAGAAATTGCACAAATTGAAAATTTTATGAAGTCTCTCAATAGGTTTCCAAGTGAGTTGAACCCGATTTTCTTTCTTTTTGAGCCAATCACCCTAAGCCCCATTACAACCATATAAAGACCTGTTGATCTCCTTAGAAAACTTAATTGTAATATTTGACATGTATGTATATTGATTTTTCCGTTCTTAACATTTGATATCTTTCATGAGGTCATTTGTTTAATTTGTGCGTTCTTTCTAATTATTGATGCATATGACACATTTTGAAATTCTTTACTCATAAATTCCAGTCGTATACAGTTGAAAGTGTGATAGCTTAGGTTCTGAGTGTCATTGAGTGAAAACTTGTGAGACTAGAGTCGAGGTGAATTACATCAGTGGTCTGTTAGTATGGAAGGTGTCACGATTATAAATGCATTACATGTCAGTGTCTTGTGTGATATAGAGTGTTTAGACTTATTTGCAGTGTTTTAGATTTCTAATTTTTGCGATGTTCTTATGCCTTTGTATTTGTGTATATACTTGATTTGATGTGTAGCTATGTATGTGGTTAGCTTATGACGTTTGTGGGTATCGTAACTGGTAAACCCTCACGAGACTATAACTCGTCCACTAAGGCCACCTAGGGGTTTAAAGGCTTGTGGCACGTGCTAAGTGTCATCGTTTCATCCTACGAAAATGGATATAACTTAGTTTATGTATTTATTTATTTATTTTTATTGTTAATTTTAGTTGCATTTATTTTTGTTTTTGTTGTGATGTGTGCCAATTTGCTTGAGGATAAGCAAAAGATAGGTTTGGGGGTATTTGATCGGTCATTTATTGTTATATATTTACGACCCTTAGATCGTTTCTTTTAATTGTATTTTTGAGTATTTTTGGTATGTTTGATGTATTTTGTGAGTATGTGCAGTTATTAGGTAAGCCCCGTGAATTAATGAGAATGCACGATGAGCCGAGGCAAAATCGGGCAATTCGGGACATGTATTCTTGGTATGAGGCATAAGAGCTTATCGAGGAAGCTTTAGTGGATTAAATTGCAGATGTACCATACACGTGAACAGTACCATACACGCGAACAGTACCGTACACGTGAATAGTGTAGTATGAACAGTACCATATACGCGTGAACAGCTGAATAGTATAGTGTGAACAGTATCGTGTGAACAGTATCGTACACGTAATACTGCCTTGAACAGTCAAAGGGCGCCGCAGTCCACAGTCGTACCATATATGCGTGAACAGTACTTATGAACAGTACCCTATACGCGTGAACAGTACCATGAACAGTCAGTTGGGAGTTCAGAGGAAGAGGAAGAGGATCCAAGACAGAGAGTTCAGCTGGGTTCGTTCCAGCAGCTCTTAGCTGCGGCCTAGGGCCAATTTTCACCATTCTTCACTCTCCAAAACACCAACCATCATCATCAAACACCAACACAAGATTAGTTTTATGAATTACATCGATTATTCATCAAGAGAAGACGAAGATTTGCGGAAGAGAAGTCTCAGCCGGACCAAAGCCGATTTCGACTCCACACGTCTCCGAATGGGTTGTATCACATCCTTTTTCCTATCTTCTTGTTATTTCGATTATATGAGTAGCTAATTTTGTTGTTAGGTGGTTTTCGGAACCATGACCGAATTTGGATTTTATTGATTATGAATATATTTTGTATATTATTTCATGATATTGATTTTGAACGTATTATATATTATTACTTTGTGTTCAATTCTTGTGTTTTGCGAATGCGAAAGTAGATTGCATGCTCTTTGATGAGAACCGATTTGATATTTATTGTAATACATGATATTGATTTTGAGCGTATTTTATATTATTACTTTGTGTCCAATTCTTGTGTTTTGCAATTGCGAAAGTAGATTGTATGCTCTTTGATGAGAACCGATTTAATATTTATTGTAATATTATATGAGAAATCATTGAAATTGCAATAGGGCTTAATTGACTCAAGAATCAATACTAGGTTAGTTTCAATAAGAAATTACTTAATTAACCTTTGTATTAGATTAACTATGGTTTTCAATTAATTGCACTCTAGGACCAATAGATGTATTTGATTGAATTCACATACCATACCATTGCGGGAGCAATACAATGTGGTATGGCCTTAGTTGAAGAAGTCTTATCATGTTAATAACGTGCTTCATAATAGTCAATATATTTCCTTATTCGGAATTGGAACCGTGTGACCACCTAGCATTATCTTCCATTTAATCCGTCTCGCTTTATTTTATTATATTAGTAGTTAATTATAGTTTAATTAAAAACCCAAAAACAACAACCTTGATTTATTTTACCGCTTTAGTATAATCTCTAGTTTTAGAATTAGTACCACCACTTCCTTGTGGATTCGACTCCGTACTCACGAAAATTTTATTACTTCGACACATCCTACACTTGGGATTTATTCTCACGCGTTTGAGCGTGTCACCGCCTCCTCCTTAATTGCTGATAGCGCCTTGATCTCCTCTCAGGCCGCGATCGCCCCCTCAAAGTCCCAACTGTCGGATTTTCCACCCTTGTATTCTTGCATGATCAATGCCCTCATCTGGAGCACTGCGTCTTCCACTATGCTCTCACACTACTCCATGATAGTGCTGATTTGGCCAATGAGGTTGTTGACCTCCGCCTTGTGCTTCATCCTCAACCTGTCTTCATTCGTCGACAGCTCGGCTACATGCTTTTATAGCTCCTCGAACCGCTCATCCTTCTCCCACTCGACATTTTTCCTTCGCAGTACCTCCAGCTTCATATTGTCAAGCTCTTTTTTATGAGCTGCGATCTGCTTGTTGCAATCTTTCAAGCGCTGAACGGAGTTAGAGAATTCGTTCTTCAAATATACTTAAATCTCAAGAGCCTATAACAAAAAATATTGTCAGAACGTATCATGTTAAGCCCAAACGATAAAAAAAAAACAAAGTTTTTTACAATTTACTTGAAAAGAGCTGGCGATCCCCCGATCGATCGTGTTCAACACTCCAAAGTCCCGTGGGGCACGACGATCATTAAACGAGCAAAGCTAGAACTCAACGACCTTGACTATGTCATTCGACAACTCGAACCATGACGCGATGGAGGCTAGGTTCCAACTCCTCATATTCCAAATGCAGGAGAACACCCAAAGGCTCCAAGCGCTCGAACAAGAGAACCAACAAGTGAGACCCAAGAACTAAGATCTGCAGAGCAAGGTCAACTCCTTCGCCATTGTTCGGCCGTTTGGGGATGCTTCAACATCCCCACCTGTGTCGTTCGACCAAGTCACTCATGCTACCTTCTACACACCCGTTCGACCAGACGACCAAGGTATGATAGCTAGCGACCTTGAACCTATTCTTGCAGGTACGGAGCTGTAACACCCCCTGACTCGACCCGGCTGGATCGACCCAGGGAGCGCTACTCGGGTTTTCAAAACTTTCTCAATTCAATTTATAATTTCAAACCATTTAAAAATTATATCAATTTGTAATTCAAAAAAACTTTTCTAGTGAGCCCATCAAAATAAACTTTTTACAAAAATTTCGGCAGAGTTCCGTTTGTTTTTCGGATTTCCCAAAACCTGTTTTTCCATAACTCAAATCAAATACAAATTCAATAACACTTCAAATCTCATTTTCAATCAATTGCGCACTCTACCTTTTAGTGCGACTTTCCAACAACAGTTTATAAAATAAAACGATTTAGAATTCAATATTTACAAACATTCTAAAAATGAAAGACAAAAATCATAAAATAATTAATTACAAAACATATTTACAAATTCTCTGTATATGCATGCTTTCAGAATATATATATATATATATATATATATATATATACAAAAATATAACTACCCAACTGGAGTGACTCTGGGACTCTGACAGCAACTCTCTCTCTCTTCAGTCTTTGGCCTCTTCAGTATCCCTAGTACCTACGCGTTAGAAACAAAACTAACGCGCTAAGCATATAGCTTAGTGGGTGTACACTAAACTCAAATATGAAAATCATAAATAACTTTTAATAAGAAACATATCACAATATATATATTTCAATTCTAATCATTTACAAATCATTTTAACTTCAAAATCAAACCATAAAGCAGTTATAATCACTTTAACTACAAGAAGAAGATCAACATGTAAAATCGATAAATAAAGTCACTCACTTCACTTCAATTCTGGCCCGCTAGAATACTCAACATAACTAGGACTGGAATATGGGTCGTTCGACCATAGTGACTGTCTGTCAAACATAGCTCCCACCCTAGGACGAATCCTAAGAGTGGTACGTATCTCCCTACTCTAGGACCGAGTGGTCGGAACCTAGAGAGGTACATAACTCCCTATCCCAGGAACGAATCCTTAGGAAGGTACGTGTCTCCCTACCCCAGGACGAATCCGTGAGGAGGTACGTGTCTCCCTGTCCCTGGACGAATCCATGAGGAGGTACATGTAGTCATCAATAGCATATCAATATCGGTGCAGTACTGCTCACTGAACCCAGCTGGTATACCAACCTCCTATATCCATATCTATGTCTAAGTATCCTAAGGCCGTTTCGATAAACTATTTTTCAAATCATTCACTGTATTTACAAATCAACGGAAATATACGATTTAAACAAACATAGATTTTTATGGAACATAAACAATATTCATGCAATAGTCAAAAACAAGTAATTTCAGCGGAATCGTAATATTCAAAGTACGATCAACAATAAAATCATTTCACGGAAGTAAAATAAACACATCAAAATGAAAATCTTCAAGTAAATCTCATATTCAACGAAAATACTTAATACTTTTTGTAAAGAGTTCGAAAACGAAGGTACACCAACCTGGAGACCGTTTTTCCGCTTCTACTCCTTTTTCCTTTTGGATTTTCCTTTTTCCCTCCTCTTTCCTTTCTCTTTCTCTTTTCTTCTTTCTTTTCTTCTTCTTTCCCTTCTCTTCTTCTTCTTCTTTTCTTCTTCTTCTTCTTCTTTTCTTCCTCTTCTCTTTCTCTTCTTCCTCTTCTTCTTCTTCTCTTCTTTTCTTTTCTTTTTCCCTCTCTTTCTCGGTCTCTCTTTTCTTTTTTTGTTTCCTGTGGCTTCTGCGAGAAGCCAAATTTTTTTTATATATTTTTTGGTCGTCGCGACCTGTGGTCGCGGTACTCACTGGAGTATTTCCACCGCCTTCCTCGCGGTACCATGGTCGCGCTGGTGGTCGCGTTGCTCACTGCCAGAATTTGACATTTTCATCGCGAGCAGTTCATCGCAATCTGTGGTCGCGGTGACTGGTCGCGATACTCACTGCCAAAAATCACATTTTTCACCGCGAGCAGGTCATCGCGATCTGTGGTCGCGGTGACCAGATCGCGATGCTCACTGCCTCGGTTTTCCTTTTTCTTGCATCATTTTTGGACCGTTCCATCTGGTCCACCTAGAAATCATTTACACCCCCTCCAATCACAAAATTTATATTCACATATATAAAATTAATTATCCGAAATCCGGGATATTACAGGAGCCGAGCTCTCAAAACGAGAATGGAGCACCCAACGTCACTCAACATCAGACTAGCAACCCACCAAATGGGGCAGGAGCACCCCAAATGGATGGCACGACAAGGATAGCGCGGGAAGCACCGCCCGTCTCTACACCCAATGGCAATATTAGTTCGACCCAGCAAGCCGTCCAGGCGCGAGGAAGAAGAGGTCCTCCACAATCTACTCCGTCAAACTCGGAAATGGTAAACCCTGAACCTTCTATGGCTAACCCGGACTTAGCACGTAGGTTCGCGAAGACGGAGGCGCTCATCCAACGCATTCCTGGAATGCCAACTCCAATAAAAAAGAGCACAGCCAACAGCTTTGCTGACTCGCCTTTTGTTCACGCGATAGCGCTCAAAGAGATGCCCAAGAAGTTCGACTTCCCTAATATAAAATAGTGTGACGGCACGACTGATCCGAACGACCACATAGCTCAGTACCGGCAAAGAATGTTCATCGCCGTAATTCCGCGTGACCTGAAGGAAGCTTACGTGTGCAAATGTTTCGGGTTAAGCCTTGTAGGACCAGGCTTATAATAGTACACAAACCTCTCGAACGTGTCCATCAGCTCCTTCACTCAATTCACAGACACCTTCGTAGAGTAGTTCGCCAGCAGCAGGAAATTGGAGAAGCAATCGAATAATCTATACACCATCAGCCAGAGGCGAGGAGAGCGCCTACGTGACTTTGTAGGGTGCTTCAACAAGGAGAAGATAGCCATTCCTTACTGTAACCCAGCGACGGCGATATCAGCCTTTCGCAAGGGCCTACTTTATAATTCAGACCTCTACAAGGAGTTGACGAAGTACCCTTGCAAGATGATAGAAGACGTCCTAGCCAAGGCTTAGGCACAAATCAAATGGGAGAAAGACAATGTGAACTACCAACCGACCAGGTCAAGTGGAAATGAAGGAAGAAGAAGCAAAAGAGTCGAACGACGATCAGGTGACAGAAGAGCCAAACCATACCCTGCCTTCTTACGAAGAGACGGTCGAGGAAGAGACACTCGACGACCGAGAGACAGACCTCCTAAACCAATCAACCGACCGAAGAACAGGTTACCAGAATATAACTTAAACATCAAGTCGGAGGAAGTTGATCGGTCATTTATTTTTATATATTTACGACCCCTAAACCGTATCTTTTAATTGTATTCTTAAGTATTTTTGGTGCTTTTGATGTGTTTTCCTTGAGTGTGCAGATTTAGGGACCTAAGTGATGATTTTATATATTTGTGGGGAAAAAGTGTAAATTCAGTAACTTTGTGGAAGGGCATCTATGAAAGAATAGCATAGTTCTGGGGCAAAAATATAATTTCAGAAAGTTCCCCCAGCCATTAGTGAAACGGTGCGTTTTGCACCTATGGAAGCTGGGACTTAAGTGGAAGGGCGCCGTTTTGGACCAATGCTTTGGTCCAAAACGACGTCGTTTTGGCTAGAGAAAGAAAACAAAAAATAAAACCAGTTCGCCATGCATGCGCGACCAGCTCCCTCTCGCCTCTCCTCGCGATGAAGACGCCTATGCCAGTCCAGTGAGCACCGCGATGTCTCGCGCGATCAACCCCAGCTCGCATCCCCCACCTCGCGGCGATGATGACCAGTCTAGACAGTGAGCAGCGCGAGGACAGCCGCGACCACAGCAACTCGCGATGAAGCTCGCGATGGAGAAGAAAATAGCAGCAGTGAAGGTGGCGAGCTCGAGCGCGGTGTGTCCTCCTCGCGGTGCAGCTCGCGTTCCAGCCACTTCCAGCAGGCCAGTGAAGGCCGCGACCAAGCCACTGCGACCACAGGTCGTGGCGAGTGAAAAAAACGCAGCCCTAACGGGCTACTATAAAATGAAATATGGCAGCAGCTGGCGAGAGAGAGAGCTCGTGGCAGTGCAGTCCAGCAGCTTCCAAGCTGCTCCAAGGGTGATCTCAACCCTCCTTGCTCCTCCCAAACACATCCCAAGCATCACAAATCATCACAACAACTCTAGATCTTGGGTGTTCATCGAAGAAGACGAAGATCAAAAGCGGAGAAGTTCAAGCCGAACCAAAGCGGAACTTCGAGTCTTGAAAGCTTCAATGGGTTGTATTTCATCTCATTAATCTTCCTTGATTGTTCATTTATGATTATGAGTTGTTAGAACTATTGTTAGGTGATTTTCGGAACCGTGAACGGATTTGGATTTTATTGTTTATGAATATATTTTATGTGATTTATCTCATGATATTATGTGCTTAATAATAATCAACATATTTTCCATTTCCGTGATTGGAACCGTGTGACTACCTCGCATTATCCTCCATTGAATCCGTCTCGCTTTATTTTAATTGTTTTAGTTAATTTAATTTAGTTTAATTAATTGAAAACCATGATTATGAGCTAAACTTGTGAGTTGGGGTTTTGATGGATCCTATTCTATGATGATAGATCGTGAGTGTTCATCGAAGAAGACGAAGATCGAAAGCGGAGAAGTTCAAGCCGGACCAAAGCGGAACTTCGAGTCTTGAGAGCTTCAATGGGTTGTATTTCATCTCATTTATCTTCCTTGATTGTTCATTTATGATTATGAGTTGTTAGAATTATTGTTAGGTGATTTTCGGAACCGTGAACGGATTTGGATTTTATTGTTTATGAATATATTTTATGTGATTTATCTCATGATATTATGTGCTTAATAATAATCAATATATTTTCCATTTCCGTGATTGGAACCGTGTGACTACCTCGCATTATCCTCCATTGAATCCGTCTCGTTTTATTTTAATTGTTTTAGTTAATTTAATTTAGTTTAATTATTGAAAACCATGATTATGAGCTAAACTTGTGAGTTGGGGTTTTGATGGATCTTATTCTATGATGATGGAATGAATTGATTGTTTAATTTGTTGCGGTTGATTATTGTGTTGTTGAGTGGTTTTATTGTGCTTAATGCTTTTGAATGTGAAGGCCTACATTTAGATAATAAATTGGTGATGTGTTATGTACCGAGAGGAGACGCCCACCACGTGCTCGATATAATGTCCACCACAAGTAGAATTGGATAGAGATATACTAATTTGCTTGTGTGATCACATAGGGTGTTTATTGTAACTAATGCATTTCCATGCACTTGGATATACCATCGAGAGATAGGATATTAATGTATGCGGAATAGGTTCGATTTACCTCGAGAGGGGACTTTGGATAAATTAGATGAACACGGTCATCATCATGCATAGTTAAACCTCAACAATGTGCTTTTATGAAATTCAATCGGATGGATTAGGTGAATTCAAATACCCTAACTAATCTCTCATATTGGTTGCTTGCTTTATTTTCATGTCTTTATATTTTTATCATTTAATATCTTTCGATTATTCAAATAGAAATAGGCTTGGTTAATTTTAGTACTCAACGCTTAAATATCCCTGTGGAGACGATAATTTATTCATCATCATTTTATTACTTGTGCCGACCCCGTATACTTGCGGGTTACAAAAAGTCTTATTAGAAGTCATTGCCGTACTCAAGGGTATGGGCAGTTCTATCCGATGGCCAGCGAAGATTAAAAGTCTACCAAACCAGCGGGATAGCTCCAAGTGGTGCGAGTTTCACGATGACCATGGCCATCGAACGGAGGACTGCATCGCCCTGTGTTTAGAAGTAGCCAAGCTACTCAAGAGGGGACACCTCAAGGAGTTTCTAACACATAAAAAGAAAGAACACTTTGGCTTTACGTGATGACAAGTCGTGCGACAGCCGCTCTACACCACCACTAGAACCACCTCGACCTGTGAACGTGATTTTTGACGGATCCGAAGTAAGTGGAGTCACCTACTTAGAAGCAAAACGGCACGCACGACAAGCAGGGAACCCAGAGGTTCGAGTGCCACGTCCGACAGATCTGACCTACAGCTGCCCTGTTAGCTTCAGTAGCAACGAATACACATACCTACTCAACCCTCATCATGACGCACTCGTCATTTCGTTGACAGTGGCCAACTGCCTTATTAAGAGAATCCTAGTTGACAATGACAGCTCGACAAATGTGCTGTTCCTCGACGCCATAAGAACATTATCATGGGAGATACAAATCGACGAGAGCAACATTGTGCGTCGCTCGACTGTTCTGGTAGGCTTTAGCGGAGAGCATAAGAACACGGTTGGAGAGATTGTCCTACCTGTCTATAACATTATCATGGGCCGCCCATGGATTCACGAGATGAGGGTTGTCCTCTCGACCTACCACTAAATGATCCGTTTCCCTACTAAGTGGGGAGTCCAGGAAATTCGAGCTCAGCAGAAAACCTTGCGCAACTACTACCAGAACACATTGAAAGCCAAGTCGATCGACTTGTAGCAATATTAGAGCCAAAGCTCTACGAACAACAAAGACAGACCCGCAATTAAGGAACTCGACGAGGTCCCAATACATCTGAACTTCCCGAACCACAAAGTCAACATCGGCTCACGCCTCCTACAGGACATTTGAACCAACCTTATCAACTTCTTATCGGCTCGACAGGTTACAGGTTGACCCGAACTACCCTCTAGTGAAGCAAAAACGAAGAAAATTTACGCCCGAGCGCAACAAGGTGATTAATGAGGAGATCCAAAAGCTTATCGACATCGGCTCAGTAAGAGAAGTCAACTACCTCGATTGGCTCGCCAATGTTGTAGTAGTGAAGAAGAAGAATGGAAAGTGGCGAGTTTGCATAGACTTCATAGATCTCAACAAGGCATGTCCCAATGACTCTTTCCCTCTACCACACACAGACATGATGGTAGACGCTACTGTTGGCCTCAAACTTTTAAGTTTCATGGATGTGTTCTCTGGCTACAACCAGATCTTGATACATCCAGATGACCAAGAGAAAACCTCCTTCATCACGGAGCGAGGAATCTTTTGCTACAAGGTGATGCCCTTCGGCCTCAAGAACGCCGAGGCAATCTATCAAAGGTTGGTCAACAAGATGTTCGCCAACATGTTAGGTCAAACTATAGAGGTCTACATCGACGATATGTTGGTTAAGTCCTTGATAGCTAAGCAGTACCTTGACCACCTACGACAATCGTTCAACGTCATTGACAAGTATGAAGCTTAACCTTACCAAGTGCTACTTCGGGGTATCTTTTGGGAAGTTCCTTGGTTACCTAGTGACCAAGAGGGGCATCGAGGCCAACCCTGATCAAATCAGATCTATCATGGGTCTACAATCCTCTAAGAACATTAAAGACGTACAGAAATTGACTGGACGACTCGTGGCCCTCAATCACTTCATCTCCAAATCATCCGAGAGGTGTAAACTGTTCTTTGACACGCTAAGGAAGAACAAGTCATTCGACATGAGCCAATCGTATGAAGAAGCCTTCCAAAGCATTAAGCAATATTTGGCCGACCCTCCACTCTTCTCGAAACCCAAGGTGGGAGAAACACTACTGATCTACCTCGCAGTATCCGAGACGGCTGTGAGCGCAGTATTAGTAAGGGAGGAAGACGGAAAGCAACTGCCTGTCTACTATGTAAGCAAGACCCTACTCAACGCAGAGACCCGGTACTCTCAAAAAGAGAGGCTGGTTCTCGCACTAGTTACTGCCGCAGGGAAATTGAGGCCATACTTCCAATGCCACTCCATCAGTATGCTCACCATTTTCACTCTGAAGAACGTCCTACACAAGCCTGAGCTATCCGAACGACTGGTCAAGTAGACCGTTGAATTAAGCGAGCATGACATTAACTACCAACCTCGCAGACTTCACACCTGGAACTTTGCAACGAGCGGAAGAAGAACTATGCTCGATGTCGTGAGACGCGTTGAAAGGCCAGTGGACTTTGGTCGTCGGCGGATCAAGCAACGTCAAAGGTAGCGAATTAGGCATGGTACTTACTTCACCTGAGGGTAATGTCATCGAACGATCTGTCCAATGCGGGTTCAAGACCACCAACAACGAAGCTGCGTATGAGGCCCTCAAAGCCAGACTCACCTTAGTCAGAGACTTGCAAGTCAAACGGATAAAGGTACGTAGCGATTCACAATTGATTGTAAGACAGTTGTAAGGATCCTACCAAGCTAGGGATTTGAAGATAACAGCTTACTTAGCTTTAGTGAAGCAACTACAAGCGTCGTTCCTGTCATTCGACATTCAGCAAGTACCTTGATCAGAAAACTCGCATGCCGACGTGCTTGCCAATCTTGGTTCCGCACTCTATATGACTGTCAAACGGACCATCCCCATAGTCTACGTCCAGTGGCCAACTGTATGGAAACCAGCCAAGCTGGAAGTTGAACCCATATCGGTCGAACCAATCTAGATGACTCCAATATATGATTACTTGATGAACGACTCCCTACCACCCGACAAAATTGAAGCATGTAGAGTCAAAATCAAGGCAAACCAATTTTCTATAATATATGGATGGTTCTACAAAAGGTCCTACTCCGACCCTTACCTCAAGTGTGTCGGCCAACCGAGGCTCGATAAATACTCAAAGACTTACACGAAGGACAATGCGGAAACCACTCAGCTGGTAGAAGCCTAGCCAACTGAGCCCTCATGGTGGGATATTATTGGTCGACAATGCAATCCGAGTCACACGACTACGTAAAGCGGTGCAACCCACGCCAACGCTTCGCCTAAGTTTTGCACCAACACCCGGAGTGACTCCACCCCATCACAACTTCATGGCCTTTCATGAAGTGGGGGATGGATATCGTGGGAAAGATGTCGATCGCCACAGGTGGAAAAGTTTATATGCTCGTCGTCACAAGCTACTTCACCAAGTGGGTCGAAGCCAACTCCTACGTAAAAATCAAAGACTCCGAAGTCAAGAGCTTCATTTGGAAGAACGTGATATGCCGCTACGGCGTCCCCAAAGAGATAGTCACGGACTACGGCTCATAAATTATTTGGTTCGACTTCCAAGCTTTCTACGACAAGTGGAAGATCAAACTTAGCTACTCGAGCCCTAGGTATCCTCAAGCAAACGATCAAGCAGAGTCGACTAACAAAACGATCGTTTTCACCCTCAAGAAGTGGCTCGACCAATACAAGAGAAAGTGGGCCGACGAACTACAGGGTGTGTTGTGGTCTTATCGTACGACAACAAGAACCTCGACGGGAGAAACATCTTTTTCTCTAACCTATGGCTAGGAAGCCGTGATAGCGACTGAAGTTGACTACCCCTCGTACAGAGTCGAACATTCGACTGAAGAAGAAAACAACAAGGAATTGCAAAACAACAAGAGACACGAAAAAGCCGCCCTTCTGCTCGCTATCTACCAGTAGAAAGTCGGAAAATATTACAACAAGAACATTTGACTAAGGACATTCAAGATTGGAGACTAGGTCCTACGCCGAGTGTTCCAGAACACCAAAGATAAAGGGGCAGGTAAACTTGGTCCTATATGGGAAGAACCCTAGTAGATCATCAAAGTGGTCAAACAAGGAGCCTAAAAACTATGGTGCACGGATGCCATGGAGATTGGTAATAGTTGGAACGCCATCCACCTTAAACAGTATCACTTCTGAACCCATTTCATTTTTTGCATACTTTGCTTTTTTCATCTTAAATGTCGAACTGACTTTGGCATTGGAGGGCTGTTAGCAAACCCAATGGCCAACCCTAACATGTTTTATGTAGTTTGACGTCGTTCGACAATCTGGCTCTCAAGGTACTAGATCCACGTCAACCGACACATTGTCATGACGAGATTCATCCAATCTGCAAGACCTGCACTCAAGGTCATATGTCGTACGACTACAGCGTCATCGACAGTTCAAGTGTGAAACCAAATGATCCACACTTCAAATGGGGGCATCATAGTACAATCTCACAAGTTCTGACCCTTTGCAAGCAAGAAAGTCGCACGACATTCATGAAGACTAGCATTTGCCTCTTGAACGATCCCTAAGTCATATGACTGTGCTCGCCATTTGTGACAAATAGTCGAGTTGATCAAACTGAAGAGTTTATCACTTGTAGCTCGAACAAGTTCATCGTACAAGTCATTCGACATACACAAAGTTATACTTTTTAAACGAGTCATACGACTCATTTAACCTTTGTATTTACAATGCATTTTAGTCAATATGAAAATGGCAAGTAATAAAGTGTCTTCATTTAGAAGCATGCAAAGTCGGTCGACATATTGATTATCAAAATTTCAAAAAGTAACATAACAATTCACAATCCCCCCTGGGCAAAAATTCAAAATATTAAACTGTTAAAAAAAATGTTAAGTTTCAAGTTTTAAAAGTTTTACAACCCCCTTGAAGGCGACTTCATCTTTCTTTCCTTTGAGAGAGACATCTTCAACTAGAGCAATAGCCTAGCTTCCGCTCGACTGGGCAGGAAGAGCCTCGACAGCAGCGCCCTCAGGGACTAGCTCGACAGCATCCTCTCCTTATGCCTTCTCCTCATCGCCCTTAGCTTCGACACCTTGGCTCTTTTTTGTCGCCTCCTCGTCGTCGTCCTCCCCCTCCTTATCCGAACGAGTCAGCTCTTCATGGTCGGCAATCCTACCATCTACCTTCCACTCAATCGTATGACCTTCTTTGTATTGCCTCATCAGGTCTGCCTAAGTCTTGATTATTTCATTGAGCACGCTATCCTCCATCTGATCATACAAAGTGTCATAGTCCGACTCTTTTGCTTTAAGCTTAACACCCAGCTGGTCGCCCTCCAACCTCAGTCGCCCGAGCTGGTCGACCTTCGACTTCAATCGCTCAAGTTGTATGATCGCCTCGACTACTCGACTACTAGTTGCATCAGCGGTCTTCTTAGCGTCCAAGTTGGATGCCCTTAGCCTTTCTATTTCAACCTTAAGGCTTAGGTTGCTCGACTTGAGCTCCCTCACCTTCCTCAGGGCCGAACCAAGCTCCCTCTTCGTATGAATCTGGGATTGGAGATCCTACAAAAATAAATCCATACTTAGTAAAAAAATCAACATCATCACTTGGTAAAGTAATCATAAGTCGCGCAATAAATACCTGGAACTGATGGCTAATGCCCAGTCGACTGCTTGTGAGAGACCCATCTCTTTTAGCTGGCTCTCATCTTCAGGCAAAAACAGTCGTTCGACTTGAGGCATGATCGACCCAAAGTCAGAGTAGGCAGAGGCATCTTGGGGAAAAACGAGGTTGACTAACGTCTCGCCGCCGATAGCTGAGTCATCCCTCTTCCGCTTCTTTCCGACGATGCTCAAATCCAGGACATCTTTGCCTCGACTAGGAGAAGGAGGAGTCGCCATTGACTCAGCTATGCCTCTCGACTTGGCCTTCTTTTTTCTCGTATTCTGCTCCTTTAGCTTTCTCAGAGCTTCATCAGCATCGGGGATAGGAAAACCTCCAGCCATTAGGTCAACTGTAAAGTGTCGCTCGATGTATGAGATTGGAGTCAAAAACCTAGTGCCGTACAGTCGCTCGACACAATGCCTGACCTCGACAAACTCCACTAAATGTTTGCAAGCTAGATAAGGAGTACCTGGCTCGTTAATAACTGAGAATTGCCACAGGTAGCTCGGCCTTAGATTTTCCTCAGTAAGGATTGTTTTCCAGCTCATCTCCTTCTCGCCTTACGACAATATCCGACTCGTGCACTTTGCACAGTTGAGCCCTACAATAGCTTGAGGAGTCTCTAGGTTCACTGCGATATAAGAAAATAAAAATCAGTGTCAAACAAAACATACAACACTCATTAAAGGTCGAATGACATGGCAGGACAAGTTAGTAACCCACCAGCCTTAGCCCATGTCGTACGAACATTCATATCTCCTTTCGGCCAATCGACTAAGAGACCCCGAGCATAGAAGTACCTATCCTTCTACTGTCGGTCGTTTGTCTTCAGCTCCGTGATCAGATGATTCCTATTCACCTGGAGCACAAGGGTGTAATGACCCTTCTCCGTGTTGTGCTTCCTCATGGAATAGGTATAGAATAGGTTGGAAAGTTCGAAAACGATCGACTCCATAGAGCAGAACAACTCCAACCCAAGGAGTATCCTCCAGTTGGCCTGAAGCGATCTCGAAATGGTCGAGCACCTTCCTCACCAATCCTACCACGGGTAGTCTGAACCCTACCCTCTAGCATGGAAGCTAGTAGAAGAACGTCCACCCAGGGATGTCCCAATCAGGTCTCTTGATGAGAATGCAAAATGTCCTATTTTTCTCACCTAATGTTTAGTCTTTTATACTTATTTGGTTCTTAAATATACTGATTATTCTTATATTTTGATTTAGGATGCAAATGGAGGCGGTAAGTGCAAAACGAAGTTAATCAGTCGATTTTTGACAGTTTCAACATCACTTCATAATATGGGCATAACTTTCTCATCCAAACTCCAATTGCAATGATTCAAAATGATATGGAACCACAAGAAACAGATTTATAACTTTCATGTTGCGTTTTGAGAGATACGGGCAGAATCAAGGTCGAACTCGGGTATGAAGTTGCTACACCTGCACTGTTGATGTTCTGGAGCGTTTCTTAGCATGCAAGTGATAGCGGTTTATTTTTGGAAGCTTCCAAATCTGGTGCACGAAAAATCACAACTGAAATCACCACTTTTCTATTTGTATTAGAACTTTATATTATATTCTTTTAGCTTTTCACTTTTTAGTCAAACTTAAATATTATTATTTGAGGATAAGTGTTAGCTTAAAGTTTTAGAGTTTTGGTAGGCTTCCAATAGAGGAGTTGGTGTGTTTAAAGAGCTCTCATCATCAGACCAGCGGCTCTGGACTCTCACGTCTTTCTCTCATCTCTTATCTAGCTTTTCCTTTAATTTTCATGGCCCTGCATGGCTAAGTCTTGATAATTGGTCGAAGGAAACGGAAGCCTCGGAATCAATAAAACTGTGAGATCTTTTTGTTTTTATTGTTTAATTTATATTTTTGAGTATCGGTTGTTCTTCTGTGCCTATTTTTATGATTGTCTCATTTAATTATTATGAGGTCTACTAGTTTATTATTCGTTACAATCTACTGCTAAGTTAGAAATCAAATTCGTAATTGTTTGATCCCTCTAATTTGTGAAACAATTAAGATTTAATGATTTGCTGTGTCAGAAATTATTAGATCTTAGGGAGCACGCTCGACTAAATTAAATGCAACTGCTTGTGCTTGTGTTGTTTAGTTTCATCGATCTCTCTAATTCTTAAAGCTGCTACTAGATTAAACCTTTAGCACTTGTCTTGGGTTATTTAGTAGTTAGGATTAATTAGATCACCTGTTTTCTAATTAATTGTGACTAAAGAGAGTTAGGAAAATAGTTCTAACGGTGAATATTCAAAGTGTGAATCGATATATAGTTGCATCAATGATCAGTTGTAAAGTTTCGATGGTGGATGTTGACTTAGACCAATATTTGTTTTTTGATTGATTTCGATATTTTAATTTGAATTGTTCCTTAGTTATTTTTCTTAAAATTGCTTTTGTTATATGCAAACACCCCCCATCTTTGTTCACATAACATAGAATTAAACTAGATACTCTTCGTGGGAACGATCCTTACTCGCACTACTACATATATTTTTGGGAGTATAGGTTTTATTTTTGGTTGCCTGCGACAGCACACCATCTCTCCTCCTTGGAAGGTATATTGAGGTCAACGCCATCAAGTGTACCATAGCTATACCTGATGCGACTCAAGTCCTCTTCTTTCAACACACTGGCTGGATTGATGAGTAGCAGACCCAACGACCTACTCGGACCCATGGGGCACGGCCCCGATGCCGTCCCTGGCAGGTCGACAAAGGGAATAGTGAGAAGATGGTCGGTCAGGACGCTCGACATGCCTTTATACCTAGGCACGCTCACCGGTCCAGCAGCACTAGAGACCAAGGTGACCTCTCCACTCTTGATCCTCGACTCGCCCCATGAGTCGGACAACAGGTCGACGGGATTGTCATACCCCCACCCAGAAGTACTGGGAGTACTCTCGTTGACCGACAAGTTGACCGACAACAGGGGCATTCAGTCAGTAAAGCTATCATTAACTTAGACCCGACTCGACCTAACATTAAACCTCTAGGTAGTTAGGCTACACCTACAACCGGTCGCTCGACATCTACATTCAAGACAGTATCGCACGACACCACTATCAGTCTATCACAAACAAGTTTCTACTACTTCCTGATTAACTTTTTGGATCAAATCAAGATTTTGATGTTTTGTTTCCTCTCTGTCTTTCTAAATGTTGGCTCCATTTCTTGATAAAAAGTGGGCCTTTATTAGTACCTTTATTTACCTTCTTTTGTCCCGTTCGCGGGTATTTATAGGATGTTTTAATGGCTTCCTTTGAGTGTGCAGGTCATTAGGTTCTTGTGGAGAATTCGGTTGATTTCAGTCAAAAACGTGTAAGCGTCTCGCTAATTGAGCAAAGTCCTTCAGAGCAAAGGCAGAAAGACTCACGACTTGGACCCGCAACTTGCTCGCGAGGTTCCAAGTCAAGACAACAAAATAACCTGTGAAATCCAGAGACACACGCGACTTGCTCACGAGTTGCCAAGTCGCGAAGGCAAACAATCCAACTGAAACCCGATACTCACGTGACTTAACTCGCGAGCTGTTTCACGAGTTGATAAGTCGCGAAGGCAAATTTCACACGACTCCAGAGGCAGCGCAACTTAGACTCGTGACTTGGACAAGTCGCGAGCATGATTGGGATGACCTAATTCGGCGTGTTATAAAGGAAAGCTTGAAAGAAAATAAGGGGAGTTCAGTTAGGGGTCTAAAGAGAGGACTAAGAGGAGACCAATATGGAGAAGAAGAGGCAAAGAGGGGAGAAGAAGAGCACCTTGGAGACAAGAGGGTTTGGATTCAATCCTTAAGCCAAAATCTCACCATCAAGCTTGGATTTGAAGAAAGTGGAAGCTAGACGAATTTGCAACAGGAGGAAGACAAGAGTTCATCACACCTAGAGTTTTTCTAATTCCTTTCCTTCTTTATTTTCTTGCTTTTAACTCTCTTTTATTATTGAAAAACATGTTTGGTTGTAAATCTTTGATTATGAACTAAACTTGTAAGTTAGGGTTTTAATGGATCCTTTTCTATGAAACTTGAATGAATTGATTGTTTAATTTGTTGTGGTTGATTATTATGTTGTTAAGTGGTATTATTATGCTTAATGCTTCTGAATATAATAGTCTACATTTAGTTGATTTTATGGTTGTGTTACGTACTGAAAGGAGACGCCCACAATGTGCTCGATGTAATATCCACCACAAATAGAATTAGATAGAGATATACTAATTTGTTTGTGTGGTTATTTAGGGTGTTTATTGTGGCTAATGCATTTTCATGCACTTGAATATACCATCGAGAGATAGGATATTAGTGGATATGGTAATAGGTCCGATTTACCTCGAGAGAGGACTTTGGATAATTTAAATAAACACGGTCATCAACATGAATAATTAAACTGCAATAATATGCTTTCAAGAAACTCAACTGGATGGATTAGGTGAATTCAAATACCCTAACTAATCTCTCATATTGGTTGTTCGCTTTATTTTTATGTTTTTATGTTTTTATCTTTTATTTACCTCTTTCACACCTTCTGATTATCCAAATAGAGGTAGGCTTGATTAATTTTAGTATTCAGCACCTAAATATCCCTGTAGAGACGATAATTTACTCATCATTGTATTATTTGTGTCGACCCCATATACTTGTGGGTACAAAAAGGCATAACACTAAAAAATAAACTCGAAGAACAACATTGACAGCAATCAACCAAAAACAATAACAAAGCAAAAAGTCCACAAAACTTACCAAGGACAAGTGTGAATGCACGAACTTCGCCGGAGTAAGCACGAATACGCCGGAGGCTGCCTAAAACACGCCGAAATACAAAAGGACGGTGACTGGTTCTAAAGAGAGAAATGCAAAGTGAAACTGAAAATGCAAAATGAACAGGAAAGAGAAATGAGCGGGAATATGTGAAAGAGAAGTTGCTGACATGTCAGCTGGAGATTAGGCACACTGTCCCACAACTGCCATCATTAAATGAGCACGTACCTTTTCAAGAAATGGCAATTATTGCAACTGCACAGCTGCCAGTGCCAACTGAAAAGCCAATCACTCCAACCGCCTCGACTTTGGCAAGGTCGTATGATGCAGCAATTGGTCATAATGATAAGACCATTCTCTTCATTCGAGCCACCACCTGGCTCTACTAGACATTTCTTACACTCGCATCACCAGTGGTACGACATTCTTGTAACAATCCTGCACGTTTTTTTACTAGCTTCATGTAACATCCCGGATTTCGGGTGATGAATTTTTGATATATGAAATATGTGAAAAATAAATTTTTACTATTTGAGGGGGTGTAAAAGTAATTAAATGTATGTTTATTTTATGATTTTCAGTGGACCGGATTGAATAGTGAAAAATGAAAAATTGGAAAACTTGACCAGAGGGCATCGCGACCTGGTCACCGCGACCACAGGTCGCGACAGCTCGCTCGCGGTGAAAAACGCAAAAATCTGGCAGTGAGTACCGCGACCAGTCACCGCGACCACAGGTCGCGATGGCTTGCTCGCGATGAAAATGGCAAAACCTGGCAGTGAGCAACGCGACCAGCCACCGCGACCACAGGTCGCGATGGACTGCTCGCGACGAAATTGTCAAAAACAGGCAGAGAGCAATGCGACCATTCACGCGACCAGGGCGCGCTCGCGATGAAGGCGGTGCGCGCACTCCAGTGAGCACCGCGACCTGGTGCCGCGACCACAGGTCGCGACGGCGGTCGCGGTAGCGAAAAAAATATAAAAAAAAGAAGTGGCTTCTCGAGGAAGCCAGAAATTATCACAGAACAGAGAGAGAGAGAAAAGAGCGAGAAAAGAAGAAGAAGAAGAAGAAGAAGAAGAAGAAAGAAAGAGAAGGGAAAGGGAAGGAAACGAAATCGTAAAAACGCGAATTTCTCGAACGAAAGACGGTACCGAGGTTGGTGTACGTTTGTTTTCGAAATCGTTATGAAATATTTTCGTTATTGTTTTGTTTTCGTTTTCATTTTTCGTTTTCCGTCATTGATTTCGGTTCGTTTTCGATTTTGTAGAGATTTCTCGCATTTGATTTTCGTATGAACATTGTTTATTATCCTTATTGTTGAGTTTATGAAAAATCGATGTTGATATCTTTATTTTGGACTATTTTGGACTAATTTTGTGATAGATTGTACTTCGATTTCGTTTTCGAATAATTCGATTTCGTTAAAAATAATTGAGTATGCTTGTTGAAGAATATTATGTGATTTGTATGTTTATTGAAAAATTTATGGTGATTGAGTACCTATTTCGACGTTTATTGTGAAAAATCGTTTATCGAAACGGCCCTAGGATACGTAGACATAGAAGTGGATATAGGAGGTTGGTATACCAGCTGGGTTTTATTGAGCAGTACTGCGCCGATATTGATTGATTGATATTGATGATATTGATGTACCTCCTCTTGGATTCGTCCAGAGGCTGGGAGATACGTACCTCCTCGGGATTCGTCCCGGGGGTTGGGAGTTAATGTACCTTCCCAAGGATTCGTTCCTGGGATAGGGAGCTATGTACCTCTCTAGGTTCCGTACCCACGGTCCTAGAGTTGGGAGACACGTACCTCCTCAGAATTCGTTCTGGGGGTTGGGAGCTTAACCCATATTCCAGTCCGTATATGTTTAGTATTCTAGCGGGCCAGAATTGATTGGAATTGAAAAGTGTATTGAATGCTTTTATTGATCGAAAATTATATATTGACTTCATTATTGATTCTGCAATTTAATTGTTTTGGACATGATTTGAATTGATATATATATATATATAATGTGATTTGTTATTATTAAAGGTTATATATGTTTCCATATTGAGATTTTAGTACACCCACTAAGCTTTATGCTTAGCGCGTTAGTTTTGTGTCTAACGCGTAGGTACCAGGAATCCAGAGGAGGCTAGAGATTGAAGGAGGAGCAAGTTGCAGACTGAGTCACAGGATCGTACAGTTGGGTAGCTATATTTTTGTTATGTGTATATAGATTCGGAAAGCATGCATATACAGGGAATTTGTAAATAAGTTTTGTAAAACGTTTTGTAATTAATTATTTTATGATTACTGTCTTTTATTATTTAAATGTAAATAGTAAAGTTTGATTTGTTATTATTTTATAAACTATTTGTGAAAGTCGCACTAAACGGCAGAGTGCGCAACTGATTGAAAGTGATAGAAGTGTTTGTGAAATGAGAATTGTTTTTGAATTGATTGTGTAAAAGCAGGTTTTTGGAAAGTCCGAAAAACAAACGGCACTCTGCCGGATTTTCGTAAAAAGTTTAAAATGTTTTATGGGCTCATAACGATTTTAAAATGAAAAAAAATGAAGTTTTGGAAAAGATGTGAAAGTCCGAGTAGCGCGCCCCGGATCGGTCCGCCTGGATCGGGTCGGGGGGTGCTACACTTCATGCCGGCCGACACCAATGACGGATCGTTAACACGTCTCAGGCAACCTTCATGTCGAATGACATTTGTAAAACAAGCACATCAAACTCTTTGACTTCTTACATGCGTACAAGAAGTTTGGGGGCAAACTGTTATGACCAAAATTCGTCAGGCCCAAAATCAAGAGTTGATCCATTCCTCACATAAGCCCAAGGCCTAATCGCGCTACGGGCTTTGACCCAAAACCATGAGAAGCATCCTACATGGGCCAGATCTGCCAAACATGACCAAGCGGAAGTAGTGTCGCACGACAGCCATGGTCATCCATAGACCGTTGAGCCCCAATGTTGATCAACACTGAAGTCTCATGTCGAGCTCCCACACTACGCAAGCCAGATCCATCCTTCGAAGGTTGCACGACACAAATTCCTCATGTCACTCGACACGCTGCGAATGACTTTGACTCTACGACTACCCGAATCATAACCCATCTGTGGGGTTCCTAATTTGCAACACGACCCATCAGCCGGATGAAGCAGCCAGATCGCAACACAAATTTGAAGTCTGATGGACCAAGTCAATGAGGCAGTCAGATCCTCCTTAATTTGGGCCTATTATGTAAGGGTGTGATCCACTCCCCCCAACGGGTGGAACGCTCCCTATAAATGGAGGACTCTAGCTAAAAAGAGGCTCTCATGAATGCGTAATCTTACTCTCTGAGAACTAAGAACTGAACAAGTCAAACTCCAATACTCAATCTCCAGCGAACTGGAGTCACTTCCGACCATCTCTCGATCACAATTTCGGTCCATCATTTTACCCCTTCATTCGTCACGAAGGTCCCAATCCTTCAATTTAAGGAAGTATTTCTTTGTTTTATTCTTATTTGATTAACTCCATCCATTATAAATTGCTAACTTGACCGGCGGAGTGACTTTGGTCAGCACCACCCCGGTGTTCTAGATGTCCTACGGGTTACATGTGTTCTAGCTTTGCAAGTTGTAGTGCCCTACACTTCCCCAACGATTTTCGAGGTCTACAGTGTTGAAGGTTAAAGTCATCGCTCACAAACTCGAATGCAGCGTTTAAGTAAACATCAACCTCTGAAGTAAAGGTTGATGAAGACACACTCCGCATTTTCTTTGTTTGTTTAGATAACATACTTGACCCTAACTTCCTTAGTGTGGAGAGAACATTAAATGGAGAATCTCTAAATTTCGGTTGCTGAACATTAATGTTCAGTGAAGGACCGTATATAGAACAATATTCATCATACATTTCATAAAATAAACTCCTAATATTATTAAACAAACTAACAATTTCAATATCATTTATAACTAAACATTGATAATAAACAATATAATATTCAAATAAATTATCTAATTTACACATAGGGTCAAAACATAAAGTAATTACATAAATTATAGAAATATCCCTATAATAATCTAATAATTTTAATCTCATTACTCTAACACATTCAATTAACGCTTGATCTTATGTACACTCATTAAGTGCACCAATAATATTTAATACTTTTACAAAAAATAAATGTGTGGTAGGATAGTATATACCAGATAAATTATTAGTAGCATCATTAAAAACTTTTAATAATTCACAAATACGTGTACACACATCCCAATACTTACTATATAAATTAATTCTACTGCAATTATACTACATAAATCTAACTAATAAATTCTTATACTCATAACTTTCACACAACAATTTGTACGTGGAGTTCTAACGAGTTGGAACATCGCGGGAAAATCTAATTGGATGTTTCCCATGAGATTTATAGAACATAGCTCATTGTTTCATGATTCTATGATGTTTCCACAAATAATAGAAAGCATCTCTAATTGGTTTAATAAAATGTTGAAGTGCTTGCAAACCAGTTTATACACATAAATTTAAAACATGGCAAACACATCTTTGATGAAAAAATTTGCCTCCAAAATAGGGGTTACACAATTCATATAATTGTGGAATGACGACAGTGTTGTTTGCAGTATTATCAAAACTAATTGCAAAAATTTTATTTTCAATCGAATATTCTTTAAAAATTATTTTAATCATTCTATATATATATTATCTGCAGTATGAGATTCATCCATTATAAATTTCACACATGGTACATTTAAGTGTATTCCTAAGTATGCTACATGCAGCGAGATTAAGGCCTTATGACAATATTATAAAATACCGATTTTTTCACCAAAACTAAAAGGTAAATGTTCTAGAGCTCCCATCTTAGCTAATTCTTCCCTATTCCATTGATAACTATACTTAAATAAAGGATGGTTAGGAGATGTGTATCTGCCAATTTGTTGTTGGTCGCGTGCTCGGGATGTTTCGACTGGATGAGTGTTATTGATGTGTTTCCAATACGTATCGTATCCTCCGGATTTGTTCTACTTAAACTCCTTGGAACAATAGTTGCAAGTCACCACCATTTTCCCCGGTTCTTTTTCCACCTTCTTCATATGAACTTTAAAAAGTTTAGATTTGTATTTCCCCAAATCAACTCAACTTAAATCGAACATATTTTGGGATTGACTAGTTGCATGGTAAAAAGGGTTTCGAGGGCCTTAAGGAGTGGAACAGGGTTCAGAAAAATTGGAAGGAATTTTATTACTGAATATTTTCTCCCCAAATGCTTACTGCTATAGAAAGTCGTGATAATTTGCTTCATTGAACAAATTATCATACGGCTCTTCTTGAACCGGCATAGGATCTTTTCCTCTGCTGGAAACTGATCTTCTAAATGATTAGAACTTGTCATTGCAATTTTATAATTTGAAAAAAAAATATAGAATAAAAATTAATAATTGAAAATGAAGACTATTGAGAATTTGAGAAAATTGTTGAGAGAGAGATTAGAAGAATTGTTGAGAGAGAGATTGAGAGAATTGGTATGTGTGAAAAATGAATGAGGGAGGGGTTTATATAGTTTTAAGGGAAGGGGTCATTTTGCAATTTAGGAAAAAGAGAGGGGGCTAGCTGTAATTACAGCCAGCGCTCTACTAGCCGTTGGGTTTACCAACGGCTAGTAGACTGCTGGGCCAATAGTCATTTTTTTTTAAAATTTTTTTTTTCAAAAGCCAAGGAATAAGAATTGAAGGGGAACCGACGGAACTTCCGATTCTTGAACCGGCGCTTCCAGTTCCTTTATTGGCGGAACCGGAACTAGGACTGGAAGGTCAACCGGGACCCTTCGATTCGGTTCGGTTCGAACCAGCCAGTTCAAACCGAACCGGCGCCATCCCTAATCTCTACTCATTCTCTCTGCTATAGACAAAGCTTTCACTTGATCAACCCAATGTAAATACCAACAACAATAAGGAATTTCAATTCGATTTTCAAAATTGAAAACCGAATTAAATTTAGTTCAAATCTTTTTCAAAACCAATCTGAACCGGAACACCAAGATATAAGAATTTGATGCGCGAGATTGGATTTACACTATTTTTATGGGATATGATAGGATTTGATTGGATTTGACTGGATTAAATTAGTATTGTGATATGTTTAGTGCAATATGGATTGGACTTGATTAAATTAGTATTGTGATATGTTTGATGTAGTATGAGATGAGATAAAATCATATTAAATTAAATTAATTTTCACATAAAATAAAATTATTTTAAAGTAAATTAAATTTATTTTAAATTAAATAAAAGATAAAATTAATTTTAGAATAAAAAATTTATTTAAATTAAATAATATATTTTTAAATAAACAAATTATTTAAATTATTTTTTAAAATAAATAAAACTATTTTAAATAAAATAAGAGGATTTTAAATTAAATAAAAATATTAAATTAAATTTAGTAAAAAAACATTTTGAATAAAATTAAATATTTAAATTATTTTTGAAAATAATAAAACTATTTAAAAATAATTTTAAATAAAATAAAATTTATTTACATTTATATTAAAAATATTATATTATATTAAATAAAATAAATTAAAAAAAGGGAAAAGAAGAGATATCTCTTTATGTAAGACTAAATAATCTCACCAAAATATAGAAAGTTCCCTTGACTTGGTGATTGGTGGTTGAAAGTTTCAAAATTCTCCAAGCCACCAAAGTTTAAATCCTTGTGTAGCCATGTAAATATATATTCTCACCATTACCCATATAAAAATAATTGTGTGGATAGACATCTCTCCGTGTTGGGAGTAGATCCCTCTAGTTATTGGGAGTAGTTGTCCGGACTGTTAGTTCCAGCAGTTCTCGTCTCCCGTTACTCGGAGTAGTTGTCCAAACAGTACTTGTATGATTTAATCTCGGTTGATTTCGGTAGTTATCTGATCCGTAAAGGTGTCAAAATTTTAAATAAATAAATAAATAAATAATTCCACCAAAATGAAATAAGCCTGACCCAAATATTGGATTGGTTTGAATTAAAAGAAAAAAAAAACCTAAAAATATAATTTTCTGCCTTCCACGGTCTCACCCTCGTCCACGCCGCTCTCAGTTTCAAAAGCTCTACGGCTAGAGAACCAAACACCCCGGCCATCCACATTTGCTCTTCCGATAACATCCAAGGTGAATCCAATTTCTCTGCTCCGATTAACGATTTCTTGATTTGCATTTAAACAAAGCATCCGTGTCTCATACGATTCTGTCTCTCTGGATGAGTGGATTCCTCAGATCTATTAATTTAGGGTTGATTGTTCTCTGTACTTGTGAAATGCTTTTCTTTTATTGGGAAGTTATGATTTTGATTTGCCGTTTCTTCTGCGTAATTGATTGTTACTCTACTTGATCACCTGATCGTTGAGCTATTAGTTAAGATTTTAGATTTTACTGTTTAAGTTTGATTTAGTACTGTTTTTTGGTTTCTTTGTATATAAAAATATTACATGTGAATTAAATTCCTTGATCTGTTGTAATGGAATAGTTATTGTTGGGTAACAAATCTACTGAATGAACTTATTGCTGATTGGGTTGGTTTGACTGTATCTCTAAATTTATTTTGTGGTAAAAGGAAGTTTGGGAACTGATTGGGTTTTATCATGTGCGTTGTTTTTTTTTTTAGGGTTAATCCTCTTTGTATCTTTGTTACATTGTTGTTTTGTGCTTGCGGTTTTCTTTTGGGTTCTGGCAGGAGTTTCAGTTATCTTGGATTGATTTCTTATGCGAAGACGCCTTGCCTCTAAGTATATAACATTCTTATTTTCCTAATTTTATTTTAAATATTAATATTAGTACTGTATTTATAGCGGAGCCTGTGATCTCTTGGTTAATTTTAGATCATCGTGTTTATTAGTAATGTGCGAAAGTTATGTCTGTAAAGTTGCTCTTAGTTCATGCTTATAGTGTGTGCTTTAAACCTTTATTTCACCCATGAAGTTTTTTCTGCTTGCATGTCAATGTCTGCACACTCTTAGTTTTTTTCTGCTTGCTCATCTGTAAAGTTGCTCTTAGTTCATGTTTATAGTGTGTGCTTTAAACCTTTATAATGAAAGTGGAGTTTGATTTGTTTCATGTGCAGAATTTTGTTATTTATATGTGCAGAATATTTACTAAATATGTGCATATTTAATATCATGTGCAGAATTTTGTTCAGTGATTTGTTTAGCACATTCAATGTGCAACATTTTGTTCTTTATATGTGCAGAATTTTTTAGTAAATACGTGCAGAATTAAAATCATAACAAAGTTTTTATTTTCATTTGGGCTGGATAAAAATCAATAGCCCAAAGGCTAAACCAAAGCTATAGGCCAAATTGGCATTCAAAACCTATTAAATTCAAATACATGTAAAAGCCCATTAGGCCCAAAATCGAATTGAACAGAACCAAATCGAACCGAGTTAATTCAATTTGGTTCACAGCTTCAATTCGGCTCAATTCAATTTCGATTTTTGAAAACCGAATAAATTTCAATTCAGCTCGATTTTACCCAAAACCTAACTGAATTGAATAGTGCCCACCCCAGTCACTTATCACCTTGACCCCAGGTGTTCTTTTGTCTCATAAAGGTTTCCAGATTATAATGAAGATCTTAAGAGGAAGTGTCAGAAACAGTTCGCATACATTTTTTCTTATTTTTATTGAGGGAGCGTCTTGGACGTTTCCTTCACGAGAGTTTACGTACTTTCTTACTTGTTAACTCACCTATGGATTATTTTTTGGAGTTAACAAAGTTGTTTCTCGAAGAACCATAAACTAGAATCTCTTCATCCGAGACTTTTGGATTCGCCATCCTATTTTGTTTATATAATCATCTGATACTTTTTACATTATGGTGCCTTGTGTCGTCAAGGAAGTAAGTATAAAATTAATCAAAGGTGACACATGTTTCATTTAACTGTGATGATGCTTTTCCAACTTCGATGTCTACACAGTTATATTGCAAGTCATTGCTTGAGGAAAAAGCATTATATAAATTATATAAATTGAAATGATTTACATTATAGACAGACATGTCTAGTTCAAACTCAAATGGAACATCTTGTCCCAATTTGAGAAGGAAGGCTAGAAATCCAATAAAAAAATTGTATGATGATTTTTTAATTCTATATTTGGGCTATTTTTTATTGGTGATCCCAGCCGATTGGACTATTTTTTGTCAGATCCCAATGCCAATCCCATCCCAGGCAACAAACATGAGAGTACTGTTAGAGTCAAATGAGTGGTGTGGTAACATAGTATCCTAAAATATTTTCAACATATTTATTGGGGTTGTAAATGTGGTGGCAAGAGAGTAGGATAAAATTGATGAGAGCCCAGTAACATTGGTCCCTGATAACTCAAAACTAAAATTGTAAAACTGGTGTAGGTCCAAATATAGAAGTGACAATAAGCGTCCATATAGACACGTATGCATTTCCCCTCTCTACAAAAACCCAGTGTAAAATAACATTCGGATTTGTTTCTCTCATTTCCACCTCCCATCTCTTTCTACTCAACAGTTCGTAAATTTCCAAATTGTTACGGTGAGTTTCTCGATTTCTCTCCATACTTGATTTCCTGCTTTGAGATTTTGATTTTTATCGGTGAATTTGTGTTTTCACTTTTGAGTGTGACTCGATTGATTTTTTTTTGTTGATTTTATCTCCATTTTGATCTTGAGAGCAAAGTGCTGATTGTTTAACTTTTAGATCTAGAATTGAAACGTAGATTTACATTTGTTTTCTGCAGAGCCAAACGAAGTGCTTTTGTTTTATCTGATGCATGTATCCGTTAGATCTGTTCGGTCTATGTATGTATTCATTGTGCATACATGAGTGTGTATGATAGTATCATGTTGTATGTCTGTGGAAACACAAAGTATGAATAGCTTCTTCTAATGTGGATCCATGAAGATCTAGACTAGATTTTGATAATTGAATTAAATTTTTATTTCCATCAACTTTTTCAATAATCAGATACTGTTTTTTATGTGTAAAATTTGCATGTTGTACTAAAATAGATTCATTATTTTTTTAAAGGAAATGTAGAGAAAATTTTTTAGTGTTCAAATAATGTAATTTACAATAAAAAAATCAACTAGTATATCAATTATACAACTACTTAATTTTAAGATAACAACATCCAGATTAGCTTGAATAAAGGGAAAAAAAAAGTGTTACAAAATTCAGTTGAAACCAAATGTAGATGCTGCCAAAAAAATTTAGTACGTAGAGCTTGTTGCTGTGTCTTGGCAACCTTTGCTTGCATATAAGTTTTAGTATTGTGACTCCTTTTGCCATATTTTTTTTTCTTTTTACGTTGATGCCATTTTTTGAATGGAGGACCATGAAGAAGTAGTTTCACAGATGCTGTGCCAATTGTTGCCCAGCTCTCTGCTGCTGGTGGTTATATGGCTTTGATGTTTGCCTTACTCATCTGAGTGTCCTCATCTGTAACTTTGTAAAATTTCGTGATAGATGTTGAATAGTTCTCTTGTGAAAATATTGGGGTAATTTATGGTATTAATATATGTTACTCTCTACAAATGGGTTGTGTAGGTTGGTTTGGTCTAGTTTGGATCGAATAAGATGGGTGGTGGATTCAGAGTTCTCCATCTTGTCAGGCCTTTCCTTTCATTTCTCCCTGAAGTTCAGAGTGCTGACAGGAAAGTTCCATTCAGAGAGAAGGTGATATACACTGTGATCTCTCTTTTCATATTCCTGGTATGCAGTCAGCTCCCTCTCTATGGTATACACTCAACAACTGGTGCAGATCCATTCTATTGGATGCGTGTTATTCTTGCTTCAAACCGTGGGACTGTTATGGAGCTCGGTATCACCCCAATTGTGACATCTGGACTGGTGATGCAACTCCTTGCTGGGTCAAAGATTATTGAAGTGGACAATAATGTACGCGAAGATCGTGCCCTCTTGTAAGTATACTTTTTAGCGATCTTTATAAAGTTTCTGACCAAGTAGAGCTATTTATTAATTTATTTGAGATTGCAACTGCTCATCATTTATTTAGACTAAAATACTTTTAACTGTTTTCCGTTGGGTTTGATAAGTTGTTATAATGCTTGCTGCTGCCCTTGTTGCATAATAAAATGATTTTGCTCATTGCTTTTGCAGCTTGTGCTGCGTGTAGTCCACTTAATTACTCTTTTTTCCTTCCAGAAACGGTGCACAGAAGTTGTTGGGCATCCTCATAGCTATTGGTGAAGCAGTTGCTTATGTCCTCTCTGGGATGTATGGTAGCGTTGGCCAACTTGGAGTGGGAAATGCCATTCTTATTATAATTCAGCTTTGCTTTGCGGGTATCATTGTGATCTGTTTGGATGAACTCCTCCAGAAAGGATATGGTCTGGGCTCTGGGATCTCCCTTTTTATAGCAACCAATATCTGGTGAGCTGAGTCACTTTATTTAGACGACCTGGTGAAAATTTACTCCCCAATCTTGAGTACTCAGGCTTATATTGTCTTATACATGTTAAATTTTGAGGAGTTTGGTGTTTCTTTTCTTTTCTTTTTTTTTTCTTACTTTAAATTTTTTGTATTCACAATTAATATAATTTACAGAAATTTGAATATTTAGCTTTTATTATATTTATTTGCAGTGAAAACATCATCTGGAAAGCATTCAGTCCCACCACCATTAACAGTGGACGAGGAGCTGAGTTTGAAGGCGCTGTTATAGCTTTATTCCATTTATTGATCACTCGAACAGATAAAGTGCGTGCACTTCGTGAAGCTTTTTACCGGCAGAATCTTCCAAATGTGACAAACCTACTTGCTACGGTCTTGATCTTCTTAATCGTTATCTATTTCCAAGGGTTCCGTGTTGTCTTGCCTGTCAGATCAAAGAATGCCCGTGGACAACAGGGTTCCTATCCAATCAAATTGTTCTATACCTCTAACATGCCCATCATCTTGCAGTCTGCACTTGTCTCCAATCTGTACTTCATTTCTCAGGTATTGGAGTGTAATGGTCATATGAACATGTTAAAGTCTCTGCTGCTTTTTGTTTGTAATCTATCTAACTAATAACATATGCCTATACAGTTGCTGTACAGGAAATACAGTGGTAATTTTCTTGTGAATCTCTTGGGTAAGTGGAAGGAATCTGAATATTCTGGTGGTCAATTTGTTCCTGTGGGTGGCCTTGCTTATTATATTACTGCACCATCAAGGTAATTAGGATCTTTCTTATCTTGTTTTAGAGATGCTTTAATGCTACATGTGTATACACCCAATTCATTCAAATCATGCCTAGTGGCATGGATAACCAATCACTTTTAAGGACCATGATTTGAGTGGTTTGGGCATATAACACTTGGGCACATTGATGCTTTTCTCTTTGTTTTCTCGTTTGCTATAGCTTTTATTTTCATTTATAAAATTAATGATTATTTTTCCTTCTTTGCTTTACCTGCTTTGTCTAATGCTAATGCTGCCAGAAATGCTCCATTGACATGTTATATGTCCTTTGCAGCTTAGCTGATATGGCAGCCAATCCCTTCCATGCATTGTTTTATCTTGTGTTTATGCTGTCAGCCTGTGCGCTATTTTCAAAAACTTGGATTGAGGTTTCTGGATCATCTGCTAGAGATGTTGCCAAGCAGCTTAAGGTAAGATTAACTTTTGCATGTTTACCTGAAGAAAATTCCCTGCTGTCACGTACTGATGTACTCTTACTTAATCTTCTTTGTCGTTTATTGCTTAGTTTTTGTTATATACTATAACTTGTTGGGAAATATATCTGACTATTTTTTGTGGGTGCACTTACAAACATCAAGCTTTAAATATTGAGTTGGCGATATTATGGATCTGCTGAATGATATTTGTTTAATCATATGTAACAACTTTTCTCTTTTTACTTTTTCAGGAACAACAAATGGTTATGCCTGGGCATCGGGAGGCAAACTTACAGAAAGAGCTAAATCGCTACATACCCACAGCTGCAGCATTTGGTGGCGTGTGCATTGGTGCACTCACAGTCTTGGCAGATTTCATGGGAGCAATTGGTTCAGGGACTGGAATTCTGCTTGCTGTCACCATCATTTATCAGTACTTTGAAACCTTTGAGAAGGAGAGAGCCAGTGAGCTCGGCTTCTTTGGTTTCTAAGGTTATTCTGACTTGGCTGAGCAGCGGTTGGTGGTGCCGAAGAGCTCCCTGTCAAATTTGGAGAGCTAAGAGATATATATATATATATGTAGGCCCTGTTAACTCCAAAGGTTCTAAGTTAGAATTTTAGCATAGTGGTTGGATATTATATCTACTCCAACTCCAATGATGAGGAACTACAAATGTGCATCCCCGGAAATGTAGGTCGTGTTTTTGCATTATCCTTCTCTACTACCTCTGTCTTCTGTATCATTGGTTCTACATGAGTTTTAACACTGTTTGATCATAGAATATTTCTGGTGAAATTGGCAAAGTAGATGATTTTCTCACTTTGCATTTTTTGTTAATTAATTTTTGTTTGGTTTAGCAATGTTACATTGTCTGGTGTTCACGTTTCTAGTTAAGTGAACATTATTGAAACAGTGCTGGCTTATTCCTTCCTTATTATTCTATTCTTTTCACATTAACTAATCTTTTTTCATACATGTTTTTTAATATTATTTTTTCTATTATTGAATTTCAATCAAAATACCTACATTATGAACATCTTGGCTTGTCTTGTATTAAATTTAATCTGATTATTCATATATTTATTTTCCTCTACCGCTTTCATTATTCTTGTACTGGTCTTCAAAAGTTTTATATAAAAATCATCCTTTCATTTTTAATGTTCAGTTGCTTATAAAAGATACCATAGGTGGATGATCATTGAGGGATATTTGTAGAAGAAGAGATCCAATTGTGGAATTTGCTTAGGTGTACTGTTGAGTATGGAATGATTGAATTGATAGAAGAGAATTTTTTTTCCCAGCTGCGGCTAGTAAAGAAGAAATGGGTTTATGCATTTTTAACTTGTAACAAACCCATGGGTTTGTGTTATGTTGTATAATGTATATGAGGAAATTGTTATTTTTGGCTGAAATGTAATGATGCCACTTTCCAGTAAACTGATAAAAATAATCCTCCCTCTTATATTCCGACTTCAGCTCTTGTTAACCAGAGAGTTCTCTCTTATTTTCTATTAATTTTCTCTCTACGAATCAAAGTGAGTATTGTTTTCTCGAAAATCTGTGTTCAAGCCCCTGCAAATTTGCAGCATTCCAAGCTTTTATCTCTTTTTTTAGATGCTAGTGTATAAAATCAAAATTAATCGGTAGATGGAGTTTTAAATGGATCTTATGGATTGTTCGTTTTCCGTAGAATTATTTATGCTGGTGTTTAATGACTATTTACTGTTGTTTTACAATTAAGATGTAGAGTTTTATATTGATGAATGTTGTATTTTAGCATTTGTGGCTCTGTTGTTCAAAAATAATATTTAATTATATATACTAGCAAAATTAATTTTTTACACGCCAACTTCAAAAATTAAAATTCAAAATTAATCATTTGAAGGAGTTTTAATTGATCATATGGGGTATTTGACTATCCATATTATTATTTGTTTGCTAGTATTTTAGTAGTTAAAAAAAAAATAGATTCTAGCGTATAAAATTGATTTTCAAATTTATTATTTGATGGAGATTAGAAAAAAAAAATTTAGGGCTTTTGCGATGAAACTCTATCGTAGATGGAGCTAGCGCTGTGAGTGCTGCTCTATTAATGGCAGCATATATGCTCCCGTTGATGGAGCAGCTGTCTCAAAATTATTTTTTTTTTTTTTGTTTTTGGTTAGATTGGATCTCCACTTTTTTTTAAAAAAAAATTTCTTATTAAGATCCATTTTTAAATTTTACTAAATAATAATATTTTTTTTAACATGGGGTATTTGTGTCATTTCAAGTAAAATTCTTGGTCAAACGATACTTTTGACAGAGTTAATTAACGGTAGGGTACTAATATCTAATTAATGCTAAACTCACGATTTTATTGCAATATGATCAAACGTCAAGGTATTACATTGCAATTCGTCCTATTTTTAAAATGATTTTTTAATAGGAATTGCAATAAAGCATCGTGACGTTTAATTATATTACAACGAAATCGGGAGTTTATCCTTAATTACACATCAGTACCTTAACTAATTGATTGACCATCAGAACTGACAGTCCACTAATATGCAGAAGGATAATATGGTTATTTTACCTTTTTTTTAAAAAAAAGTAATTAAAATAAAAATTGATCTTCACCATCCATCAATCTCGATGGACGGTAGAGATCATATTGAAAAAAAAAATAAATTATTTTTCATTATTTTTTACTAAAGGTGGTTATATCATTTCAAACATAAGTGATGGTCAGCCCGTTATTTGTTGCTAGGTCAACTGACGGTAGGTAATGTGTAATTAAGGCTAAACTTACGATTTCGTTGTAATATGATTAAACGTCATGATACTTCATTGCAATTCGTCTTTTTTAATAAAGAAATTGTTATCATTTATAGAAAGAGTGATCGGTCTTTTATAAGAAAGAAAAAGGATACACTATAATCACTCAATATTGATAATTTTGGATTATATATCCACTCATACCTTAAGTGGTTAGTACACCTTCCTTCCACCTTAGTAGTGAGAGTTTAAGTCTCACAATACGTCCATTTACTAGTATGTGTGGATAAGTTTCTTCACTTGTGTAAGTAAATATCCGAACCTAAAAAAGTAATTTTATTGAGATTTATTTATAAAAATATAATATAATTAAAGGGCGAATTGTAATGGAGTACCCTATCGTTTAACAATATTTTAATAAAATTGTGAGTTTAGTCTTAATTACACATTAGTACCCTACCATTAGTTGACTCAGTCAAAAACAACTGTTGACTAAAAACTTTACCTTAAAATGATAAAAATATCTCTGATTAAAAAATAAAAAACTAGGATTAATTGTTAAAATTAAAAAAAAAATTAAATGGACCTATCAATTTAAAAGAGAATTAAAATTTTAAAAATTTTAATAATTAATATTATTTTATTATTTTTAATTAGAAATATTTTTATTATTTTAAATAAAAAATTTTAATTAAACCGTTATTTTTAATTAAATCAATTTATAATAAAGTATTAACATATAATTAAGATTAAATTTATAATTTTATTATAATATAATTAAATTCCATATCACTTCTCTACAATTTATCAATAATTAAATGAGGGGCATTTTACAGTTTTTACTGCTACATGAAAATGACAGTCCATGAAACCAACACCGCAAAGAATAAATAAATCACATGACAGTTATCAAATCAATCTTTTGCCTGTCACCGCGTCACAATTTAAAAATATATATATTCTTAAAATATCTCAATAATTTGATATATTTATTAAAATTTCTTTTCTAATTTTATTTATGATCAAAATTTTTTTATAATTTTATTTTATAGTCAATTTTTTTACTGCTGTCAGTTTTAATTACTATAATATAATTAACCATTAACTTTTTTATTAGGAATATTATTAAAATCCTCTTCTACTTTTGTGCATTAGTCATAATTTCATTTATGATTTAAAAAAAATACCCCCATAGTTTTATTTTATAGTCAATTTCTCCTTACCGGCAATTTTAATTACTAAAATATCATTAACTGTTAACTTTTCTATTAAAAAGTTTAGGGCACCAAGAATATAAAGATAAATATATAATATATTAAATTAAAAATATTTTTATTTAAAATCTATAGAGATGGATGGTAAAGGCCATCATTTTTTATTATTATTATTTTGTGTGTTTATAGTCTCTACTATCCATCTATAGAAAATTGGATATGGACGGTAGAGATCCAACTTTTATTTTTGATCTATTTCTTACTTTTCTTTAAAAAAAAAATGTTTTATGTACTTTATTTTAAAAAACAGTTTGTGTTTATGATTTCCACAGTCTATCTATAGAGATAGACGGTGAAGATCCATCTTTTTATTTTTTATATTTGATTCCTATCGTCAATTATATTTGGATAATAGAGATTTATTGACATTATAAATTAAAATATTTTAATTTAATATGTATAGATATTTACTTTTAAACCTTTAGTGCCCTAAAGTTTTAAATAAAAAAATTAACAGTTAAGGGTATTTTGATAATTAATACTGACGGTAGGGGAGTAATTGACTATAAAATAATTATGAGGGGATTTTGATGATAAATAAAATTAAGAGGATATTTTGATTAATATACTAAAGTAGAGGAGAATTTTAATAATATTTCTAATAAAAAATTAACGGTCAAGGATATTTTGATAATTAAAACTGACGTCATGGGAAAAATTGACTATAAAATTTAATACATGGAGATTTTAGTTATAAATAAAATTAGTGGAGAATTTTAACTAATATATCAAATTATATGTGGTTTTAATAATATCCAAAAAAAAAAAAATGCCCTATTGACAGTGAAACGCAGTAGACCCATGCTGTATTTTAACAAAACTTTGGGTGGACTTATTGGGCTCATGGGTCCATCGCCTTTACAGTCACCACCCATAATCCATACCATACGACAAATGACATTGTTTTCAAGATTCACATCATGAGGAGGTCATCACCTTTGAATTCTACTGGAAAAATTGAAGGCTCATCATTCTGCACCACTATAATTTATTTGCTTAAACCTCAGCCCCATGTTTATTATACATTAATCTTTTATTATAATTTTATAATGTGTCAGGAGCTGGCATCCACGTTTTATTTTATTTTTATCTTTTTAAAATATGATAGGGTCAATGATTTATCGACAATCTATTATATTTGTAGTCTTGATATTTAATTATAATCGAAAAAAATATCTACTGTTATATAAATACTAGCAAATATTGAGTGTAGTGTGATTTGAACTTTGATTTAGAATGCACGTATCGTTTGAACTATTAATAGATATATAAGCGTCCGTAATATATATATTACGTTGAAGGTTTGTTTTTGAAATGATTTTTTTTTTGTAAATAATTAACTCTATAAAATGTAGGAGTTGTGCCGTAATTCAAAAATCTTAAAACTAACTCTATATTTTCTCAAAATTACTATATAATTCCATTGATTGAATTATTTCATAAGAATAATGGTGGACCCTTGCTCTAATTAGAAGCAGCCTCATTAACTTTTTTATTTTGTTGTTTCCTTCCCGAGACAAAAGAAATAAAAATTGTCTTTAATTATTTTTGTTTATTTTATTTATATTTAATTTTGCTTTTTCAATAAATTATCAAGTTTCCATATTTCTTAATATATAACATTAATATTGTTATTTTCATAGACTATTATAATTTGAGATTTAGTTAGAGAATAAGATTTGCTTTGAACTCACAATATAAATGTCGGGAGTATATCTCGAAACAACCTCATCGTGATAATCTTTAAATTATATTGTAATAAAATTATATAATACTAAGGTGGCTCTTGTTGAATTGTCTTAATTTGACTGAAATCTAGATTGATTAAAATATAATATTTGAATGACTTCTTCTTTTTCTTCATTTTTGTTTTGTTTTACAAGTAATAAGTTGTTTCGTTTTTTTCAAACAAAAACATCTAAAAACTAGTAATTTTATATTTATACCTTAATATATATATATATATATATACTTCTTTCAAGCTTCGGTGTTCTAGATAAAAACAGACAAACCCTACCCTTATTTATTATTTTTTTTAATTTTAAATTTTACACTATTTTCATCATTTTTCCAACCATAATTCTACGCATTTCACTTTTAAGAAATGCTACAACACGTCTAAATATTTTTATCCAATCAAATTATATTTCCATATGAAATGTACATTTTATGTGATTGAATTATTTATATTATATAATATAATTTTAATGAGTTGGACATGTGCATTGTATGTCAACAGGGGCGGAGCCCTTAAGAAGCTAAGCTGGACTATAGTCCAGCCAAATTTTTTCTAAAAGGAAAAATTATTATGATTAAATATTATTATATTTAAATTTTAAAATACACTACATATCAATATAAAAGGCTACAATTTTACTTTATACATTAATTAAACTGAAGCATGTATACATTTTATTAATAATTTATTTAATAATATATATATATATATATTTTTCTAAAAATAAGTTGTGGAGATTAATTCTTTGTTTGATATTAGAATTATCCATTTTAATAATATTATCATTCTTATTATTTTATAAATCAAATCTTAAGTTCTTTTTATATTATGCTACATTATATACATATCTCATATTTTTATTTATCTTTTTTAATAAATATTCTCCCAATCCACAATTTAGGTATGTGTATATGTTATTAATAAAATTTTCTCATACCAATGTGATTCATCCTTCAAACAAAATTTTTTACTTAATACTCAATGTCAAATAGTATTTTTAATCAAAATAAAAATTAGTTAAGTTAAGTTTCTGATTATACATTATACATTATACGTTGTTCTTTTCTCTCAAGTTCTCTCAACTTTAGAGTGAAAGTAGCTAGGGGATCTTAGGATCTATTGTTTCATTCCTTGTGAATGCAATTGGGTTTTTCTTATTTTACGATCGTCGTTCAGAATGAATGCCGATGATATAGCTTCTCGTTGCGCTGCCTTGTCTTTAGAAACAGATTCTATGGAGCCACGTATTGTCCTGGAAACTCCATTGAGGGAAGCTGGTGCTCGTAAACTAGCTTTATGTCTCGTAGGGAAGATCTTAACAACAAAGCTAATCAACCGAGAAGTTTTTCGCGCTATAATCCCAAAAATATGGCGAACTACTCAAACCTTTATCATGGAGAATGTGAAGGAGAATGTTTTTGTCTTCCAATTTCAGAATCAAGCCGATAAAAGGAGAGTCCTGACGGGTGGCCCATGGAGTTTTGATAAATGTTTGATTGTGCTGGAGGAACCTCTGGGTGATGGCAAGTTTCTGGAAATGGGGTTCAATAATGTTCAGTTTTGGGTTCAACTCCACAATGTCTCTTTAGTCTGTATGACGAAAGAGATAGGATGGGCACTTGGTAACAAGATAGGCCGGGTGACGGATATAGATGTTGGTGCTACAAGTGACTGCCTTGGTAGGTTTTTGCGAGTTCGTGTTGTGATTGATGTCTCCAAACCTCTGAGTCGATATCTTCGCGTGTGTTTATCAGAAGGGGATCCAGATACTGTCATTCTCTTGCGTTATGAAAGGTTGACTGAATATTGTTTTCAATGTGGAGTGGTCGGTCATGTTGTCCGGGAGTGTCAGCTTGCACACGATAGTAGTGGCTCTAGTTCGGTGCCTGAGTTTAAGTTCGGGAATTGGATACGCGCTGATAGCCCTCCAAAGGCTTGATATCCACGAACCGTTAATGATGGATCAACTGAAATCTATAAACAGAAGCAAGGGAGCGTTGTGCTTTGCTCTCCAGGTCTTGAAGCGTTGGAGAAAAGTGGTGTTTCTAACCACTTTGATCTGGCCCATGCAAACCCTATAGCATCCAAGAAGACTACTCCTACAAACTTGGTCGCTGGTAGCACGGTGCCAACCCTTAGTTCACATGCTTACTCTCCATCAATCATGGCTGTGTTGGCTGGTGCGGTCTTGTAGCGAGAGACGGTGGGCTTGAAGAAGAACAGTGCCCTGCATGGTCCAGTGATGGCGTCGATGAAGAACAGCGCCTTGAAGGATCCAGCATTAGAATCAACGATGCACAACGCCTTGAAGGATCCAGCGATAGAACCGACGAAGAACAGCGCCTTGGGTTCTGGTTGTGCTCGTGATGATGGCATGGTTGGTGGGGTGATGGGCGTGGTGCAGGGTGAGGAGACAGAACCTGGTGACTTGGGTGAGGGAGGAGCGGCAGCGACTTTGGGTATGGGGGCTGCAGACTTGGTCGACCACAAGGAAGGCCACGTGCACGCTGGGCTAGCTGCTGGAGGTAGTGCCGCTCATGTGCTTGGTGGGCAGCCTTTGGTGACATCGGGGTTGGCTTTGGCGCAGGCCCACGCTGGGCACGTTGGTGCCTCCCTCGTGCGCCCATGCAAGCCTTCATGCATGGCTCCTTTCGATGTTCTGGGCAGTGTTGGCCATGTGATCCCGAAGTTGGATGTTGAGCTTGTGCTCCCTTGTGTTAACCATGTGCTTCCTAGTGCTGACCATGTGCTCCCATGTATGGCTTTTGAGCGTGGCCATCCAGTGCAGTGTGAAGGGAAGCCCGAGGAGGAAGCTGCTGCTAGTTTTATTTTTTCAGCTCATGTTGGCGCTTCCACGACCGTGGTCTCTCCTCCGTCTATGGCTGCCATGGAAGTTGACCGGAAGCACTTCAAGTGGAAACGTGTTGCACGGAGGGGGATGGTGGGTAGTGGGGACGATATTCAGATGCCTTGCTTGGGTAAACGAGTGGAGTCGGAGCCCCTTGAGGGTGGGGGCTGCGGTGAGAGCGTCAAACGGAGCCGCGGGTCTGATAATGGAGAGTCCTCTTTGACGATTCCGATGGGACCTGGAGCGGTGATCCAGGCCTGCCAGGAGCTATGAAAATCCTATGCTGGAACGTTCGGGGATTGGGGACCTATCGGACGTTCCAAGTTTTGCGCACCCGGGTGTGTGAATGTCGCGCAGATCTGGTTTTCCTTATGGAGACTCTCTCCAATAAGGATCGGATGGAGCAACTTTGGCTATTTTTTGGGTTCAGTGGGATGTTGGTGGTTGAGTGCGTTGGCCGAAGTGGTGGTTTGGTGTTGTTCTGGTCTAGTCAGCTGGATATTAATTTGTTGTCTTTTTCGCTTTTTCACATCGATGTAAGTGTTTCGGTTGTACGGTCTAGCCCTTGGAGATTTACGGGTTTTTACGGTTCTCCTAAAGCTTCGTAGAGGCACAATGCCTGGCTTTTGTTGAATCGTCTGTGTGGCATGTCTTCACTCCCCTGGATCTGTGGGGGCGATTTTAATGAGATTTTGATGGATTGTGAGAAAGATGGTGGCCTTCCTAAGCAGCGTCGTTTGTTGTCTAACTTTAGGGAGGCTCTTGATGCTTGTGGCCTTCAGGATTTAGGCTTTGAGGGGCCTTTGTTTACGTGGTGTAATGGGCGTGTGGGAAATGCGTTTGTTCAAGAACGGCTCGATAGATGTGTTTGCTCTCGGGATTGGTTATCGTTGTTTCCTGCGTCTTATGTCCAGCACCTCGATTTTTGAAAGTCGGATCATCGTCCGATTCTGTTACATATTGCGGTTCAGGGCTCGGTTTTGCCTGATAGGCGAGGTGGTCGTCGTTACCGCTTCCATTTCGAGGAGTCCTGGGTGGGTATGGCTGGGTGTGACCAGATTGTGGAGAACAATTGGAGAGATTTAGTGGCCCCAGTAAGGCTTGGCGGTGTTTATGATAATATTGGGCGTTGCTCTGCGTCCCTTGGGAGATGGAATTCTTTGAATCGTGCCTCCCTGCGGCGAGGCATTAATACGAAGCGGTTGGAATTGGCCTCTCTGAACCGTTCGGTCTCAGCTGGTTCTTGGAGGGATATTCGGCTGGTTGAAAAGGAGTTGGATGATCTCTTATTGCAGGAAGAGATCTACTGGAGACAGCGTTCTAGAGTATCCTGGTTAAAATTCGGTGACAGAAATTCTAAGTTCTTTCACGCTAAGGCATCGGCTCGTCGGAAGGTTAATGAGATTCTTGGTTTATCTGATGAGCGGGGGTGCTGGCATTCGGATCTAGGATCGATTCATCGTATTGTTGATGAGTATTTCTCGTCTATTTTTTCATCTTCTGCTCCTTCGCCAGAGACTCTTAGGAGGGTGACCCAGGTTGTGGAGCCGCGGGTCTCCTCTACTATGAATGCGTTGTTGGATGCTAAGTTTTCAGCTGAAGAAGTCCGCCAAGCTCTGTTTCTTATGTATCCCACTAAAGCGCCTGGTGTGGATGGTATGCCTGCCCTATTTTTTCAGAAGTATTGGAACGTTGTGGGGCCTGGGGTCGTTGCGGCTTGTTTGGGGTGCCTTAATGATGGTCGCTCTATGCGGGAAGTAAACTCTACTTTGATTACTCTTATTCCCAAGATTGACCGGCCGCGGGAAGTGTCTGATTTTCGTCCGATTAGCCTGTGCACTTCTGTTTATAAAATTATCGCCAAAACTATTGCTATTCGACTCCGATCCGTTCTTGGGGAGGTTATCTCAGAGTCGCAGAGTGCCTTCATCCCAGGTAGGCTTATTTCTGATAATGCGATTATTGGTTTTGAGTGTGTGCATCTGTTGAAGAAGAAGAAGTTAGGTGATCATGGCTTTGCTGCTTTAAAGCTAGATATGTCTAAAGCTTATGATCGCGTTGAATGGGCCTTCCTAGAGTGTATGATGTTGCGTCTTGGTTTCTCTGTGAGTTGGGTTGATTTGATTCTCCGGTGTGTTTCGTCAGTTTCGTACTCATTCTTGGTTAACGGAGAAGTTTTTGGTAAGGTGTGCCCTTCTCGGGGGTTACGGCAGGGGGACCCACTGTCTCCGTACCTCTTCATTATTTGCAGTGAAGGCCTTTCTGGTTTAATTAGTGTGGCCGAGTCGGATGGTCGCCTTGTGGGTCTGCGCTGTGGGCATTTCGGGCCTCGAATTTCGCACCTCTTCTTTACCGATGATAGTCTGCTCTTCTTCCGAGCCTCGCCTATTGATTGCTCTGCGGTTGGTTCTATTCTTGATATCTATTCGAGAGCGTCTGGCCAGGTTATTAACTTTGATAAATCTGCGCTGTGTGTTAGCAAGCAGGTGGCTCCTGGGGTGAGCTCTGGTTTGGCTTTATCTCTAGGGGTTAACCTGGTCCCCTGTCATGCGAAGTACTTGGGTCTGCCGTGTGTTGCGACCCGTAACCGGCGTAATCTCTTCGATGGCATCAAGACCTGGGTTTGGCAGAAGTTGTGTGGGTGGAGTAGCAAGTTGTTTTCTGCAGGGGGTAAGGAAGTTTTGATTAAAGCAGTGATTCAGGCGATCCCGTCCTACTCTATGAATCTCTTTCGCCTTCCTTCCTCTCTTATTGGGGAGCTTCACCGGATGATGGCTCGCTTCTGGTGGGGAAGCTCTGATGATAAGCAACGAATCCATTGGTGTCGGTGGAAGTCTTTGTGTGGTAATAAACTTGAGGGAGGTCTTGGGTTTCGAGATCTTTCTCACTTCAATCAAGCCCTCCTCGCTAAACAAGGGTAGCGACTCATTAACCAGCCGGGTTCTTTAGCTGGTCAGGTTTTGAAGCATATTTACTTTCCCCGGACCTCTTTCCTTCGAGCTAAGGTCACTGCCTCCGCTTCCTTGGTGTGGCGCAGTATCCTGTGGGGTAGGGAGCTTATTGAGAAGGGTTCGCGCTGGCGGGTGGGTTCTGGGTCTTCAGTTTCTATCCTTCAGGATCGGTGGTTGCCTCGCCCGTCTTCTTTTAAGATTATCGCGAGCTGTTCTCTGGCGGGGGATGCTGTGGTAGCTTCTCTCAAGTCTGCCTCGGGAGCCTGGGACTCAGCCTTGGTTCGCAGCAGTTTCGCCCCTATTGATGCTGACTGTATTCTGAGCCTCCCTACCTCTGTGCGTAGCTGTCCGGATAAGCTGATGTGGCACCATTCGAAGGATGGTAAGTACTCCGTCAAGAGCGGGTATTGGTTGGCATCGAGTCTGGCCCGGGATGGGGCTTCCTCGTCTTCTTCTTCTGCTGGGTCCAGCTGGTGGAAGTTTCTCTGGGGTTTGAATATCCCGGCGAAGGTTCGGATGTTTGTGTGGCGCGCCTGCCGTAACCTGCTCCCTACCCGGTCTCTCCTTGCTGCTCGCAGGGTCCCTGTGGGAGCTGGGTGCCCGCTGTGTGATGCTGCGGTAGAGTCCGTTCTCCACTCTCTGTGGTTGTGTAGGTCATTGGCGGAGTCCAAGGACGCCGTCCCCTTCCTTGCCAGTTTACGTCTCCCTGCTGCGGGCTCCTTTCTTGATTTTATTTTAGCTTGTTTCAGTATTTTGCTGGTGCATGAGATGGAGCTGCTGTTGGTTCTGCTGTGGCGATTTTGGTTCCGTCGTAATCATGTTGTGCATAGTGCTCCGTTACTATCTGTGGAGGATACGGTTGGGTGGTCAGAGAGGGTTTTAGTAGGTTTTCAGGCTGCGGTTGCTGTGCCCAGTGTGCGCTGCGATTTGGTAGTTGAGAGGTGGCTGGCTCCTAGCCCAGGTTGGGTCAAAATTAATTCGGACGTGGCTGTTGACGTCCGGGGTCGTCGTTTGGGTTTTGGTGTGGTTATCCGTGACTGTACGGGTAAGGTTCTGGTGTCTTATACGTCTCTGCTTCTTGGGCTTTTCTCGGGCTTTTCTCTTCGGATATCGGTGAAGTTTTGGCTATTCTTCTTGGTCTTCGTCTGGCGATTGATATGGGATTGTCTACCGTTTGTGTAGAATCGGATGCTGCGTCTGTAGTGAAGCAGCTATCCTCCCGAGTTACCTCTTGTTCGGATATTGGCTTGATTTTAGATGATATTCTTTCTCTTGTTGTTAATTTTGCTGATCTTTCCTTTTCGTCTGTTCGCCGTAGCGCTAATATAGTCGCTCACGGTCTTGCTAAGTTTGCCCTGTCCCACCAGCCTGTTGGTGTTCGATTAGGGAGTGTTCCTAGCTCTTTAGCCCTTGTTGTATTGGATGACTCTCGTAGTTGTCCTTAGTTTGGTTGTTGTTCTTTATGGATGTTCTTGTTTGAAAAAAAAAAAAAAAAAAAACACATCTCCTTACTTTTGTATTCCATTTGCATGTCAGCCAGTGATATAATAATTTGACTTACATTTCGTACAAAAACACGAACATACACCAATATTTAGGTGAAATTTATTCTTATCTTATCCGCGAGACTATGACCAAAACATCTCATGCCCTATAAAACAATAATAATATAAAAAAAGAAGTTTACTATTTTATCCAACTTTTATGAGATGCCACGTGGATAGCAATCGACGGATATTGTTTCCTAGCTCCTTTGAAGCCAAATGCACAACACACACACCATCGTGGGTTTTGTTTCATTGTCAATAGCTTACACATTATTGTATGGACAAATTGTTGAGTTCTATGCAACAATACCCGTGTCAATCTAACTATGCTACTATTTAATGTCAAAGATAAACTTCATTTTTTTAAAACCAAAAGCTATGTCTTTTTGAATAGGTGCAACTCTTACAAGGGTTGTGTCCTTTGGTCAAATAGGTATATTTCGATTTATAAATAGGATGATCAAATCATTCAATTCAACGTTTTTTTTAAGTCAGAGTTCAAAATTATGTACTACAAATTCGAATTTAGATAATTGTATATTGTGAGATAGTCACGTATCAAGCACGGTGGAGGGTGAAATACTGTATTTAGGATATTACAAAATCGCAAACATCTGTCTTTATAATTTAGTAATTACACATCAATGTTTTGTATATTGATTATTTTTATTTTTTGTTGTATTCCAGAATTTTTCCCAATAATAAAGTTACTGTTATTTCAAGTCTATATTTGCTTCTTCTACTCATTCAATTATATTTGATAGTGTTTTCAACACAAATAACATTTCTTTATAATCAAATTATTTACGCTCAAAAATTAATTTTGCTAAAATTGATACTCACTTTCCTCGACGAAATGGCGGAGGCTTCATTCCAAATCTAAAAGGTCGTGACTCCTTGTAGTTGGAGGAGGCCACTGACGATGGACTTCATTTTTCTTTCATTTTCATGTTTAAATATAGAGTTAATAATACTCATAATTTTTAATCTTTAAATTTATTGGTAAAGACCTTTGCTGCTATTAGTTAAATTCCATCTAATTTAATGGTTGACTAGATTTAATTATAAAAAAGACCAAAATGCTCACAAAATAATATATAATATTATTAAAATTTATTAAATAAAAAATAAAAAATAGTTGAGATGGACGGCAAAGATCTTAAATATTTTTTCTTTTTCTTTTTCCATTTAATAATTCTAGTAACTTTATATATTATTTTGGGAGCGTTTGTTTCTGCTTGTAGAAGAGCAAACGTCAAGGGTTCTAACTGTTATTTACTCTTAAATATATTATAAGGTTTTTTCTATTTTATTTTAATTATATTATAATTTATATATTAAATTTGTTTAATTTAATTTAGGACAAATTGTAATGGAGTACCTTGACATTTGGACAAATTGTAACTAAACTGTATTTTTTTTTAAATTACAACTTAGTACTATTGACTAATTAGTTAACCGTAGAGTTAATATTTTAACCAAGGGCGAATTATTTTGGTCCCTCTTTTTTTTTTTTAAATTATCACTTGTTGATTTATTTTTCCTGTTTTAGCTCTTATGGTCCTCAACTTTTTAAATCAACTTATTAATTTTATTAGTTTAACAGTCAGTCAAACTTAACGGTCTTAGATGTATTTCAGTTTTTACACACAAATAACAATGCAAGTTAAAAAAAAATCAGAAAAAATTTAAATTATAAAAATAAAATGATAACAACTAAAAAGAAAAACTAAAAAAAAAAAATAATGATAATTTTTTTAAATCTTTTGTTACTTTAATAATTTTTTTAATTTTTAATTTACTATAATTTAATTTTCATATATAAAATTTATTTTTTATATTTTGGTATTAATTTGAAGTGTTATTTTGAATGATAGAATTTTATAAATTAGTTATTTATTGTAATAATTTGTTTTAATTTTTTAAAAGGTTTTTAATTTTGGTGTTATTTTTTAATTATTTTTTATATTTTTTTAATATTTAAGGATTTTTTTTTATAAATTTTGAGTGTTCTTTAATTTTAATTTTTCTAAAAAAAAATTGGTAACACATTGTAGAGATCATTTGTTTTTTCATCTAAAGACTAAATCCTGATTTTTTTCTAAAGGCTGAACATGAACTCAAACCTAAAACATGAATGACATTTTTTTCTTTTCCTTTTAACTATTCAATAAACGTGTTGATTGTTTTTTTTTTTAAGACAAAAGCATCTAAGTAAAGATAAATTTAAAAATATATTAATATAAAAATAATAATTATGGAAGAAAATATTGTAATTATGATTTAATTAGATGGTAAGTGATAAGTTAAGATTTTTTTTTTTAATTTTAAGTTATTTTTTAACATTTTTAAGTTATTTGACCACTTAAAAAAGAGCAAACAAATACAACTGAGTGTGTCCAATTCAGACCATCAAGTGTTAAATGGAAAAAAAAAAAAGGACATTTTAGATTCTTATTAGATGTACAAGTTAAGGTTAATTTGTTAAAATTTTAAAAATAAAGGGGAAACTCTATTTTCAACATAATTAATTAAAGTTAAGGGTAAAAGTGTAATGTGCATATTTGACCATGTTTGATTGTCAAAATTTTGATCAGAGGGACTAAAGTGATGTATTTTTAAAAAGTTAGGGACCAAATGAGCTAAAAGAGGAAAGATAGATAAAAAGTAATAATTCAAAAAATATAGGGACCAAACTAATTTTTACCCTTGCTCAAAATATTAACTCTAAGGTCAATCAATTAGTTAACGGTACTAATAAAACACATTGATTTTTATGAACTTCTATTATTATTTTTTAATATTTTTCAGTAAAAGATTTAAATTAAGTCATTAAAAATCATCTAAAATCTAAATTGAATACATCCTCATTAATTTTCTCAAACTGACATGACAAAGTGAGAAAGGTGGCACCAAAGGTCCATTGACTTAGTGGTTGGAGAAGCCTTAAACTCTTACAAGCCATTAAGGTTTAACACCTTAATAGTGTATATATTATTCTCACAATTGCTTATAAAAGTGCAATTGTGTAGATAGACTTCTCTCCGTGTTGGCAATAGACTCCTCCCGTTTGCTTATATGGTTTAATCTTGGTAGGTTCTAGAGCCGAGTAGATTCCTCATACTTTCTTCTATAATTTAATCTTGATAGATCTTGATGGCTTTCTTAACTTGCGGGTTATATTTAAAAGAAAAGAAAAATGAGAAAGGTGGCGTATTGTCTTCCAGTTCCTTTCAAATCTGTCCCTTATTTGTTTGTTTATTAAATGGGTTTTGTTTTTTTGTCAATAATTTCAGCTTCCTAACTTTCTTTCGTAAATAATTTGATTTGTCTTTGCCTTCCTTTCTTATAATATTAGGATTGTGCTGCAGCTGCCCATCCTAGTCTCCTACTGGACCACAGCCCTTTTTATGTAAATTACACTTATGGTAGAGAATCTTACATATATCAATTGAATTATAAAATATAGAGAGACCCTTTCGGATTACATTTCGGATCAAATGAAAAAGAAAAATTTGTGAAATTCTACTAATATATATCTAGTTTGTATAGATATTAAATGTGATTTGTATTAATTGGTGTTAAATTATATATATATATATATATATATATATATATATATTAGGATTGTACTATTAGTTTTCAATATACTTTTTCTTTTATTTTAGTCGGTAAATGTAAAAATTTTCTTATACTTTCAACTATTATTGTATTGGTAGACCTGTTGTAGGTAAAATTAAATTGATTTTGTTATATTATAAGCCTAGCCCAAAAGGCCTAATAAAACGGTTTAGGCCCAAGATATCTATTGGGTCCACGTATGTTCATGGAAAACAAAGATAGTTCTCAGCAACAATAAAGAAGATAGAAGCTAAAAATGTCTAGATGAGATGGTTCTCGGATGAGGCGTAGTGGAGAAGCTTTAAGCCATCTACCACCATTAATGACTCTGCAATCTGTTGCTACCTGTCTAAACTGTCACCTGCAACGCCATTTGAAGCGCCGATTCGACTCAAAGTTGTGTACATTTAATACACCTGGCAGCATTAAATGCACCAGCATTTAATGGAAAGTATTCCGCTGTAGGCGCCTTAATGACAGACAATCAAAATCATTCGACAAGAATCCTTTCATCGATTACGACTTTGAGGAAAATGTTGATTAAGGATAAATATGAACGGCTAGCCACTGGCGGTCAAGACTGACCATACCTTGATAGGAAGAATATCAGAGGAATAAGTGATCTTCTATAATTAGTTCCGAAAAAGAGGATTAAGGTAACCCTTCTTTACATTTCCTAAACCCTAAAATCTCTGTGATTTACTTTTAAAAGATATTTTTCACTAAACTAACTTGATCGTCGGAGCTTAATTGCTGGCACAAGTCTGACGCTCCTTAATGATCTTTCTCTGATCGCATATTCACTCAGCCGACCACCTTTTCTGTAAGATTTCACTATAGCCGAGCACTTCAGCACAACGGTCGACCACTTCATTGCCTCGTGCATCGTGTTTGACCATCGTTGACTGATCAAATTTTCGCTGTCAACAAGATCAAAATATTTTTATTCAAAAACCTCCTCTAAAAATAAACGCCAGTTAGAATTTCATTAATTAACCTAGGTTTGACTGTAACATCCCGAATTTTGGATAATTAATTTTGAATATGTGGATATAAAATATTTGTGAGTTGAGGGGTGTAAATGTAATTAAATGTATATTTATTTTATGGTTTTCAGGTGGACCAGATAGAACGATCTAGAAATGAAAAAGAGAGTGAAAAACTGGGACAGTGAGTACCGCGACCTAGTCACTGCGACCACAGGTCGCGATGAAAAAAAAAATGAAATTCGGGCAATGAGCATGGCGACCACCAACGCAACCAGAGCACCGCGATGTATGATCGCAATGAAGGCGGTGGAGTTGCTCCAGTGAGCAACGCGACCACAGGTCGCGACGACGGTCGCGATGACCGAAATAATATAAAAAAAATTAGCTTCTCACAGAAGCCATCGAAAAACAGATAGAGAGGGAGAGAGTGCAGAAAACGGGAGAAAAAGAAAAAGGAAAGAAAAGAAGAAAAAGAAGAGGAATAAGAGAAGAAAAAGAGGAAGAAGAGAAGAAGAAGAAGAAAAGAAGAAGAAGAAGAAAGGAAAAGAAAGGAAAGAGAAAGAGAAAGGAAAAAGGGAAAACTCAGAAGGAAAAAGGCGTAGAATCGATAAAACGGTATCCAGGTTGGTATACACACAGTTCTGAGACCTTTTTTTTTTATATTGTTTATTGACTTAAAGAATCTAAGTTCACATTTATAATTTTCGTATAGTCGTATTTCATATATTGATTGCAATAGTTATTTTCTAAATTGTGAAGAATATTTGAAATTGATTTTGAGATACAGAAATTGGGCTTATATCGAATCTATGGATTTATTTTCTGTATTCTGTTATTTATAATTATCAATGAATATTGAGTTTGAAATTTGATTATTGTAAAATTGTTTGAAATGTGACTAAATATTTGTATTTCCTAAATTAAATTTTATGGCCCTGATATATGTATATGGATATATGGATATAGGATATTGACATGTCAATTGGGTGAATTTATGACAGTACTGCATCGTGATGTATGATGTCTCTGATTGTTGATAATACGGATACCATTTCCTCGTGAAATGGGAAACCGACTGTTTACTACGGATACCATTTCCTCGTGAAATGGGAAACCGACTGTGAAAATATCCGGATACCATTTCCTTGTGAAATGGGAAACCGACTGTTTATATAGAGGGATACCATTTCATATGAGATGGGAAACCTGACTGAAAAACCCGTAATCCAGTCCTGTACACCCTGTTATGTGTATCACGGGCCAGATTGAGAATTTATGGTTAGAAAATGTTATGGAAAATAAAGAGATGATATTGAAATTGAAACCCAGAAAACTTTTGAAACACTTTGTGTTTATATAGTTTTTGTTATATATATTTATATTTCTGAAATTCTGTTTTTAAGTTTTATTGTTTATTTATATATCTTTCTGAATTTCTGAATTTACGATATACGGTTTTAGATATAGATATACTGTTTTATATTATATTACCAGTTACTTTAGTGTACACCCACTAAGCAGTATTGCTTAGCGCGTTAGTTTTGTTTCTAACGCGTAGGTAATAAAGATACCGAGGACGGAAAAGACTGAAGAGGCACCAGCTGCAGAGGAGAGTTCAGAGTCATACTCACCATCTTTTGGGGTAGTTAGTTATATAGATATTTCTGTATAATATAATTAGATATGCATGCATATACAGAGAATTTGTAATTATGTTTTGTAATTATGTGCTGTAATTAATTATTTTATGCTTTCTGTTTTACATTTTTCGAAGGACTGTAATTAATGAAATATTTTATAAACTGTTTGAAAGTCGCACTAAACGGCAGAGTGCGCATTTGAATGAAATGAGATTTGAAGTGTTGTTGTGAAATGTATTTGAATTGAGTTGTTTGAAATAGGTTTTTGGGAAATCAGAAAAAAAAAAGGAAACTCTGCCGAAATTTTTAAAAATTGTAATTTCAATGGGCTCACTAGAAAAATGTTTTTAAATTATAAATTGATACGAGTTTTCAGTGGTTTGAAATGGAAAAATATGAATTTAGAAAGTTTTGAAAACCCTGTAGCGCTCCCTGGGTCGATCCAGTCGGATCGGGTCAGGGGGTGTTACATTGACCATAGAAAAGACTAATATATCCTTAAAAATTTATTAAAAGGTCCATTATATCTCTAAGAATTTATTACCATATTTAACACAAAAACAGAGAGAAAACGATGGAGATCTCATATGGATCTCCACCACATGATGGAGATCTTCAATGAATCTCTATAGTCTATTACTCTATTTGATATTGTTATTGAAAAAAATATTTGGAATGTTGGGGTTTATACCCTAAAGACTTGTAATTGTAAATAAGATAAAACATTAATAAAAGTAATTATTATTCATTCAAATAAAAGTAGTTTATTTAAATTCATACGTTTGTATAATGTGTGCATAATATCCAATATTGCAAAATATAATCTCAGTTTGAGTAAATGAGAGTCATATACAAGAGGATTCATTTTGAGATTTGCAATCTAAAGAGTTCATAGAGAGCAAACAAAGTTAGGTACTTAGTTTGCGGTTGATCTACTGTTGCAGTCCATTCTGTAATGTACAGTGGTCTTATCCTAGACCACTCATGCAGTTGACATGAGAATGAAGGCACCTCATATGATGAAATCATATAGGACTGGGCCACGATTTATATGAATCTTTCACCAATATCCGTTTAATAGATGAGATTCATATATATCGACATATGATGGCTATTTATGGGTTATTTTAATCTTAAGTGTCTTATCGACTCCTTCAGGTTAGATCGTGTTTTTGATTTACCATAAGTGAGATTAGATGTAGTTTTCTCTATCAATACTTCCGTATTTTGGAGTTACGGTTTGGCTTGTGGTTGGGAAGATCTTAACATAATATCAGAATCCGTTCATTCTTGACTGAAGTAGATGAGTAGTTCCCTTAAGGATTGATTCAGGGCTTTGACAATTATGAGGCCTCTCATTCTTCCGTAAGGAAGACGAGATTCAATTGTTCATTATAGAATCAATGGTGCTTAAAGGAAAAGATATAACTAGAGGGGTATAATGGAAATTATGACCTAGCTCTAGATATGAACTACTTGTAGAGGATCACACCATATGTAATTAGCTATATCGATGGACACTGAGATTTCAGACTGTGTAAAACATCTGCAGTTTCAAGAGTTCAGTTTCGGATTTTTAGTGGAATAACTCCGAAGTTAATAATTATGAAATATTAATTAAAGAGTTTTAATTAATATTTCTAAGTATTATTAGAGCTCAAAACAGTAGGTCCATTAGATCCCCTTGCTAGTCTTTAAGGTTGTTGGTAACGAGATTCATGGTAAATTAATTAGATAGTCCAATTAATATTATTACGAAAGTAACGCAGTTTATTAAAGAGAATTAATTAGATAATATGGTTTTTTTAATTAATAATTTAATAATAAATTAATAATTTAGAATTAATAATTAATTTATTAAATGATAAGTTATGATTTCGAACAATGACAAAAGGAAAAGTTAAATAATTAGATTATTTAAAAGTGCCTAAAGGTCAAGAGTTCAAATTTATCTAGGTGATTAAATAAAAATAAAATTGAGAATTCTATTTTGACTTGGTCAAATCCTAGAGATTAAATGAATATATAAGTGTTATAATCTTTTAATTCGCAGGCAAGCTATGTAACACCCCCTTACCCGACCCGGCTGGATCGACCCAGGAAGCGTTACCGGATTTTCAAATACTTTCTTAATTCTTTTTATAAACTAAAAACCATATAATTTATCATTTAAAAACCTTTTCAAATGAGCCCATCAAAATTTCATTTTAAAAAAATTTCGGCAGAGTTTCCTCTGTTTTTCTGATTTTTCAAAACCTGTTTTCAACAAAATAAATCCAATACAATTTCATATCAACACTTCTATATCAAACTTTCAAACCAATGCGCACTCTGCCATTTAGTGCGACTTCCAAACAGTTTTTAAAATAAAACAATTCATAATCCATTAGTTACAGTCCTTGGAAAATGAAAGAAAACAATTAATTACAAGACATAATTATATAACTCAATTACAAATTCTCTGTATATGCATGCATAACTAACTACATTATACAGTAATATATATAACTACCCCAAAATGCGGTGACTGTGACTCTGTATATCTGCCTTCAACTCTTTTTGTTCAATCTTTTGCTTCCTCAGTATCCCTGTTACCTACGTGCGATAAAAACCGACGCGCTAAGCATATAGCTTAGTGGGTATACACTAAAATAAATTGCAATATAATATAAAACACTAAATCTTAAATTTAGAACATAAATTCAGAAATTCAGAAAGGTATATATACATAAAACAACAAATCTTAAATGCAACATTTCAGAAATATCTATATAAACAATGAATTAGATTTCAATTTCTAAAACTATATAAAATAAAGTATTTCAAAAGTTTCTGGATTTCATTCGTAGTACCCTTTCTTTAATTTCCATATTGTTTTCTGGTTTTCAGTTCTCACTTGGGCCCTTGATACATACAACAGGGTTTACAGGACTGGATTACGGGTTTTACAGTCGGGTTTCCCATTTCATAAGAAATGGTATCTCTATATAAACAGTCGGTTTTCCATTTCACGAGGAAATGGTATCCATATGTTTCACAGTCGGTTTCCCATTTCACGAGGAAATGGTATCCGTATAATCAACATCAGAGGCATCATAAATCACGGTGCAGTACTGCCATATATTCACCCAATTGACATGTCAATCTCTTATATCTATATCCCTATACATATATCAGGGCCATAAAATTACAATTCAAAGAATACAGATATTTTAGTCACTTTTCAAACAACTTTACAATAATCAAATCCAAAATCAAGATTCATGGATAATTGTAAATAACAGAATGCAGAAATAAATCATTTCCGTACCTCAAAATCATTTTCAAATATTAATCACAAATTAATTCAATCAAAACTTGGGAATAATATAAAAGATTACACAATTAGTTCAATATACGAATATACGAAAGTCGTAAACGTAATTCTAAATGCTTTAAGTCAATAAACGATATAAAAATTTTTTAGAACTGTGTGTACACTAACCTGGATACCGTTTTACCGGTTCTACGCCTTTTTCCTTTTGATTTTTCCTTTTTCCTTTCTTTCTTTTCTTCTTTTCTCCTTCTTTCTCTTCCTCTTTTCTTTCTCTTCTTTTCTTTCTCTTCTTTCCCTTCTCTTCTTCTTCTTCTTCTCTTCTTCTTTCTTTTCTTTTCCTCTCTTCTTCTTTCTTTTCTTTTCCTTTCTCACCCGTTTTCTGCTTCTGTTTGGCTTCCGCGAGAAGCTTTTTTTTATATATACAAATTCGGTCATCGCGACCTGTGGTCGCGCCACCTGGTTGCGGTACTCACTGGAAGGCTTCCATCACTTTCATCGCGATCACCCATCACGGTACCATGGTCGCATTAGGGGTCGTGTTGCTCACTGTCTGAATTTGATATTTTTCACCGCGAGCTAGTCAGCGCGATCTGTGGTCACGGTGACTGGTCGCGGTGCTCACTGCCAAAAATTTTATTTTTCATCGCGAGCAGCTCATCGCGATCTCTGGTCGCGGTACTCACTGTCCATTTTTTTTTCCTTCACTTCATGCAATCTTTCTGGACCGCTCCATCTGGTCCATCTAGAAACCATAAAAATAAACATACATTTAATTATGTTTTACACCCCTCAAATCATATATTTTTATATCCACATATTTAAAATTAATTATTCGAAATTAGGGATGTGACAAGCTATCAGTTTTTTCAAGAAAGAGAAATACTAAAACCCTAGGCACACTAGGGTTGGCCAAGGCAAGAAAAGGAAATAAAAATAAAAGTTTTTTTTTCCCTCTCCTCTCTCACCCAAGCTTGCGCGGTTGGCCATTGAAGAAAGAAGTGTCTTTCTCCTTTCGCTTGTGATCTCTCACACATCTTAGTATCCATGACGTGACCATACACGTGTTGTCAGACCGCGGGTCATAGTTCGGAAGATCTAACGGTATCAAAAGGGGTCATATCATTCAAGAAACAAACAAAGATAATCTTGTATATTTTTTTTCAAGTAGTATATGAACAAAATCGATAGTTTTGAAAAGAGTTTTCAGAAAGACAAAAAGAAAAAATTTTAAAACCTCGCTTAAACCTTCGCTCCGCAATTTTCTTTTTCCCATATGGAATAATAATAATAATAATAATATAATTGTAATGAAGTACCTGACATATGAGCAAATTGCTACCAAACTGTAATTTTACCTAGATTACAACAATGTATAATTGACTAACTGGTTGACTGTTAAAGTTAATGGTCGACCAATAGTCGGAAAAGTAATAAAAGGTTATTTTTCCTAAAAAATTAAGGGGAAACTTCAATTTAGTCACTACTTTTTAATGAAACATCACTTTTTTACTTACGTTTTCCTTTTTGGTTCACATGGTCCCTGAGGTTTTATAAATAGATCAAATTGGTCCTTTGACCAACTATTTGACGGTCAACAATCATTATTTGACAATTTTACCCTTGAAGAATTAATAGAATTATAATTTGACTTTCCAATTAAAATATAATAAAAATGAATAAAATTATATTAAATTAAATTATAAAAACTTAAAAATATAAAACTTATTAAAAATAATTAAATTAAATTATGTTATTAGTAAAAAATAATATTTTAAAAAATAAAGAATAAAAAAGGTTCAAAATTGTTAAAAACTAAAATAAAACTGAGAATTAAATTTTATTCTTTAATTTTTTAAATGTTAATGTTTTTTAATAAAATAACTTAATTTGAATTTTTTTAATTTTTTTAATTCTCCATTTTTTTAATTTTATTCTTTAATTTTGTAAATGTTAATTTTTCCTAATAAAATAACTTAATTTGAATTTTTTTAATAAATTTTATATTTTTAAGTTTTTATAATTTAGTTTAATATTATTTTATTAATTTTTTCTTTTTAATTATTTTTATTATACATTAATTAGAATGTAAAATTGTAATTCTATTAATTAAATTCTTTAAGGATAAAATTGTCTTTTAGAAAATTTTGTTATGGTTGACCATCAAAAAGTTGGTCAGAATGATCAGTTTGATCTATTTAGGAAACGTCAGGGACCATGCGAACCAAAAAAAGAAACCTAAGTAAAAAAGTGATGTTTTATCAAAAAGTAGGGACTCAATTGAAGTTACCCCAAAAATTAAAAAAATAAAATTAAAATAATTGAAAAAACTTTTAAAATTAATGGTGGACCAGTAGTCAAAGATGGTGTCGAGCTCCAGCGTTACTCCGGCTGATAGAGCATGAACTCCACCAGAGATGGAGCGACACTCCAGCTAATGGATCGCCTCTCCAACTTATGGATCGTTCGAGACCCATCAGAGATGGAGCTGATTAATGCTCCATCAGGGATGAAGCCAGGGACGTACCCAGGAAATTTTGTTAGGGTGGGTTAAAACAAAACTGAAATTTTTTTTAGCGAACATCAATAATACGAAGAAATTTCATTAACTGAAAAGGAAAGATAAAACAAAATGGGGATATAATGAACCTTACCCCTCAAAATGCATATATTAAACAAAGTACATTTACTTTCAATAAAAAAAAACATGCAATTTAAATACAAATAAGCCTTATTTAAAATTTATCTTGCAAGATTTGATACAATCAAACCCATCTATTATATATTCTAAGTCAATAGTATCAGCAATCTCCATTTCAATATATATGACCATACAATCTGCTAGAAAATCATCCTCCATCTTACTGCGAAGTGGTGTTTTGACAAGGTTCGTAATAGAAAATACTCGTTCTATTGTTGCTGTGGATATAGAAAAAGTTAAGACTAAACAGATCAATTTATCAATCAAAGTGTAATGTTCTAACCTTTTTGTTTCCACTAAACATTGACATAATTCCGAGAGAGAAGCAAAATTCTGAAATTCTGGGGAGCAAAAAACATCAAACATATAGCGGTTCAATTGTCTTCTCAAATCTTCAATGTCATTTTTATCGAAATCGTGAGAGTAGAACTTCATAGCAAGAGTACAAATGTCGTCAATATCAAATGATTTAAACCCATCCACGGGGCTCAAAGTCATACTAAGAGTAAGAAATTCTATTATTTGCTCTAGAAATCTACTATTTAACTCTATTAATTGAAAATCTATTACAAAATTAAATATATTAAAGTGAAAGTAATGCTCAACTATGATATTATCTTTTTGCTGACAAGATCGTTTTGTTCCTCCCATATGACGTGCATTCATATCAGGCATATCAATTTCATACTTTGTATAAAATGACACTACACTTTTAAGAAAAGAATCTCATGCAGTTTCCCTTAACTCTACAAGGAGCATTTTCGTACTTAACACCAAACTCATAGCATTTAAGATATCCTGAGATTTCAATTTTAAAGCTTGACAAAGAATATCATAAAATAAATCATAATCATATTAAAAACTCAACTAAACAATATATAATATCAATAAAATAAATCAACGATAGGAAATAAAATAGTAAAATTACTTGGACTTGGAGAAGAAGACTTCAAACTTGAACTTTGAGAAGAAGATTTGGACTTGGAGAAGAAGACTTGGACTTGGAGAAAATTAGAAAAACCATGCTTGGAGAAGAAGGTTGTGCCCTTGTGCCTAGAAAAATCTAGAATGGAGAAAAATTTTTTAGTAAAATTGCTTTTATATGTGAAGGGTAAAATTATAATATTAGTAATAAGGATAAAATCGTAATTATAAAAAAAATTAAAAGGACTGACCCGGGCTCCCGTCTCTGGATGAAGCAGATCTGCTCCATTTTATTTTGTTTTATATTTTTTATTAATATGTTGAAGATGAAATTTAGTGAATGAACTTTTTTTTCTATTGGTTGGATGTGTTGAAGATGAAGATGAGTTTGTGATGATGTCTGAGATGGAATTGAAAATGTATTGTGATGAAAATGGATTGGTTGTGATGGAAGAAGAAGATGACGATGATGATGATGATGATGATGAGGGGAAGGGTTATGATGAAAAAGATAATGATGATAATTTTTTTTATTTTAAAATTTTGGAATCCATCTAATAGATGAACGATAGAAATCCATTTAAGAAAGTTTTTTTAATTAATTTATTTTCTATAAATAAAATGAAATTTTTTTAAAAAAAATTAGTTCATCTCTCTCAACTTTACTTTTGGTTGCCAGTACATTATTCTCAATTACATAAGGTATATATACTAGTTAATTAAGGCTAGGATCAGCTTAAGCAAGAACTAGTTTGATTAGGAAACAAATCCTTCCTAAACGAACTATTTTGCTCGAATCGGAGTTGCACGCGACCTGACCTCTTGGTCGTGTCGCTTGCTGCCGACACCTGATCTCCGTGCTTGCGTGACCTCTCGCGGTCTTCTGCGTGCGTGACCTATCACCCGACCCCCTGGTCACGCGAGTCTCTGGTCATGCTACTCACATGCCCAAATGACGCTGAGTCTGATTCAATCTTCATATCCTAACAAAAGTAAATATAATTTGACCCTTTTCTTTTTCTTGGTTTTTTTAAAAACAAATTTGACACTGAACGAATCAAGGGTCGGAATCTACTATAATCAATCAACTATATGCGCGACTTATATATTTACTCTCTTAAGCATGAGATGTCTACTCCCACAATACTAGGAAGAGAAATCTCCAAAAGCCATCTTCTTCAGATACCAAAAGCTTCTCACGAATCTTTGTTCACTTGTTCGCCTCCACTAGAAACCCCAAAAAACCCCCTGACACCCAAACGTATTAATCACCAAAAGATCAAAGGAATAAATGAGAGAAGAAAAAAAACACTTAAAACGAGTGAGATCTCCACGCATATAGGCGGGAAATCTACTTTCACGAGCAAGCATTTGAGCACATCAAAGAGAAATGCTAGAGAGAGCACGAAGAAGACTCTATTTATTTTTTTAAAAAAAATTAATACAATTACAAATTTACAATCAAACAATATAACTATTATGTATTTATTCGGAAATTGTCAATGCTAACAAACAAAATTATAAGAAATTTGTTCTTAACTATATACATAAGTTCGATTATTAGTATCCACGTAGCAAAAAATCATTACCCGATAGCCAAAATATTAATATAAATCCCCTCCAACACCTTTTTCATATTCTTCCTCCTGCCTCTTCTTCTTCTTCTTCTCTTTTCTTTATCTTCTTCCTATATTTTCTCTCTTCTCTCGCTCATTTCTTTGTCAAAAAAGTAGCCAAAATCGTGCGAAATCTAACAATAGGTTGTTATATTAATAAAAAAATCAACAAAACCGAGTTGCATGCATTTCAAGTTTCCAGCTGAATCTTGGGAGGAGTTTTTAAAAGTTTTTGAATCTTATCAAGAGTGGTGCAAGTGTGTAGTATTCTTACTTAAATCCATTCATCTACTTTGAAACATCATATATTTCATTGGTTTTGACTTTTTTTTTTTCCATTATCGAAGTATTTGAGAAAAATTGAACTTCGAACATCGAAGTTCGCCATTTCTCATAAAGTTTCATGTATAGACTTACTGAAAATCATTACGCTATGCTATGTGAAATCATTGTGTTATGCTATGTGAAAAACCTATATATAATCATACTATAATACGTGAAATTACACGCTAGATTTATGTAAAATCTTCACTAGCCAACTTTAATTAGGGGTATTTAGGTCATTAGAATTTTTACTTGGTTAATAACAATTAAAAAAATTTATATGGTTAAGAACAAAATTTCTATGCTTCTAGGATCCTATTTATGAATTTTTTTAATTATAAAATACGGTTAATTCCAAAACCTTTTAAATTATTAATTATTTATGAAAACATTTTACACAAGTTTCACTTTTTTCGTGATTTGTCTCTTTTTTAAATGATTTTGTTATATTAGGATCTTTAATTTTTCAAGATTCATCATTATGTAAGTCAAATATTAGTCAAAGATTACAGATCCAACTATATGTTAGTCTTAAGGCTAGTTTGGGATTACTTTTGAACAATAGATTTTGACTTTATATATATATATATAAAATTTTAATAAAATACTTAAAATTGATTATTAAATAATTTTATCTTCTCTGCAACAGATTTTAAAAAGTAAGTAGGAGGTCACTTCTCTAAAGTGATTATTGAATAATATATAACCTGTTTTTAAATTGCTTATATTACTCTTATTAATTTAATATATAAATACTTTTATTTTTATAATAAATTAAAACTTAAATAAACTGAAGTATTTTGTTATTAAAAATTAAATATAATATTTTATTTTTTTCTTTTCCAAAAAATATTATAACTTATAGGCAACTCAAACTAGGAAGGATGATAACCTCCACAACAACGAGGTCAATTTCCTTTAGTTTTTGTGTGTGTGTGTGTATATATATATATATATATAATTATTTTAGTGAATATAATTATAGTTATTTTTAATATAAAATTATGATTAAATATAATTCTATTTAAAATTTAGAATAATAAAAAAAATACATTATAATATTATATCTATTTCAGTCATCGTATACAGCTTCAGTACTTCTTAAATAACATTACCAAATATATGGATATTGTTTTTAAGTCTCACTAATAATTTTAAAATATAATTAACTAACAGTTTACCTGATTATCTTGATAGTTAATTATCTTTTTAATACAGTTAACAATAATTATTTTAAAAGTTATAGCAATGTCAAAATGACCCCTAATGCATTAGTTCCATTAATATACCGACATGTGTAAAATAAAAAAAAATAAAAAAAATGTGACATGTAAAAACAAATGTACAGTTGTGAAACTCAAAAACAAAAACAAAAACTAATTATATTAATACAATACCAATACTAATAATATTAAAATAAATTATGTAAAAAATAAAATAATAATAATAATAATAATTAAGATTTAAAAAATGTCATTTTCATCCACCTAAAACATCAAAAATTTATTTTTAATCACATAGGTAACTTTGACAGTTTTTTGCCACATATCAAACTTTAATTCACCCCATAGCCATACAATTACTGAAATACCCTCCAACTTCAATTTTTCTCACTCCCAATGTTGTTTTCATCCATTTTGTATTTTTTTTTTAAATTCTATTTTACCGTTAATATGAGATTGATTTTAAAATTATTTAAATTTGATATACTAAATAAAGTTTGGTACGTAACTTAACTCGAGAAGAAAATTTCATGTAGAAACTGTATGAAACCTTCGTTAGAGAAAAGAGACATGTTGAAGGAAGAGGAAGAATAGCAGGGTTGACGCATGCCTAGGTCGGCGGGCAGCCTTCCAATCTTCTATTCTTGACGAAAATCTAGTATGGCATGGTTGAATAAGAAGAAAATGATGATATGATCTTAATGTGGGGGTAGTTTGGTACTTTCAAATCTAACAATGCTATAAACAATTAAATTTCTTACATGGCTAAAACAACATTTGTAAAAAAAAAAAAAAAAGATAATTGGGCCACTGTTTAAGGTGGCTTTCACTAGGAAGCCTAGCTTTCCCCGCTGAATCGAAGGAAGCCGCGACTTCCTCCAGATAGCTTCATCCAGAGAAAGCCAGTAGTTCCTCCATTGATCTGGAGGAAGTCAACAGTTCCTCCATCAATCTATAGGAAGCCGCTGCTTCCTCCAAATAAGGTCTCCTCAATTTTTTTTTATTATTTTAAATTATTTCTTTTTTAAATTTATAAATTTACTTATTTTATAAATAATGTTTTCTTGGCTATCTCTCATCTTTTTTATTTTTGTTAAAGTTGTTGGGTGAGTTTGTTGTTTGTGTACTTTTTTTTGTTTGTCATTTAGAGCTAGTTTGGTAGAGAGTAGTTTTTTTAAAAGCAGTTGTAACTGTGGTTTTGGAAAAAAGCAGAGTATTTAGTAAATTATATTTTTATGTGAGCTAGATTGATAAGTTATATGGCTGAACTGCTGTGAAAATATAAAATGACTTAAAATGAACATCGTAGTAAAATTAATTTATTTAATTTGATAATAAAAATTCTATTTATATACATTAAGTATATTTAAATATTTTTACTTTAATTTTAATATTAAAATAGACTCAATTAAATTTATTATTTATCTTCTAACATTAATTATAAAAACCAATTTTTATATAACAAAATAAAGATTAGTGAGATTTTTAACTATTTTTTCAAAGATTAAAGATAAAAATAAATTGGTCTAGTTAATTATTTATTATTTATATTTTTATATGGAAATATTGAATATAAAAAATATTAATTATTTTTAATTATAATTTTCTAATTTTTAATGTTTAGGGTTAGGGTTTTTTTTTTAATTTTAATATGAGATAAAGAATAATTTGGTCCAAATTTTTTTTATTAAAAGTTATAACCAGCTTTCCGCTTAAGCTATAAGCTGAAGTTGGATTGAATCCATTTTGATTTTTAATTGTACTTTTTGCTCAAATTCTCCAATAAATCACTTCTAAGAGGTCTACAAAATAATTTTTAGATCACTGATTTATTGAATAATCTGAAAGCACTCATAAATAAGGTATCCCAAACTGGCTCTTAAAAAGGTGATAAATTATGAACAATGTGGAATTTGTGTGAAAGTTTGGCTTTATTGATTAACATTCTAATGTCCTTCTTAAAATAAAATAAAAAGAATACAATTGTATCTTCCTAATTCCTCACATGCCATAAATAGCAGTTGCTATAAAAATGGTAGCTGCAGCAGTTAGGGATGGAAGTGGGAAATTGAGGGTGGATATGTGTTCCTCCATCCCCATCCACGTTTCCTCGGTTTTCTCATTTGATATAAAATAAAATAATTTAACTTAAAATAAAAGAAAATTAAATGGATATTGAGTCTATTGACCAAATCAAATATTAAGTGTTAAATTAAAAAAATTATAATTAGGGTCAGTGTCATATATTTTTAAAATTAGAATATAAAAAAATATATAATATATAAATATTAGGACAAATTGCAGTAGAGTACCTTAATATTTATCCATATTATAATAAAACCGTGAGTTTAATCTTAATTACACATTAATACCATTGACTAACTGGTTAATCGTTAGAGTTGACGGTCAACCGATAGTTAAATAGTAATATAATCATGTCTGTCTTCATTTTTAAAAAATAAAATTAAAAATTAAAAAAATTGTAAAAAAATTAAATAAATCACCACCGTCCATAAATCTTGATGGACAGTGGAGATCCATTTAATTTTTTTTAATTTTTTTTAATTAATATTATTTGGGCAAATTAAATAACGTACCCTGACATTTGGTCATATTGTAATGAAATCGTGAGATTAGCCTTAATTACACATTAGTTCCCTTAACTAACTGGTTGACTGTTAGATTTTACGGTCAACCAATAGTCAAAGGATAATATGGTCATTTTTACCTTAATTATTTTTAAAAAATAAAAAAAATTATAAAAAAATTAAATGAATATTCACCTTCCATCAATCTTGATGGACGATAGAGATCAAATTTTTAATAAATTATTATTTTTTATTTTATTTAATTTTTTAACCATGGTTAGTTATATCATTTCACATATAAATCATGGTCAAACTATTATGTTTGACTGGATCAACTGATGATAAAGTACTAACGTGTAATTAAGACTAAACTCACGATTTCGTTGCAATATAACCAAATATCATGGCACTTTATTGCAAGTTCTTCTATATTATTTTTTAATTAGGGGTATTTGTGCCATTTCAAGTAAAATTCTTAATCAAACCGTTACTTTTGACTGAGTCAACTAGCGGTAGGGTAATAATGTGTAATTAATACTAAACTCACGATTTTATTATAATGTAACCAAATATTAAACTACTCCATCATACTTCGTCCTAAATATTATTATGTAATTTTAAAATTAAGAATGTATTATATATAAAAAAATATTTTTCAAAAAATCATTTGAGGAAATTTGGAAATGGGAGACGGGGAACCTATTCCCGTCCTTATCCTTATTTATTTAGAATTTTTTTTTTCCAAACAAGGATTTGGGATTTATCCCTATCCCAGTACATATTTGGGATTTTTTTTCTTCCAAATGGGCATTTGGGATCTATCCCTATCCCGTTTATATTTGGGATATTTTTTCTTCCCAATGGGGATTTTGGGGGTGTGAGAAAATGCCCATCATCTCTAGCATGAGTGTCAATATTTGGCAAAATTTCAAAGAAGCAAAACCATCACCAACTTGTATTTCTTGTATTTCAGGTTACTCATTAAAACCAGACAAAAATTCACTTGAAAAATAATTGGGTCTTCCGTTCACGGTAAAAAAAAAAAAAAAAAAAAAATAATCAATCAATCAAGTTGTAGTTACCAAACAACTGTGATTCTCTCCTCGCTAGTCTTTGCTGTCTTTTTGGGTCATCTTCAATAATACATCAACTCTTAGTTACGTGTGTGGCTCTCTCTCTCTCTCTCTCTCTCTCTCTATCTCTATAAAGGTAGAGAATTGAAGCTTTGTATCAATCTTTCTCTTATGATATTCTTAGGGTTCGAAGTTCAATTCTTGTTTTGTAACCCTAATTGGTTTTGGATCAATTCAAAGTGAAATTTTCATTTCGGTTTTTGAAATTTTGGCATCTGGGTTTGCTTCTATTGTTTTGATTTGAGATAAAATTCGGTTTTTAACTGTATATTATAAGCTAAATTGTTTTGAAACTTTTATATATATCTGGGTATCCAACTTCCTTGTGGGTTCTGTCAATTTCAATCTGAAATTGCTGTTTTAGATTCATTTCCTGGTCAATTGTTGATATTTTAAAAGAGATTGGCCTTTTGTAATAGCTGTCAAGTACTGAGTTTTCTGTAAATTCATCTAGATTTAGTCCATTTCAGTTCCAAGTCTTGCAAATATTACAGGTGAGGAGTATTATATATGTATATTACTTGAATTTTATCTTTAAACTGGTAAGATTTTATGATTTGGATGTTAATATTGTGTTTTTTTTTAAGCAGATATTCTTCAAGTGTACAATAGACTAGAAGGATTAGCTGCTCCATAGATTTTTCTTGAACTTGAATTCTTAGTTGGAGAAATTTATATTATTACGAAGATGACAATTGGAAACATCTCACCTAATGAGAAGAGATCAAGAAGGGGCAAGCAAGTTGTTGATGAAAATGCTCCTTTGTTGCCTAAAAGGAAAGAGGAAGAGGGTGGTTTTGATGAATTTAATGGAGCTTCCTTTACTGGAGCAGTCTTTAATTTGTCAACCACAGTTGTTGGAGCTGGGATCATGGCCTTGCCTGCTACCATGAAAGTGCTTGGTCTTGGACTTGGGATTGCTTTGATAATCTTTATGGCCTTCTTGACCGAGGCTTCTATCGAGTTGTTGCTTAGGTTCAGCAGAGCAGGGAAATCAGTCTCTTACGGAGGTCTTATGGGAGATGCATTTGGAAAGGTTGGAAAGGGCGCGTTGCAAGTTTGTGTGTTGGTCAACAACATCGGTGTACTCATTGTGTACATGATTATCATTGGTATGACTTCATTTTATTATTTTTATCATATTTTTTTGTTGTTTGATGTTCATTTTTAGCTTTCAATTTGGTTATTGCTCCAATAGAAGTTTTTGTTTACCTATTAATTGTTGAGGTGGCTCACATGGAAAACTCTATATGTTTGTATATATTTCTCTATTGAAGGTGATGTGCTTTCTGGAACATCTTCTAGTGGAGTCCACCATTCTGGTGTCTTTGAAGGGTGGTTTGGAGAACATTGGTGGAATGGGCGTACTTTTGTTCTTCTTGTCACAACACTTGCCATTTTCTGTCCATTAGCATGCTTTAAGCGAATTGGTAAATGATTGTCCTTCATTGGAAAGTATTAACAAATTACCTGTTAACTTTTCATTTATTACATTTGAATTAATTTGGTGCTATATACTTGCTTTTGGTGATTTAGAAAATGATCAACCAAACTCCTTAAACAGGATTTACTGTTGACACCAGGTTCCAATAGCTTGTAAAAGGAAATTGTTCTGTTTTCTCCACCCCTATCAAGTTTCTCAGTATTTCTGCATTGTGAAATCTATGATTCTTGTAAAGATTATCATTTATTATTTGGTGAAATATTACTGATCTGAATTCATTTTTCACAAACTATGTTTAAAGAGCATTTAATTGGTTTTGCATGTTTTTAACTATTTACTTTGTATCCTGCACCCTCAAAATCTTCCCTTTAATCAATCATTGTAAAATTCAACTTTAGTAGAAGGGTTGCTATTTTTACTTCCGAAGATTTTAGCCTTGGCATGTCACTATGTTGCTCTTCCAAGGTGGTGATTTATTGTGCATTTTATGTTGGCACCTAACATGTGCATTCTTATGTTTGCAGATTCTTTAAGGTTCACGTCTGCCTTATCAGTTGCACTGGCAGTTGTGTTTCTGGTAATCACTGTGGGGATTTCAATTGTGAAGTTGATAAGTGGTGGGGGTATACAGATGCCAAGATTGCTACCTGATGTTACAGATTTGACATCTGTCTTTAATCTCTTCACGGTAGTCCCTGTTCTGGTTACAGCATACATCTGCCACTACAATGGTAGGCAAACCGATGACTAATATGGGTAGTCTGGATCCCATTCTTTTTGTTCAAGTTGAGGAATATTGTGATGATGCTTTGTTCTAGATTTCATATCGGGTGTCGAAGAAGTTCTATTCCAGTATCCAACCTGATTATTTTTCTGAAATTTGTTCTTTTACAAATTGAGTTCTGTTTTTTTGTTTTTTTTGTTTTAAAGAAATCAGGCGTTGTGTGTTGATGAAAATAATGACTCAGAATATTCCCTATCATATGAGCCACTTGAGATCATTATGATCCTACACTTCAATTATGTTATCATTTTCTTTTATTTTTCTTGGCCTGGTTTAATGTGATTTCAGTGATCACTATTAGCATTATTTGCACATCAAATGATTTAAATGAACATTATAAGTTCTGAATCAAATTATGAAAGGTTAAAATAAACTCGAGAAAGTTAACCTGACTCATTTCCATCTGATGGGTTTGATCTTAAAGGCCTGGCTTAGTACAACCTGTTTCATGTTGGACTCAGTTTGAAAATGATGTTGTTCTCCTTACAAGTTGGAGGTCCTGCATTACTGAGACTTATCTTTTGATCACCTCCTTTTTCAGTTCACAGCATAGATAATGAACTTGAGGACTCTAAACAGATTAAAGCAGTTGTGCAAACCTCACTTGCTTTGTGCTCAACTGTGTACATAATGACAAGCTTCTTCGGATTCCTCCTATTTGGTGACAATACTCTTGATGATGTGCTTGCCAACTTTGACACTGACCTTGGCATTCCTTACAGCTCCGTGCTTAATGATGCTGTTCGAGTTAGTTATGCTGCTCACCTAATGCTTGTGTTTCCCATTGTCTTCTATCCTTTGCGGCTCAACTTGGATGGACTCCTCTTTCCTTCAGCAAGGCCTCTTGCTTCATCCAATGTTAGGTTTGCGTTGATCACCACTGGACTCATCGCTGTCATCTTCTTTGGGGCAAATTTCATCCCCAGCATTTGGGATGCATTCCAATTCACTGGAGCAACTGCTGCAGTTTGCCTTGGTTTCATCTTTCCAGCTGCCATTACGCTTCGGTAAGTTTTTTTTGACTTTGTAAGGGAGAAATTATTTATCTCAAATAAGAGTTTGAATATCATATATCAAATCTTGCATAAAGAACCATGATTTAGATATGTTCTGCTTGCTAGCTGTTATCATTAGAAAAGCAATTTCTCCAAATTCTGAAGCACATGAACTATGTTGGCCTGTAGTCTCTTTATAAAATAAAAAAGCTCCATTATCAGTTTCTGATTATGTGAAAAATCGTAGAGGCATCTTTGAGGTCATTTTTATTCTAGATACAAATATTATATTGAGCATCAGAGACATCCTTCTAAGTTCATTATACAGTTTTGTAGTGAACATAGGAACTTCCCACCCTGCCACTATTTTTAACTAAACATCCTGCAGGATTATTTTATAGCATCTATCCTGCTTTTGGTTTAGAAGCTCTATTTTTGGTGGTGGTGTTACTTTCTTCTTGTCTTCTTTCCTCCCCCCTTTTTTGGAATCATCATCAGGAGATTCAGAAAGCACAAGCCTTAAATGGGCGTTAAATTCTGTATTCGTATGGAATAAAACAGAAATATTGGGGAAGCTGCTGGTTAAACGGCCTTGTAGCTATTGATTTCCCTGTGGAAGAGAAGGGATATGCTTTATTTAATATTGCTTTTGATCTGAGCTGTTTTTAAATAATTAGCTGTAAATCTTTATCAAAAGTTAAGTCTCCAATTGATGTTTACTTATTATCCCATGGGTTTCAGGGATCGTCACAACATAGCAACAAAGAAGGACAAGATTTTAGGTACTTTTATGATTGTGCTTGCAGTGTTCTCTAATATAGTGGCCATATATAGTGATGCCTATGCCTTGTTCAAAAAGAATACATCAACGCGTGAATGATCTACTGCATTACTCCTTTTTTACAAAAAAAAGAAAAAGAAAAAGAAAAGGACCAAGGAAGTCGACATTGACCGAACCATTTAGAGTCCAAGTAGAAAATTCAGGTTTTCTATGGTGGTTTAAGATTGAGTTCCAATAAGAAAAACTTAGGTTGATGTATAAATTTAGTTAAAGTGAGTGTATGGAGGTTGGTATATCCTCCAATGTGTAATGTTGTACTGTTTGATGCTTGCTTGGTATATTATCTTGGAGTTTGGATTGGAATGAAGTTGTAGACATACATTTGTATATGAGGATATTTCTCATGCTGTTACCATCTTTATCCCCGTTTTTATTGATGATCTGATATGGAAAAAACAGTTCCTAGAGTGATCTATAAATGAAGTAGCTTGTTATGTGTTGCTGTAGTTTATGCTTTTCATAGCTAGAGAGAAGTATTGGGCTTGAATCCATAGCTGAGAATTATGAACTTCAGTTTTCAACTATTGGAAATATAAGGGTAAAAAGAATTTAAAACATGCTGCAACATGATATTTAAACTAGTTGGTATATACAAAATTGTCTGTGTCTTGTCATGTTATAGATGTAAATTTTGTATTTAAGCTCAATTTTCAATATGCTGAGGGGGTTTTTTTTTTTTTTTTTATGTTCATAAAATTCTTCTTATTCTCTTTTTTCATGTGTCTTGCCAGGTGAATATATATCAATTTCATTGAAGGACTTTAGGGCGTATTTGATGTCGTTTTTAAAATAATATTTTTGAAAATTATTATTAAAAATATAAATAATGTTTTGAAAATGTTGTTTTTAAAAAATGTAGATGGGTTTGATAGTGTTCTTGAAAATAGTTTTATGAAATTGTAAATAATGTAAATCCTTTTCATATTATTTTTTAAAATGATTAAAATAGGTGTTTGGAAAGAAAAGTTATGGTTTTTCTAAAAAACTTGTTTTGAAAACAGTAAGTTGTTATATTCAACTTTTTAGTTATAATATTTAAAAGGGTGAAAATCATTTTAGTCCCTAACTTTTCACAAAATATTACTTTTTGATTGATAGTTTTAATTTTTAGCTTTTGTGGTCTTCAGTTTTGCAAAATCAATCAAATTAGTCCCTTCGATTAAATTTTTAACAGTAACCCTAACAGAAGTTGCAGATTGTCCACTTTACCTATAACTATTTAAAAAAATTATAAGTTTAACTAAAAATGTAATAACTAAAATACCCTTATTTAATAAGATAATAAGTTCAACTAATTTTTTACATATAAGTTAAATTACAAATTTATCCCTACTAATAAAAAAATTAATTGTATTGTCTAGCATTGAAAATTGTTGCATTTGTTTTGAATATACATTAAATTGGTTGGAAAAGTTGCAGAAATTGCATTTATTGATAAAAACTCAAAACTTTATTGGTTTGTCTCTCTTATTTTGAAATTAAAAAAATTTAAAATAATATATTAAATTAATATTAAAATATAAAAAAATAAATATTATATATTAAAATTTAATAATATTAAACTAAAAAAATTATTTATTATAAAAAATATTAAAATGAAAAAATTAGGTTTCTAGAAATTCATAAATCCTTCAGAAACCCAGATTTTTAGAAACCCAGAAAACTTTGTTTTTGAAATCTGGGAGGAGGTAATGTCTCCTTCCAGATTTTTGGATTTTCAGAAACTCAGATTTCTAGATTCAAGAAATTTGGGAGGAGATAGCCTCCTCCCAGATTTTAGAATTTTCAGAAACCCAAATTTCTAGTTTCTAGAAATTAGATTTTTAGAAACCTAAAAATCTGGTGTTTTGGATTCAAGAAATTGGGTTGCCTCCTCCCAGATCTGTTGGGAGGAGGCTGCGATTCAGACTTCATGGAAGAGGGCAACCTCTTCCCAGATCTGTTGAGAGAAGGCCTCCTCCCCTCCTCCCAACAGACTTCAGGGAGGAGGCATGACCTCCTTCCAACACAGGATGCAGGAAGGAGGCGCAGGCCTCTTCACCGGCCACTGGTGAGGAGGCCGCACCTCCTCCCCCAGTTTTCTGACCACGGAGGAGGCTGCTGCCTCCTCCATTTTTAATTTTTTTTTTATATTTATTTTTTAATTAAATTTTTATTTAACAAGTTTTTTATTGATTTTATAATATAAATTATTATTTTTATATAAAAAGACTAAAATACCCCTATAACCGTTAAATTTGACTAACTGTTGATTAACAAAATAACTAAACTGATGTATTTTTAAAAAGTTAGGAACCACGCGAGCTAAAAAATTAAACATCGGTCAAAAAGTAATAATTTGAAATAAGTTAGGGACCTAAATGATTTTTGCCCTATTTAAAAATATTGATTTCATTTAATTAAAAATGGTTCCAAACGCACATTTTGTATAACTAGCTTTATTTGTACACACATTTTTTAAATTAAATTTTACATAACAAAAATCCCTAAACAGAAGTAGTAAATAGTAAAAGACTATCCTTCATCTTTAGTTTCCCAATTTACTGACAGTACCATTATTGCAATGTCAACATGGGGCATTAATCAAAGATCAAGAAATCATTTCCACTTGATAATGTAACTTCTAATTGTTGTTGGAGATTAAAAGGAGAATTGTTCAGTTTGAGTTTGCAAAATTAAAGAATGGACTGGATATTTAAAGGTTGTTGCAAGAGTTTCCACTTTCGAAGATTGAAGCTTTAAAGTGAATGGCAATAATCAAAATAAACAAGTAAGTTGAGTGAAGAGATTGCAATTATGGAATGTCATCTTTGTGAAATTCCAGTTACAAGTTACATCCCACAATCAACACAAACTTCACATTAAGTATATATATTACTAACAAGGAAAGAAATGAATCAATGTCAAACACAGAAAAAGGAGAGCAATACTTACTCCTTCACATCACAATGTCATTGTCCTTCTCAACAAACATGGTTGGTCATGTGGAGGAGCCGAGGCATGCTCGTAACTCTTAATTGAGTCTCACATTAACTTATCAAAGGTGAATTCTATGTAAAACGTCCGTATCAATTGGTATTAGAACCTACATCATATCGAATAATAAATTTGTTGCATTCTACGTAAAACGTCCTTATCAATTGGTATTAGAACCTACATCATATCAAATAATGAGTTTGTCGCAAACTAAACAACCTAAAGTGGAGAATCCGCAAAGTCACCCAGCTGGAATGATGGGTAACACCATGTATTACTCTGCTGTTCGGGAGGAGTGAATTAGTAAAACATCAATTTCTCATACTAAAATTAATGTTAAATTAACAGAGGTCTGTACATCCTCCTATGTTACTGTCGTATAGCTTTATGCTTGATATTTTATCTTCTAGTGTGAAGTTATAAAAATTCAAATGTACATTTTTAGATATTTCTCATGCTGATACCTTCTTTTTCCCCATTATCGAACATCAAAGCAAATTATAATTAACAAGTGATACAATAAATATTTACTGTGGAGGGGGGCTTCAAAATAATGGAACTACACTTCACACTACTTTTAAAACTATTTTTATGATCCTATTTACAAAACAAGCCCCCCAAATTTTCTATCCAAAAATACAAGTGTATACATTGATTAGTGCCCAATAGTGGTCACAAAAGGCACCAGCCTTCTATAATCTCTTCTTTTTCCTAAAGCACAATTATCAAGCACCCGTCCAAGCATCAGCCGTGTGTTCTGCAAAGCCACATCTTTGGGTGACATCCCTGTCTCAGTTGAGCCCCCTTGTACAACTTGGGTTGAACCCGCTCCAAACCCTGATCCTAATGCATACTGTAGAGGTCCACTTCGAGCCTTAAACGAGGTCTGAGGAGCGAGCATCTTCTCATCAGTTCCATTCTCAAATGACCCTGGCTCATGTGGGTGTGAACCTGTCATTGAACTACAGCTCTGCAGAAGGGCTTCCAAGACCGACAGTGCCTCCCAGCACAAAGTGCTCTCCACTAGCTGGGACACGATTGCATACATGTGGGGGCTTTGGGAAGCATCCATCGGAGTATGCTGGAGCAATGCCTTAAGCATGAGCAAGATCACGCGTTGATACTCAACTGGTCCTTTCTCCAGTAGCCGTAGCAAGTGCCCAAAAGCCAGAGCTGAGTGCTTTGGCAACCACACAGTGCATAATAGTGGCGAGACACAAGCCAGAAGATTGTCTATGCTTTTGATCTCGCCTCGGGAGTAAGCCATAAATACAGTACCTAATTCATCCAACGATTTTGCCCGACACCATACTGCAATGTTGGCTGCAACAGAGCAAGCTTTTTGGTACTGCTGTTGGAGTGGTGACGCAGGCCCCACAATGGCATCCTTGCCGAGCTGCAAGCAAAGCCAGGGAAGTAAGCCTGTGATGTGCATCAGGAGCCTAGTCTCAGCATCCCCAAAAATGGAGTCACATGAGTGTACTGTAATTCGTGAGAGGACCTCAATAGAGACACCATGACTAACAGTTGACATGAGTCCTTTTAGCACAAGAGGCTGCACTCCTTCAAATTTTGGGAGAGCCCCAGTGGTCAGTGGAAGCTCATAGCCCCTAGATTCCACCCGCTGAAAGTCCCCATTATCTCCACTGGTGTCAAGCTCATCTCGAGGCATACTTGATAGGAGAACATTCTCAGTTGTTCTGTCCCGAAATGATAATCGGTCAATCACGCGCGAGAAGAGCTCAAGGACCTGGCAATAGACATGAACAAAATCTGTGTGCATCATGGCTACACACCCCCAAAACAGTTGCGGGTAGAGGATAACCTTTTCTGGCTCCATATTCTCCACCATTACTTGCAATGTCATCAATATTTCCATGATGAATCCCAAAACTGGAGGTACTGGATTTCCTAAGCATCTATGAAGGCAACGGAGGAGCAATACACATGTGTCGCTCGTGACACTAGGCCTTAATGCACGATAGATTTGGTGTGAACGACAGGCGAGATGTCTTGATGTGCACTCCATAGCCCATTTGAGTGCCTCAACCCCCCAAGTCTCACGAAGATCTCCTTGGAAGAAGATAGCATCCACCATACACTGGACCAAGGCAGACAGGAGTGCTGCACTTGGAAGCTCAGTCCTCACAACCGAGGGGTCCTCATTCTCCCACATCATGCTCCCACGCTTTGACTGGACATATTTGATCAGGCTGACAACCTGCTGCTTGTTCTCTCCATCACTGTTTTCCACCTCATATAGTTCTAAGTGCCGCCCTGCAAGTGAGTATAACAAATTAACAAGCAAATGCTGGCAATGCTCCAGCACAATATCTTCTGAACTATCCATTGAAACAAATGTGACATGAAAGAGCAAAGGCAAGTGCTCGCGGAAATCTTCATCGTTCTCATATGCAATTTCTGCAAGTAGAATGAGTGCTATATCTGCATGAGTGAGCGAGTGTTGCTGATGTCCCTGCAAAGCTGACTGAAGTTCTTTAGCGTTAATACCATGCATACCAAGCCCAGTATGCAAACCATCTTCACCAGAGTTTGGGGTGTCAACAAGGTAGTCTCCACTGTCACGAGAGACATGGCGACTACGCAAACTTCCTGTTGAACTCCTAACCCCCAATAAAGGCCCTGACATGTTCACCAATGCTGGAAGGAGTTGGCCTGACCTGCCTGCAGTTGGAACAATATTCAATTCAGGAGGCATTGAGCTGAGGGGGCCTGAGGCACTTCGCCCTGTTACACCAGCCGTTCGCCAACTCAGGCTCCCACTAGTATTCCTAAGTGGACCATCAAGTGAACCCCTGACAAGTAAGGGTGACATGTGTGGCTGGTTATCCATAACTGATGCAATTTGGGCTGCTGCAGGTCCCTGAGAGAATTCCAACACAAAATTTCCATTGGCATCACCCTTGTTCGCAGTTGGCCCAACTGGTTCAACACTATCTTCCAGCATCCGCTGAGCCAGCTGGTAAACCAGGTGATCAATTGTGCGTTGTGGACATATCCGTGCTAGATACAAACTTACTCGCTTCGCAACTGAAAAATATGTAGCAAAGGCACCACTTATTTCAGCAGATGCATTCGAATCGCAATCTTCAATCCCTTTTGTGATTAAAAAATCTACAACCGGACTAATGTTCCTGGGCTTACTAGCAATTGTACTCCAAAGTTTTTCAATTTCATCAGGGAACTGATCTCCATGCCGCCAGGTCACATAGTAAAGGCTTTTTAGTAATCGTTCATTCCAACCTGAGTCCTTGAGTTTCCAGAAATTGAGGTTCTCAATCCACGGGGCCATGCAGGTTAAGACCTGATGCTGTGCAATAATATCAACAGCATCAAGTTGCCTCTGCATAATCTCCTCACAGAGAAGCTGGCTCAACTCAGGGTGATCTTTGGCAAGTTTGCATGAAAGCTTGTACTGGAATTGCTGGTAGGAATCAGGCAGATTGCCAACAACAGCGGCTCGATAGCTTCCTGACCCCTCAATCCCATCCTCAGCCCACTCGCGGACAGAAAGTGTCTCGAGCATCTGAAGGGCATCATCACGGATTTGCCTCGAAGGGTCAACTACCTTGTAGAGGATTAGGCTTAGAAGCCTCTGGATTTCACATTTTGGTATTTCTTGGCGCATGTAGACCTCAGCCAGCACACTGAAGTAACCATCAGCTATGGCAGCATCAGAGTAATAGCACTGATTCATATAATTGTTAATTAGTCCTTTGTGCGGATGCATACTTGTGATATATAAACTTAAAATTCATGACACCAAGAGAGAGAAGGGTGCAGGCTGAGGAATCCTATTTAGGACAGTGGAAATAAAAAAGGGTCAAGCTAAGAAAGCTTGAGCATGTGATAGAAGTGGATTAGCATCAACTGGAAAAGCATTCAAACACTTAACAAATGTGCATCTTTAGCCTTAAGACAACTAAAGTCACATTTTAAGATTACTTTCGAGATTGAAGATCATTTCTTTCTCACTGTACCAAAATGTGTTCCAGAAACAATTCGAGAAGTGATCCTCTGATAATAAAGCCTATCTTGATATATAATTTGAGAAGTATGTCAAAGGTTAGAGCTCAAAATTCATTATGGGATAAACTGAACATTCTATAAATTATCTCAAACACCTACATCATCCTTATTAATTACTAAACAACACATTACATATGCTCAAGATTAATGACTTCAGATTATTTTGAACAATAGACTACTGGATTAATACACTTTGAATGAATAAGATCGCATCCAACAATTAACATGTATTATTTCTAATGTGCATTGACTATGCATGTAAAAGGTAATTTCAGTCATTGTAAATGCATTGATCCAATGTTCTAAAAATTGTGTTAGAATATACGTCAACAACGAGAAGCTAATGATCTTTCACCTGCACACAAACACCCCTCAAACTAAGAAGTAAAAGCTCAATTATGGTCTCATGTCCATTTTGACTATTAAACACAGCCACACACTTCAACAGTAAAATTTACTAAACACATCATTGTTTGATTTATTTAAACACAAAGTTTACACTCGATTGAATTATCTCATACTTAATATTACTACAACACGACCAAAAGTAATTGTTTACAACAATACAATTTATTTTTTATTTTTAGTTCTAAACATCAAAAGGTTCTTTTGCACTGTTTGTCCTTTATTTGCACTGTTTGTCCTTTATTTGTCTTTGTCACTAGAATATGGTACATTTATTAATCACCATCAATAACATGACTTCTACATGTGTATATTTAGTAAGAATTGGTGCACACTAACAGAAGAAGAATAATTTTATTTTACCTGATCGATGCAAGCAGGAAACAGGTCCAAATTTGTAATAAGAAGATTCTTTAAAGCCAATTTTGCTAAAGCAACACGATGATGGCCACCCCTATGCCTATCTCGACCAGCAGCTCCGCGCCCACCTTCTCCTGTGTGTTTGGTATAAGATGGAGTTCTTGGATCAGCTGGTGAGTAACCAAATGGAGCCCTAGGTGCAGGCTCAATAAACAAACTGTTTATCCAAGAAATTACTCGTCCACTCATTTTTCTTGCATTGTCATCAAAGCAAGGCCCGTATAAAAGGGAAGCCATAGCATTCATGGAGGCCCACTGGATTGCCTCAACTTGCTCGCTCAATTCTTTATCAAATGAAATTTTGTCAACTGAATCTTTAGATCTGTTGTGCTGTGAAGCCTTATAACGTTCAACTTCTCGTCGATAATCACTGGCACCATCCTGTCCCCATGTGCTGCCTGTATCATCACTCCAGGAAAGCAGAAGATCGAATAACTTCTTTCTAGTTCTGATATCGAATTTCTCTGATTTTGACTCAACAAATTCAGGGGCTAAAGATCTTAAAACAGAAGCAAGTGCATAACGGAGAGGTTGCATTTCATGAAAGTTCTCAGCAGATGCAGTTAAAATCTGTCTGGTAGTCTCCTCAATAACCTTCAAATAATGGAGACGGAAAACTGGTTTACGGCTCAACATGCCAGGCCAGATATTTTCAGCAACAGTGCGATATATATTTGCAATGTGTATACGAAGTTCCTCACGACGAAGTTTCTGACTCTGCAGGAGTAGGATCATAAGCATCCAGATTGTCAGTAGTCTAGATCAGTTTAAGAACTTTAGAAAACAAAATAGTTTTAGGTAATCACTACACACTTTTCCTTTCAGTCCTTTGTTGAATTACTATTTTGTGTTGAAGTAAGGGTTAGATGTTGGTGGATAGCAGGAAAGCAGGTTGAACATAACTACCTAACTCTAACCAATTATTGGCAAATATCTACAGAAAGTCAGAACTCCTGCCTACCAGAAACCATGCAATACTTAAACTAATAACCAGAACAGACCGCTCCCCCCCCCCCCCCCCCAAAAAAAAAAAAAAAAGGGTTTCCTTCTCCAATTTTTTAATGGGCTGCCTACAGATGAAATTTGAAGTTCATAGACACAATAAGGACAGAAAGTAAGTATAACCAATAAACAGGATACAGAAACTAATAAGAAAATAAACTCAAACCATGCAAGTAATTTGCATTTTACAATTTTGTTTACAAACTATCTGGAGTCCTTAATTATCCTTGCTGCCTAATATTCCAGTGAGATTGGTCCATATGCAAATTTTTGTTCTCATTTCTTACCCTGAAGCACCGTTCAAAACTATTTATATTTGATCTTCGTTAAGTAACAACTTGACTTGACATTTTTATTTTTTCAAAGCTTTTACATAATAAGAACCAAACATTAATTTATTATAATTTATACCAGTTTGTTATAGTTTTTTTAGATTGGTAAAATGAATCCCAATGTTTTGGTATATTACCTCTTGACCCATCATAAAGTACAGCTAATGAATTAGAACTTCCATTTCTGACTTTTACAGTTCTTTAAGCACATAGTTTACTGAGAGACATTTAAGGAAAATTCATCTAAGCTTTACAAAAATACAAATGAAAATCATGAACTTAAAAGACAATTCAGCTCAAAATTATTCACCACACCTTCCACTTTGGTTTTCCTTCAGTTTCTAAAGAAACCTCATCAATAAAAGATGCCAGTTCATTGAACATTATTTCGCAGGCTTCCAGATGTGAGTGACCAAGAGCCATTGTGGCCGCATGCTAAAATAGAGTGAAAGAAACCAATAAAATCATTAGTAACTAGTAACAACTCCATCACAATGAAGGAAAGCTGAAGGAAAGATTTCTTTATCTACAGGAGACTTTAAATAAGAGAATGAGTGTATAATCTTCAGTGAAACCACCTCAACTAGTTCTATCTTTGTAGGGCACGTTGTATTGACTCAACTTTATATACAACTCAACTTTATCTACAATGACCTAAGCACCACCACCATGCCTCCTCCCTCCCACCAACAGCAAAAGAAAACGGAAATAAATAAAAGGCACTCAATGTTGAACATTCAATCTTGGTATTTCATTCTTTACTAAATTACTACCTCAGATTAATACAATCAGGAAAGCACATAATTGAGAATAGTTTATGGACATATTGCATGAATAGCAGCCTCATTGGCATGAAGGCAAACATAAGTAGTTGACAAGAAAAGGTTCAGGCTCAATTCATGCAAATTTTCACAGGAAAATGTAATTCTGGATGCATACTATCTAAATCCCATACTGTTTCCAATGAAGAATTGGAATGAATGAAACCCTGCCAATTTGGAAAACATAACCAACTAAAGATTTTAAAAAAAGGGTAGGATTAACCCAATGGCTTTACTCATATGAGTCATGGATAAGTAGAACTATTAGGTTAAACAAGGTTTTCTATTCAGTAAGCCACAACCATATTGATCCATGAGATGGGCCTTATAGCACCAAGAAATAATGAGATATTCTTTATGAAGAATTTGAGAGAAAAGAGTGAATACTCTTCTATTTTTCATGAATACAAAACAATGAATATATACACAAAGAAGGGAAAAACATAATCCCTAAAAATAGAAAAAACTATTGACTAATTTACCACCTAACTCACCAACCACTAATTTACCACCTAACTCACCAACCATTGACTACTCATATTTCAACACTCACCAACCATTGAATACTCATATTTCAACACCCCCCCTCAAGCTGGGCAGTATATGTTGATCATACCCAGCTTGGAACACAATCCTTCAAAAGATGCTCTAGGTAGAGCTTTAGTAAACACATCAGCTGTTTGAGAATTGGTAGGTGTGTAACTTATCTTAACAGACCCTGCTTTTATTTTTTCTTTAATAAAATGCCGATCTATCTCCACATGTTTTGTTCTGTCATGGTGAACTGGATTCTTTGCGATGCTAATGGTGGCTTGATTATCGCACAACAGTTCCATTGGCTTAACCATAGGAACTTTGAGCTCATTTAGTAGTCTTTGCAACCAAATTCCCTCACAAATTCCATGAGCCATTGCTCGAAATTCCGCTTCAGCACTGCTACGAGAGACCACCGACTGTTTCTTGCTTCGCCAAGTGACCAAATTACCCCAAACATAAGAACAGTACCCTGATGTAGACCTCCTGTCTACCACTGAACCAGCCCAATCTGCATCTGTGAAGATTCTAACATCTCTATCCTCACTTTTCTTGAAACATATACCTTGTCCTGGTGTCATCTTCAAATACCTTAGAATTCTCAAAACTGCTCCCATATGTTCTTCATTCGGATTGTTCATGAATTGACTAACAGTGCTCACGGGGAATGCAATATCCGGTCTGGTGTGGGATAAATAGATCAGTTTCCCCACCAACCGTTGATACCTTCCTTTGTCTACAGGTGGACTTTCTTCTATGAGACCCAACTTCGTCGTATAGTCCATGGGTGTATCCGCCGGCTTGCATTCTGTCATCCCAGTTTCTTTGAGAAGATCCAGGATATATTTCCTCTGATTTATGCAAATCCCTGCTTTTGATCTTGCAACTTCCATTCCTAAGAAGTATTTCATACTTCCTAGATCCTTGATTTCAAATTCCTTGGCTAGAAAGGATTTTAACTTCTGAATTTCCTCCTCACTGTTACCAGTCATAATCATATCATCCACATACACAATGAGTATAGTAATAACACCTGTGGCATGATGAACAAACAAGGTATGGTCAGCTTGACATTGAGTATAACCAAACCTTTTTAAGGCTTTCGTGAACCTTTCAAACCATGCTCTGGGAGACTGTTTTAACCCATACAGAGACTTTTTCAACTTACAGACTTTGTCTCTATAATCATTTTCCAAACCTGGAGGACCTTTCATATAAACCTCCTCAGCTAACTCTCCATTCAGGAAAGCATTCTTCACATCCATTTGGTGAAGCTTCCAGTTGAGATTAACTGCTAGGGACAGAAGAACTCTGATTGTATTCAGTTTAGCAACAAGAGCAAAAGTCTCCTCGTAGTCGATCCCATAAGTCTGTGTAAATCCTTTCGCCACCAGTCTGGCCTTGTAACGTTCTACACTGCCATCTGCTTTATGCTTCACTGTGAAGACCCATTTGCACCCCACAGCCTGCTTACCCTTTGGCAATTCTGTGATATCCCAGGTTTTATTTCTCTGAAGGGCCCCTAACTCCTCCATAACTGCATTTTTCCACTCTAGAATTGACATGGCCTCTTGGATGTTTGCTGGAACAGACACTAGAGAAATATTATGAGCAAAAGTTTTGTAACTAGATGAAAGACCCTCATAGGATATGTACTTACTCAAAGGGTAAAGGGGTCTCTCTCTACACATTCTTACCGGTCTCCTCAGGGCGATAGGTATTTCAGTATCTGAAGGAACTTCCTCACTTGTCTGGTTAGTATCTGGGCTGGTGCTAGGATCACTCAGGGGTTCAGTGTTTGGATCAGATATGTGGACCAATTCCGGTTGAGACTCCTGGTCTTGTTGAGGTACAATCTTGTCTGGTCCATCTTTAGTTGCAATCGGCTTCCTCGAGTATACAATAGGTTCTGCTTTGAATTTATTTGTCATGTCTGGAGGGTCAGAAGGAGACACATTTGACTCACAATGAGGAATTTCAGGCACATTAGGATGATGGGACTTGCTGTTGGGACTAGAAGACTCATAATGAGGAATTTCATGAAAAACGTTACTATGGCTATGATCAAAAAACTGAAATTCATTCTCACTCCCCCCCTGAATTTGAGTTTGTGGGAAAAAAGGTTGATCTTCAACAAAGGTAACATCTAGAGAAATATGAATCTTTCGGGTGTCTAGGTTGTAGCATCGATATCCTTTTTGAGTAGGAGAATAACCCAAAAACAAACACCTAACAGCTCTAGGATCAAGTTTACCCCTGTAATGTGGTTGAACATGCACAAACACTGTGCAACCGAAGACGCGGAGAGGAATAGTGGATATAAGTTTGGTATGAGGATAAGTTTCAAGTAGGGTTTGACATGGACTTTTGAAGTGTAATACTCGAGAAGGTTGCCTATTAATCAGATGTACAGCAGTGAGAACAGCTTCACCCCAAAAACGACTTGGCACCCTCATACAAAACAACAAAGATCTAGTAACCTCTAATAGGTGACGGTTTTTCCTCTCAGAAATCCCATTTTGTTGAGGTGTGTCAACACATGAGGTTTGGTGGACAATCCCCTCACTACAAAGATACTCTCTCAACCCTTGGTTTACAAATTCTCTCCCATTATCTGATCTGAACACTTGAATATTTGTTTGAAACTGATTTTTGATCAAAGAATGAAAATTTTTGAAGATATTGGTGACCTCAGACTTTTCTTTCATGAGAAAGACCCATGTGACTCTGGTATGATCGTCAATAAATGAAACAAACCATTTTGCCCCAGTAATATTAGGGACTCTGGAAGGGCCCCAAACATCACTATGAATCAAAGCAAATGGTTTGGAGGCTTTGTAACTAGTAGGATGGAACACAGAACGAGTATGTTTTGATAACTCGCAGAAATTACAATGAAAATCTTTTGGACTGTGATTAAGAAATAAGTCAGGAAACAGTTTCTCTAGATATAGGAAACTAGGATGTCCTAACCTATAGTGCCAACGCATAATAGAATTCTCTTTATTGCACTTAGACATAGACTCAGACATTGACTCAAGAGAAAAATTATTGGACTTAGTAGAATGACCTTGTATACCCTTTGAAGCTTCGGCCTTGATGACATAGAGACCAGATTGTATCTCAGCAGTTCCAATCATCTTTCCCGAAATTATGTCCTGAAACACACAATAAGTGGAAAAAAATTTAAACACGCACTTTTCATCATAAGTGAGTTTGGAGATAGATAGAAGATTACAATCTAAAGTGGGAACATATAACACAGAATGCAGGGTTAGAGTTTTTGAAATAATAACAGTACCACACCCTGTGACCTTGGACAGAGAACCATCTGCAATTTTGACATTATAGTTACCTTGACTCGGCTCAAAGGTACTAAACACCCTAGCATCACCTATCATGTGGTCAGTTGCTCCGAAATCCACAATCCATGTTCCTGACATCTCCTTTTGCACATTCAAAACAGTTGAGAAGGTACCTTTAGTAGCAACAGACCCAACACCAAACACTGAGGTATTTAAACCAGAAAACGGTTTCTGTAGCTGATCCAATTGCTCATGAATGTGTGCAACTGAATCTGTTCCAACACCGTTTTTTCCACTGGCCGTGTAACCTTTTTCTTCTGTATCCCCATTGTTGTTTGAGTTGATCGGATCTAAATCAGAGACAAGTTCGGAAGAGGATTCGTGAGACATGCTGAATTTTTTTTTTTTTTTTTTTTTTTTTTCGGAAACTGTAATTAATCAACTGAGGGTAATACTGTAATTAAACAGAAGATATTCGCTGGCAATAGGCGAGATCGGAGGAGAAACGGCAGAGGTGGCAAAACACCTTTTTCAAACTTCGATTAGCCTTTTGATTACTCAAACGACCTCCGTTGGCGACGAGCCTTTGAAAGATTTTGCTAATCGGTACTGTTTTTACTTTCTGGTGCCGGTGGTGTCAACCGACTCGCAGCAGCCCGTGAACAGTACGCGCGTGAATAGTACTGTTTCGGAATCCTCCGATCTGCGAAGAAGAAAACAGATTGGCTCGGATTTAGGCCGAAAAATACTGGTTTGATGGCTGATTTGTCTCGGAAACCACCAAGAGAGGAGAACAAATCTGTTATCACCAAAATAATACTCCGCTTGCTGATGATTTCTTTCGCGGAAGTGATGACGAAGCATACAAAGCTTCGGATTCTGGCTGCCGGAATGAGCAGCGGAAATCGCTGGAATAAGCAGCGAGGACGATGGTGGCTGTCGGAAAAAAAAATCTCAAATTGAGAGACGCTCTGATACCATGAAGAATTTGAGAGAAAACAAGGTTTTCTATTCAGTAAGCCACAACCATATTGATCCATGAGATGGGCCTTATTGCACCAAGAAATAATGAGATATTCTTTACCCTTGAGATTGAATTCATAATAAGTGTCATGGATCAATCAACATAGTTTTGCCAATTGAAATAAAATAAATTACTTTCCATGATTGTCTAATGAGATTCTTGACACTTGAGACCCTTCCCTTCCAAGTTACATTTGCTCTTTCACTATAGAAGGGTCAGTGAAGATATAAAGGGATTTCTTTACCTAAAATCAGTAGGCTTTCTTGTTTCTTTACTTTGTATCTTGAACAACAAATGACAATCTAAAGGCACAGGTTGCCTACACAAATGAAGTCTATTTGGCAAGTATGCATGGGCTATTGAAACTTCCACTTGAAAGATTTCCACCACAATTTATTCCCTCAATGCATTACCATCTAGATCAAGCATGGATTAATTCCCTTCCACATCAACCTCAGAGGGGGGCTTAAATTCTTTGAATTTGTGACTTGGGTGGGGTGTGGGGTAAACAAAATTAAAAAAATTATGGATTCAGGGTGGACAGATAAGTCAGTTAAATACAGTCATTCTTAAATAGAAAACCACAAAATCCAATTGATCCAGTGTTATTTCAGATGAAACATACTGACATTCCTTTACCCATCTCCATCTTCCATATTCTCCATTCAGGACGGTGCCTCATTATAAGATAATCTACTCAGGGTGAAAAATATGTTGGAATCTAATAAACAGATAGGTCACTTCTAACATGCACTTACAATATGTGCTTCTGAACCAGATTTCAAAGAGGGGAAAATAAGATGGTAAAGATCTTTGGTTGCTGCTATGCTACCAGCATCTCTACTATCTGGTGGACATGAACATACAAACATGGCATACAGAAGCCACTGATCCAGTTTAGTGTCAGCATCTTGTGAAGTATGAGCCTTTCCACCTAACTCAACAGGTGTAATATAAGCAAGACGATGAACAATCTCTAACCTGCCAATTAAGATCAAATCAAGTGAGATTCATGGACATGTACTATTTACAAACTTGATTAATAAGAAGGCATTTCCTTAAGAGGCAGAAAGTATAATAGCATCAACATAAAACAAAGGAAATTCAATTTTCTGCACAATATTTTAATCAATCATTCCCGAACAGATTCCTTAAATCCTAAATGGTTAGTGAATTCCTCAGCTTTGTAAGCTAACAAGATAAAATGCAGATACAACCCAAGATTTGAGCAAGCTATATTGTTAAGTTCATTTCATTAATAATATTATCTTTCCGGAGTGAAATGAATCAATGTCAAGCACAGAAAAAAGAGGAGAGTAATAGAACTGCTGGGAAAACATGGACATAAACATGTGTGACAAAAATACTTACTTTGCTTCCTGGACCGATTTTGGGCAAAGTTCAGCAGCATATTTGACAAGATCGCTAAGACACCGAGCCCACCTATTCTTATCCGGAGACTCAAATATTATAGACTGAAGAGTCACTTCAGGAGGAATTGCATCAGATTCTCGTCTCAAATCAAATGGACGACCAGAATCCCAGTAGCAGCTCTGAACAATGTCATCCTGTACATTTCAAAGATTAAAGTTAGGATAGGATACATAAGAAAATTAACAATCAAAAGACTGCACACAAGAAATAAAACAATAACAACAAAAGTATCAATAATATTATAAAAAGAATATGGCTAATAAATCCCACCCCATGTTCTTCCAGGACATCGATTATATATATGGGTTCAGGATCATTTCTTATATTATGTTCTGGCTGCTCATGAATTTGAAGGTCCTGTAAATCATTCCTTAAGGCTCGTACACAGCGCAGTAGTTCCAATGCTGTATGCCGAATCTGGCTGTCTACAGAGCTAAGAAAAATAAGACCAACTGCATCTATCTCTGATGCACGAAACTCAACTACTTCTCCGGAATGGCGGAAAGAAAATTTCTTGAATCCCTCATTTTTATGCCCCAAATGCTTTGCATCTTCAGAATCATGTTCCAGTCTATCATCAATCAAACAAGCTCTCCAAAATCGCATGAGTTCCAACAAGCGTCCCAGTGATGTTTGAATGAGCAGAGGATAGTCATCAGGAAGCCGAAGGATGAAATTGGCCATCCCTCTCATAACTGCAAACCGACGATGCGGAAGATATCTTACAATCCGGTTCAGTACCTGAACTGCTTCCTCACGTACACCAGGATCTATACTTATGCCATGTTGAGGTATTATTTCAGTGATTTTATCACTTCGGCCAACTTCTTCTATCAGATATGGTATACACTTCAGCACCGATCGGAATAAATATCCTTGAGACTTTTCCTTGGTCACAGCATCTGAAAAAGCATACAACTCATAAGGTAAATAACATTAAAGCAAAAGAGCATATAGTTTATCTAGCTTAGCATAGAAAGGCAATTCAAAAATAGCATAAATCAAAGTTTTCTTCATGCTTTTTCAAATTTGTAAAACCAGATGCCTTAGCTACTATATATAGAGTTTCATCCAACTGTAAATAAAACTGAAATGGAAGAAAAGATTCATGTAAATATATTTGCTAATCCATTCACTGTGAACTCATTTCTGCTTAAAAGTGCAAAACAAGCTACTGCATGACAAATTGACCCAACCTATTTCAGTTAAGGCTCATGTTTAAAATATCCAAATATCTTAAAGTATCATATTGAAATAAGGCTTGGCCTATTGGTGATCAGCCATGGTTCACAATTGAACATACACAACATTAAAACAAATAAATCATGATAAGTTACCAGATAAATGAATTACTTCAAGCAATTAATAGCTATTCTACCTGTTCATGTGTTTTAGTAAAGAGACTTATCCATGAAAAAAAAAAATGATCTATGTCCATGAAAAAAAAAATGATCTATGTTCAGCTTAATAAGAAAGGTTAGGAAGCAAAAAGAGAGACTAAATTGCATAAATCAAGGTTTCCTTAATTTATACGGCTTCATATAACCAGATGCCCAAAATAACCTTGTTGCACATACTAATTCTACAATTGACATACTTTACAAATAAATTACCTATAGTGGTCTTTGAAGAAGTTAAAAGAGCCTGACTATAAGTCCTATTACAAGATCTTAAAATAGATTCAATTGCAGCCTTCACTTTGGGTATGTAGTGGCCAATATCATGACCTGCTTATGCAACAAAAGTAAATGATGTCATATCAAACTATGAACACATATAAACTATTCAGATTATATGACTGGTTACTGATTACCCTTAAATATTTCCAAGCCCACATGCTGGCTTGACGGCGACATAACAATGGCAAGTAAAGAACGAAGACCAATAACCTTTGCTTCACTTAAACTATCTTGCTTCAGCAATTCTAAAATCATATGGTTCATGGCAAAATCAAGGTTATGTTCTGCTATGGTTACACAGAATTCAACTAGTTTATCATGTTGGACATCCTGAGTAAGCATTCCTTTCTTCAAAACTGTTAAGAGTTGAGAGGTCACACTGTCTAGGTAGTCCCATATGCGATTTGGGGCCTGGTTGGCAGCATGAACACTCAAGTAAAACCTCAAAACTCGATGAAGACAATCCAAGGCCATAAAACGATGGTTTTTGTCCTGCACAACAAAACCAGAAGCAGCCGATTGTAATTGAATGGAAAAGCAAATAAATATAGCTGTCCTCTTGATGAATCAACAAGATCGCGGGGAAGAAACAACTAAGTGACTTTATTCAAACTTCACTTGTGCCTAGGCTAACATTAAATAATATCAAACTCACTCTTAGAAGCTTGTAGAGTTGCTCCATGTGAGGGCTTAAGTTGTTGTGGAATAGTTGCGGATCACCGAGGCAAAGAAGAAGAGTAACCAAAGGGTACCCCACCTAATACAGTGATATCCATGTTAGGATAAAGAAAAATCAATCATTCACAGAGTGAAATGTGTGTAATAGACCAGGAAAATGTTACTTCCATGGAAATTCCTGATGGAAGTTAATGGTGAAAGGGAAAAAAAACACAGGAAATTATCCAGGAATAAAACATCTTAAAGGGAAATTATGAAGTACCACTTACATTAGCAAAAATTACAGCAATAAAAAGAAAGGTAAAGATCGCTTTCCAGAGAAATATTTAATGATCTAGGAATGGAGAAGTATCTAGGAAATAATCTCATTCCTTTTTACTTCTAACCTAGCAGATATAAAACACAAGCACTATATAATTCAAAGTAATTAGTCTCATTTGGCATAAGAAAAACTTGAGTCCAATCATACTACAAATAATGTTAAAGCATGCAAAAATATTTCCTAAGTGAGTTAAGAGTATATGAAGAGGCTATTTTAAGGTTCCTGATTGCAGATTACAAAAAAGCGGGCAGTGGCAATGGCAAGTAAAGAATCCCAAAAACTTGATAACTAAGGATTTACTCATAGCAAGGAACATTTGGATGACCCTAGGCAAAAGAAGAAGAGTTATACGTAAGAAGGACCAGCGTGCAGGAAGGATCGCTTGAGGAAGAAGCTCAACAACCTGGTCCTGTTTCTTAATGTACACACACATACATCAATATATATAATGAGTTACAATACTTGTAAACTTCCAATAACACAAAGGATTATGTTAAAGTATTCAAAAGGTAAATAATACATTATATTTATTATTTCAAGACGTAGAAAACTATGCATTAATTTATTGAAAGAGTAAATATGAGTTTTATATTTATTTGGTGGATCCCTAAAATTGTACCCTAAAAGCACATGTTAAGAGTACCCTAAGAAATATATGCCAAAAGGGTGGAGGATTTTGATATTAAACCCAAGTCAAAAATAGATTCAACAAAATTCAATGTGTGCCAGGCAAGAGTTCAGAATAAACAGTAGTACCAACGCCTTAATAGGTGATCAAGATTTTTAGGCTTATGGTGTGACTAGGCTGCAGGTTCAGGCAGAAAATGTCGCAAAAATTTGAAAAATAAGTCACGGGAATTCCAGACAACAATAACTTTCAAATATGGGTTTTACAGGGTGAGAAAATAAGTTTGTGGAGAGAGACAAACCAAGGTTGAGGAAGGAGAATCTGCAAAATACAGACAGTTTGTAACTAGAACATAAATCTCTACTCGAAGAATTTTGTGGTAAAGAGTAAAAGTAGAATGCAGAATTTGGTGGTAAAGAAAAGAGTGAAAGTAGCATTAATCACTTTGCAGATTAAAAAACAACTAGATAAGAGGGAGATGATCTGAGATCCACTGACAGCTATATGTTTGCTCTGTTTGTCCATCCAGTGCATGAGTTGCCCTCTTATTCGCCCAACAGCTTCATACCACAGTGTAAGCGCTGGCTCTACACCAGAAGGAGGCCACTGGCTTTTTCCACCATCTGCAAGTGGTGCTAAGATATTTGACAGCATATTGCATAGTGCATGGTGAAGCTCACTTTTGCGTTTATGTGCAGTGCGGTTAAGAGGGTTTGCTTTTGCCACAAAAGAGGCTGACGCATTCAGTCCACCCTCAGTTTTAACCTGGTAATCAAACTTATTGTTATATTTTTGTATTCATGACAAGTTTCTATAGAAGGTTATATTTTTGTATTCATGACAAAGTTTCTATAGAAGCATGCTACTAAAACAGTTACCCCAAGCTTCAGGTAGCGCATCCCATTAATTATACTAAGTGTTTCACTTCGGGCAACATTAGTGTCAATCCTACGCGTATTGAGTTCCATAAAAAAGCGCTCAGTTACAGAACTAAACCTGCAAAAGGAAAAGGAAAGAGCCATATAAATTAAGGCAATTTTACTCTAGAAACGTAGCACAAAGCATCGGGCTCAATAACTAATTCTATTCATAAATTAGTCAGTTCAACCAATTATTGGTTAATCAGTAATGTGCCTCATATAAAAGCTGTGACTTTTGAAAGTTTATCAGCATAACAGGTATTGCGCTAAAATGACCAGAACGAGGTGAGATAATATATCAACGCAAGTCAGAAAAGCCAAAAGATCATCTATTACGCATGAAGGGAAAGAGAGAATGTGATGTATGAGCCCTTTTATTTTAAGTAATATGCAAGCCAGTTGACATCAAGATAAAACCAACACCCTCTCCTCTGCAATCCAGCCCCTAACCCCATCCCACACTAATTAAAAGATCTTGCAGAAAAATGTGATGGGTGTTCATGTCGAGAGAAGTAATATATAAGCCAGCTAGCAGCATGATAAAGCTACAACGACATGGAAATTTATGGAAAAACTACCATTTGAATGTTATCCTACAATTGTTTTCAAAAATTAAATATCTAAAATTTTACAACAATTTACAAAAATGGATCGTCATACACAACAGGAGGTAAGAAGATGCAGAGGATTGTGCACCATTATAATGATATATAGATTGAGCTTAAAAACCTAAACCCCAAAGTAAAACTCAAAACAGAAGAGAATCTTCACACAACTTCTTCCACACTGTGTGGTTCGCTTAATGATATCACACGATATGATGAAGATAACTTATCACTTAAACTAAAGTTGAGATGACCTAAAAAAACATTTTTATTGTTCATTTTCAGAAAAACAATTGTCAGCAAAAGCCATAGATGAAAAACAAATTTAGAGTACATAAAACTTAAACAAGGATGACCTAAGCCTTAAAGCAATACGGTGCAGAAGGATTGATTTGCCAACCCATTGAATTGGGATGAAGGCTCCATCAACTTCTGCTGCATGTGTTGGTTATTTATTTTTATTCTTCTGATTTTGTGTTTCACATAATCAACCTTCAAAAATACTGATAGTGTATGGTTAAAACAATGAAAACCTAGTAAATTCACAGAATAAATGTGTGATCACATCAACTGCTATCAATTTCAAGTATCATTTTAAAATTTTGTTACCTGATCCGAGATAGGGCGCCTAACAGTTGAGCAACTAAGTCCAGGAGGAGGCCCCGCAAATCAACCAATGAGGGATATTCAACCTGGCTTACAACTCTGCATTGACAATATATTAATTGCATTACAGGAAAAGTCCCTGACCATGAACATGTTTAAGAGAATTATTTACACTAAAACATAAAACAAATAGACATTTATTCCATAGACATTATTCTACATCAGGTATTACACTAAAAATTTCTCTACTAGAATACAAATAAATGACAAAGCTTTCTTTTTTTCCACCCTATACAAGTTTAAAATATTACGGTGATACAGATGCGAAATCCAAGTCAACTTTTCATATGCTATCGACGAAATCTCAAATAGGTTAAATGGGCTATCTAGGCTACAGATAAAGAGTATGCAAGATAATTACATACATAGAAAAATGTCAGCAAAGCATCCATCTGGTGAAGAATATCAGGTTAGAGTTGCATGAAAAACTTGTGTAAGCATTATCTTTTTATACAGAAAACAGTATCCAACCGTTTCCACAAATGTCATGCTGAGGCTTAAATGAAGATTAAGGCCCCAGATTAGTATGGCCAGAACTTGCATGATAATATAGCTCAGATAAATTCAATCAGAAGAGATTTTATCTAATAATAAAATTATGACAGTCGGCATAAGCAGTTTTAAGTTCTATCAGAAACAGAGAATCGCTCGTCTTTTTTCATTTTGTACATGCAAATCCAAAGTGCAAACTAGAGCAAATAACTATAGCAACAAAAGCATTTTAAAACTTAAAAAAAATAACAAATCCATATACTGCAGCCTTACCGGTCAGCATTTATTAGCCAGTCAAAAACAAAATTTTCAAGCCCAGACCAAAGCTTCTCTGCAATTCAAAACGAGCCATTTCATTGTATCCCAATTAACACAAATTCAAATGACAAGCTTCATAACATGTAAAGAACAAACCTGTAAGTCCCTCCTGTGGGCAACATTCCACAAATCGTATACATGCTGAGCAAAATATGCACTCCACAGCAAGCTGAACACCGTATAAACATATTAATATGATGATTAATCAAGAAAAATTTTCATGCAAGATTACAGCGATATTGCATAAGAGAAGACAAATGGTTTACAACTGAAAAGATTTTTATATTTGCCTAGTCCAGATAAAGAAAAGGAACAAAAACGATTTTTAGAACAAAATATGCCATTCAGCATCCTGGAACTTGAAATTAAATAATGAACAGCAGTGATCAAAATCCACATAAGACAATATATGAACAAGTACACCTTACAACATTCAACAATGAAACACCATATTGAAAGAGACTCGTCATTCAAAACTGCTCAAAGGACTTGGAAGAAAAGATTTCTTTAGACCATGCTCTCCTATCTTCACCTCCCACATTGAAAGAAACACCGTCCAACAACAAGAGAAGGAAAAAATTCCTCAATCTCTATATCAATAAAGTTTCTCCTAAAATAAAAGCACCACCCACTAAATTGAGAAGACCTTTCCAATCTACTTTGAATTAAAGCACTTTGTGAGAAGGAAAGCACATATAATCTTGGAAACCCCACGCGTAAAGGTATAGAATCAATCCAAGTATACTCCCAAAAACGGATCCACATCCATTACCCAAGCAATTGCCAAGTTTTTTTCTTAACAATATTCCCAATCTCTAAACTACCTTTGTCCCGAGGTTGAGAAACAATCTCCCAATTAATTAAATGAGCCTTCTTTCCTTCACCAATGCCATCCCATAGAAAATCCCTCATGCTCTTTTCAATTCACTTTGCCACCCCTATAAAAATTCTAAACAAAGAAAGATAATATATGAGTATACAATACAACACTGCTTGAATCCATAACAAATCTTCCTCCCCCTACAAATTAAAGCATTTTCCACCCCTCCCATCTCCTTTCAACTTTCTCAACAACCGCAGCCCATAAAGCTAAAGATCTCGGAATACCCCGCAAAGGCAAACCTAAATATTTCAAAGGCCAACCACTAACTTCACACCCAATAGTATTGGACAAATCAATCCACACTTTCCATCATCACAATTAATACCTACCAATACACTCTTGGCTAGATTTATCTTAAGTCCTAACACAAAGCAAAATATTCGATACTTTCAAATGAATAATTAAATTTCTCTTCACTAACTGAAGAAAAGAATCATCAGCAGATTGTAAATGAGAAACCATTATATCATCTCTTCCAACATTAAGACCTTCCACCAAATGACAATCGTTAGCTCTATCAACTAGTCTTCCTAAACAATCCGCCACCACAATGAACAAAAAAACAGAGAAAGAGTATCTCCTTGCCTAAGAACCGTAGGAGCATTAAAATTTCCCCTAGGTCTCCATTTATCATAATAAATAAGTTTATGGATTTTAAGCACCCGTTTCTGAATGTTATCAAGAAGGATGGTCAGGTCAAACTCAGGTATGTTATCTAATATCTAGAAGGATGGTCAGCTCAAACTCAGGCATGTAAATCAAGATGAGCACTAGTTCAACTTAGGGGCAAGCAAAACTAAACCAACCAGACTTGACTTGACTTAAGGCCAGTTTGAGGGAGCTTATTCAATAAGCCGTGATCCCAAAAATGTTTGGTAAACCTCCTGAAAGTGGCTTATTGGAGAATCTTGTTAAAAGCTACAACTAAAGCCGAAGCTGGTCCAACTCAACTTCAACTTCTAGCTTAAGCAGGGAAGCTGGTCATAACTTTTAATGAAATTTTTTTTGGACCAAATTATCTCTTCGCTTATATTAAAATTATAAAAAAACTTAACCCTAAACATTAAAAATTGGAAAACAATAATTAATATTTTTTTTATCTTCAATATTTCCATATAAAAAAATAAAATATAATTAATTAAACCAGACTAATTTCTTTTGTCTTCAATATGACAATATTTGAAAAAGAATATTAAAAATATTACTAATCTTTATTTTGTTATTTAAAAATTGGTTTTTATAATTAATGTTAGAAGATAATGATTAATGTATATAAACAGAATTTTCATTAACAAATTAAATAAATTAATTTTACTATGATGTCCTTTTGTTCATTTTATATTTCCACAGCAGTTCAGCCATATAGTTTACCAAACACCTTAATACAGCTTTTCTAACTCACAGCACTTCTAAATATACAGTTTACCAAACGCTCAGTAGCTTTTTCCTAAAGGGCAACTACATCTGCTTTTAAAAAAGCTACAGGCTCTACCAAACTGGCCCTAAACCAGTATGATTCAATTTGATTCAGGTCAAAAAGACTATGAACAGATAGTTTTAATTTAGTTTCCAGGCCGTGCATCCCCAAAACCAAACCGACACTAATATACACAGAGAAGGGAAAACAAAGGAGAAAAAAAAAACACGCATTCCTACCTCACTCACTCAACTCTAGCCACCGATCACCACGCCTAACGGCAATGACAAATCACTCAATTTGTTGTTGTCCAATGCAATATCACTGATGTGGCAACTAAATTGACAATACAATATCACTTGCCACGTTATTTATCATCTACTTAATAGTACCTACTCAATTGAGATACAAAAGTTGGTGAGCAAGTTGGGAAGTTAAGAAGAATAGTATTACTCAAATGAAAATCATTGAGTTGCCACTAAATGAGACTTTTAAGCTACTAAAAAAAACAGACCTTTCGTTGGAACGTAGATGCATCATTTGCGCCCTTTGGAGATTCACTGCACCAAATATTCCAAAGAAAATAGATTAAAGAAAAAAAAGGTAAAGGTAATTAGGCATGATAGCTAACTCGATGATAATAATTCTACAACATAATATGATTTTGGTAATACATAAACAAGCAATATCTTTATCTAATAACCAAGGAAAACAACATAAAAGGAGAATTTAATTATAATGGCAAAATCACCATATACGTAGAAGTTTCAAGTATACCAGAAAATTCCAATTTAAAAGCAAAATATGACAAGGAGTTCACAATTTCTCTGTACATTATGTTACTCTATCCAAGAAAAGATTTAATATGAGATAGAGCAAGAGAGAGAAAGAGAGGGTGCCTACATGGTCAATAATTATAAAAAGCTCCTCAAATCACTAGAATGCTCCAAAATACAGTAAGACTGAGTGTGTATAGGGTGAAATTCATTAGGAAAATGACCATAAAACAAAGTAGTAAAAGAATAATAAATTTCTGTAGGATCAAACAAATTAAATTCATAAAACGATCACACACATACACATGCATGAATAATTTGACATTGAATTGTAAAATACACCCATGGTTCCATTTGAACTATATCATGGTGTAATCATTATTGTTACTGCACTGGACCCTACTGAAACAATACCTTTGAATCTTATTTTGAACAAATAAAATAGCAAAGGATGCTCACCACCATTAAAAATGAAGTTAATAGAACTTGAAAAAGTACTTGAAATAGTACATGTATATCTTCGGAACAAAATAAAAAGGTATTCATAACTCATGTCTAAAACATTTGAACCACAAATAAAGAGAGAAATAACAATTTGCCTGCGCTTGGTGAACAACAATCTAGAAAAACATTATTAGTGGTTGCCTCATGAAGAAAAACATAACTATTTTTTTTTTCTTTTCAAACAGAAACTTACACTTATGTAGAAACAAAAAAGATGTACAAGTATAGTGAACAAGTTATCTACAGAAAGGAAAAACTAGGAAAAGCACCCAACTAAGAACAGAAAAACAGACCTATATAAAAGAAGTCTTCATAAAAACTCTAAACATAATACAAGACCAAAACTCCCATTATCTAAAGCAGCCTCCCAATTAAGATTAACAAATATAAATGGAACTCTTTGGAAACAACAGAAAGAGAAGCACAAAAGACAACACAACTTGCATCCACAGCAGAGCCACAAATTTTTTTATCAGGATTGCACAATATACAACCCTTGTGTACAGAGTCAGAAACTATCACAAGGAAGCACCATTTCCATTTGTCAGAATAAAACTTACAAACTTTCATAAAGAAGACAAACATATTTTCATGCTTGAACTGTTAGCAATTGCCACTTCATTAAGGCATTTCAAGTGTATGAATAAAACCTCACTATGATTTCTAGAAAACACAGTAAGGTAAATGCATTCAAAAGTAAATAACTTCTGAAAAGTAAAAGAACAGATTCAGGAAGAGAGAGCAGGGAATGACCCACCTTTCTCTCCATCTAAGGAGAGCTTCCAAAAGAGGAACAGGTGTATGTCGTGCAACCATAGCTAGAGAATCTAGTACTTGCTCATAGGCAGGGTCTGATGGTCGAAGGTATTGTCCATCCTGAAAATTCTCAATGTAAAAACAAGAAGAATACAAACATGGGATGAACATCAATTTATATCAACCAGCATTTGATTGTCACCAACCACCAATTTTGCATGACAAAATGTATCGAGAAAACTATGATGGTACTTTTAACCTAGAATAATTCTACAACAATCACTAGCTCTTGGGAGAAAAAAAAACTTTCTTGACAATATTGGCAACATATCAATAAAGGCAAGCATCAACATCTCAATAAATTATTAAAGGCTCCGAGACTAAAGTTGAACAATCAAGCTTTCATTACAACATTTGCATCATTCTTTTCATCCCCAAATCCTGTTGTTACAGCATATTTAAAGGGGGTAAATCCACTTAAAAGACAGCTGGAGAGCAAGTTTGAGTTTATCTATTCAAACCTCCCCTACCATTAGCCTTCACTAAGAACTCCATTTCGTTGACTTTGGTTGACTTGTGAAAGGACCAAATTAGCCCTAAATTCCAGTGAATAAATTAATATCTTTTATTGTTAAAAATTTTTAAAAAAAAGGTGAAAACAGTGGAGGCCACCTACACGTCTTGAATCTTTGGGAGGGGGCTTTATCTGAGCCTTTTCCAACACAAATAGTGGAAGGCGAACCTCCCCGTCAATAGTAGCAGCGAGGGCAGGTGAGCCTCCTCTCGCCTTCACCAACAAGGGAGGTTCCCTTCTCGTGTTGAAGGGGGCAGTTCAAACCTCCCTTCTAACAATGGTGGTGGTGAGGAGCCAAAAATGGAGGAGGGTCGCAAGCCTCCTCCCAAATCTGGGAGGAAGCTGTTCCTCGACCATAACCAGATATAGGAACTTTCCCAGGTCTGGTCGTTTATTTAAATATATATATTACATTTTTCTGTTTTTATTTTTACCCTTTTCAATTATATTTCATATCAAATGTCAAAAAGGCCCTTCCAACGTTATTAACGGATTGAGGTTAACGGCAGGAGAGCTGTGAGTAGATAAACTCACTCTCGCTCTCCAGGTGCTTTTATGTCAAACTTCGGGGGGACTAAGTGTATTTACCCTATTTAAAGCAATACGTAACATAAAATAAAAAATGTAAGAGAAAAGACAAAGGCAAGTTTTATATAACTTTCCCAATTACATTACTCTTTTTTTTTCTTGTGACACTCGAGGGTCACTTATGCAGTGTTTTATATAATAAAAATTATCATGTACCATATATGATTTTGTAATTATTATAGCTCTATACTACAACGTCCAGTAGCATAGGATGTAGACATATCAAATTTAAGGCAGAAAAAGAGGCAAAATACAGTGGCAAAGATGAGTATCAGGCTATACTCTCAAAAAGTCACATGAAGAGGGAAAAACCTTAATCATTTTTTTCTATAGGAAACAAAAAATTATATTAAAGAAACGAAAGTGAACCAGCATTCCCCTAAAGGACTACACAACCCAAGACTGTACCAGAGCATCAAGACTGCTGTCAAAACTATACTTCCAACGTACAGTATCCTCTCTCAAAAGAACATAAACAATACCAACCCAAAAATGTACAAAGTTAATCCAAAACCCCTTACCAATTAAGATTAATAAAGAAAACAAAATGTATCCTTAAACCTCAATATCTGAACATATACATATGATACACGAAAAAGGCAACCCTCCTACCTACTTTGACCTTGATGCCTTCAAATTATTCAAATTTCACGGTCAAGATCACCCAGAAAGGATGTCATCATTCCTTCAACCTTCTTCCCTTTAATGCTCAAAGCCTCAAATTGCCATGAGGAAAAAGCTTTCTTTGTTGGGTCAAGAAACTCTCTAGCTGAATCAATTCTACAGAAACTAACCCCAATCACCCTAAGTGAACATGCAGTTGTTTTCGAAAAATAAATAATTCAGCAGATCTAAGGTTCTCTGCACAGAACTATGTGATTAGAAAATTGACAAATTTGTAGCAAGAAAAGTAGTCCGCCTTAGAAGCTACAGAATGCCACTATCTACGCAAAAAATTGAACTTTTAATTAATTCTTACTTCACAACACCTCTAATATTGACAAGCAGGCCTACAGGTATCTACACACCTGAATAGAATGGCCCTAAGAACCAACTAAAGAATGTAGATTCATAAACTTAACATTTCCAAATTAGCCTTCCAAAAGATTTCTCTAAATCTGCAAAACCTTTGAAAAGTGTACTAGTTCCCTTGCATCAATTAATATGAACAATTAGCAAAGTCCAATGCCGATTTCGCCTGCTACAAAGTGGATAAACCCTTTCATCAAAGCAACTAGTTAACACAGCTGAAGTACAACGAAAGCTACAGAACCTCTCTATTCAATTATTCAAAATCTTGTAAACTATTTGAGGCGTTGCCTTACAATTCAAAATTCCGAGAACTGAAACTCAAAACAATTCTAACAACATGAAAAGATTGTGCAGTGTCACAATTGGGAATCATGGAGAATAAACCCCCCCCCCCCCCCCCCCCCCCCCCCCCCCCCCCCACAAAGTAAAATTACATTCAACTTAACAATAGCGCCATCAACCCATGATTTATTTCAACGAAAGGTAAATGAGAAAAATAAGACAAAAATACCAACCTGGGCTTGAGCCGTTTCAATACGTCGTCGTGCAAGCGGGAGAAACCGCTGCAACAACGCATCTACAATCAACTTCGCAGCACTTCCTGCCTTCATTTTCTCAATTTCACATCACCTTTGATTTCCAAAATCAAAAACAAATTAGGGCTCCTGCGATTTGGAGAAAAATGAAATAAAAATTTGCATTGCATAAATTAGATTTACAGATTAAAACGACGTCGAGTCCGGTATCATATTGAATGATCTTACATTCCCTGACAAGTCTCTGTCTGTTGGAGAAAATTTTCGGTACATATGGTTCACCGTATAGTACGTCTTCCACTCATATTACATCGTCTATAATTAACCCAATAAATTTAATTTGATATTATTACAAGACTTACACCTAAAATTTCTTGTTTTCTCGTCTATAAACAATTTTTTTTTTACTGAGGTATCCGTAAGGTAGAATAATTTTTAGGAAGATTTACTACAGATTCTCCTGTAAATACTATTAACTATTAAAAAAAAATCAGTTAATCATTAAAATTATATAAAATTTAGAATAAATTACACTTTATTTATTTAAAATATTTTTAATTCCAGACAAAATTAACTTTTAAAAAAATTAACTATAATATTTTTTATTAGTCAATATTAATTAATATTAAATCAAAGTCAACCATAATAAAAATATTTTAATTATTTAATTTTATTTTTAAAATATTTAAAAATAAACAGTTAAAATCTCCTTCCATCTCATAATTTTTTTTATTTTTTTAATACTCAATCATCAAAATTTTATTTTGTGTATTAACCTTAATAATATATAATTGTCGAATCTGCTTTTTTTTTTATTCTTGTAATAACAATAACATGGCTTTGAAATTAAGCAACTTTAATTAATTCTTAAATAATTAAAATGGAAGCGTCTTTTTATAATTTTATTTTTCTAGACCTACTATACCATGATCAAAGCATACCACATATATTATCGAGAGCTTACAGTGGTATTTACAAATTACCCACTAATAGGAACTGTCGGTAAGACTCAAACCTCAATACTTTTTAAGGTGTTAATAAGTATTCAATCAACTGAATCAAAAATTTATTGGCAAAATAATTTTTTATTAGAGGTAAAAGAGATATTAGATTAATTGGGGATCATGAATTGATCTAATTACACTAGTTAATTGTTTTGATCCTTTAATTTATATGAAAATATTTTAGAAACCTTTTTAAAGGATATTTCAACCTGGGATTTTCCATTAAAAATTGAAAAGGACGTACCAAAATGAGTAACGTGTAGATGAACTTGGGTTGTGCATTCTTGCAGGATATGAAAGTAAACACATTTTACTGTCATTTTAGGATGAGATGCTGTATATCATTCGATAATAAAGTGTGATTTGCTTATGCATGCACAAATATATTTCATTTTCTACAAGTGTTTCGATTCTTTTTATAAATATTTTAATGAGCTTCATGTTAGAAAAATCCAAAAATACCAAAAATATTACCCTTGCAAATTCATTAACATATACATCAACTTATAGTTCAAAACAAACCTTGAACCGAGTGTGATAAATGAGCCACACCACTGGTCGAAGGGGTGGTCGAAAACGGTGCGGGAGGTGGTGGATTTTGGTCGACCATAGAAGAGAAAACAAGATAGGAGAGAGAGTGAATTACACCCTTTCTAGAAGTTCTCGGAAGATATATAACTTAATGGGCAAGTCTTATATATATATGCCTAAATGAGTGTAGGGACCGTCTCTCATTATACAAAAAAATTGATTCATCTTATTATGGATCTAAAACATAAGTCACACTAAACAGAATGTGTAATTGAATCTGGTTCACCAAAATGGTACAAAAACATAATAATCACATACCAACATAATGATCACATACCAAATGTACTAAACATCAACCATAATTATCATACGGATATCATAATGATTAGGCTAGTCCACAAAATGTAGGATAAAAAATACAACATTCTTCCACTTGGACAGCATAAGTCATTCCACAGTTATTTAAAAAATATCATATTTAATATATATATATATATATATATATATATATATCTTACAAAATGAAATATGGACTATGCAAATGGTTATAATGAAAAATGTCAAATGTGAATAAATACCCAAGTCATAATCTAAAAATTACACATGTTTATTAGCCAGAAATACTTAGTATCGACATGATACAAATACATACACTTATAAACACTTAGTGTGAAAAGGAAATGACATACAACACGTAATCAATTGTTCATTTCCTTAAGGTCCATGCATCGAAACAAAATTATGCATACGAGACTAAAACAGAATGTCTCATACAATAATATTAACAGTCTTATACAACAATATTAACAGAATGTCACTCACCAAATGTGCACAATAAACAATATATGTATGGCAAATGGAATCCATTAACACAATTGCAATTGATTACAATACACACAAGGGCTCCCATTAATTAAGTACAACAAAAGACTCAATCATACCCATACGAGTCATATGCTCCTGAAACACTTTAGGAGCTAAACCTTTAGTTAGTGGATCAGCTAGTATAAGCCCTATAGATATGTGCTCTACACAAATAACAGATTCCACAAATAACAGAAATTTTATATCAATATGTTTGGAGCTGAAGAGCTCCTAGTGTTACGAGAGAAAGCAACTGCTGCAGAATTATCACAATATATCTTTAGCAGCTTCGAAATGGAAAGAACATAATCTAGCTCTGAAATGAAATTTTGTAGCCATATAGCGTGACATGTAGTGTAGCACCCCCCGACCCGATCCGACCGGACCGATCCGGGGCGCGCTACTCGGACTTTCAAAACTTTTCAAAACTCATTTTACGTTTCAAAATCACCGTGAGCCCATAAAACAATAAATAAACTTTTTACAAAAAATCCGGCAGAGTGCCGTTTGTTTTTCGGACTTCCCAAAAACCTGCTTTTACACAAATCAATTCAAAATTCACATTTTTCACACAAACACTTCTATCACTTTCAATCAGTTGCGCACTCTGCCGTTTAGTGCGACTTTCACAATCAGTTTATAAAATAATAACAAATCAGACTTAAACATTTACAATCATTTTGATAATAGAATACAGAAATCATAAACTAGTTAATTACAAAACATTTTACAAATTCCCTGTATATGCATGCTTTCAGAATATATACACATAACAAAAGTATAGCTACCCAACTGTACAATCCTGTGACTCGGTCTGCAACTTGCTCCTCCTTCAATCTCTAGCCTCCTCTGGATTCCTGGTACCTACGCGTTAGAAACAAACTAACGCGCTAAGCATAAAGCTTAGTGGGTGTACTAAAACTCAATTAAATAAATTACAATATAATTATTCTTTAAAGAGGCAATAAACTACACTATGAATTTCATTTCTAAATCAAGTTCCAAAACAATTAATGTCAAAATCAAAGCATTTAAACAATTTTAATCACTTGAAATTCAACGTATGAATTCGATCCATTAAATCATTTAATTCAGTTCCAATTCAACTCATTTCTGGCCACTAGAATACTAAACATTCTAGGACTGGAATATGGGTCCAAGTGATTGTCCGAGATTGCCCCGCAACAACAATCACTAATATCATCGCGATTGTCCGAGATTGCCCCGCAACAACAATCGCTAGTATCATTGTAATCGTCCGAGATTGCCCCGCAACAACGATCACTAAATCGGTGTGATTGTCCGAGATTGCCCCGCAACAACAATCACACAATAATAACGGCGCAGTACTGCTCAATAAAACCCAGCTGGTATACCAACCTCCTATATCCATATCTATGTCTAGGTATCCTAGGGCCGTTACAATAAGTAAGGTTCACAATCAATGTATACATTTCGCACAATATTTTTCAAGAATATCGACAATAATCATACAAAAGTATAAATAATGTATTTTTAACAAAATCGACAAAATCGAAATAGGATCAAAACACGATCTAACATAAAACTAGTTCCAAATCAACAATAGATGCATCAATCCTCAATTTTTCATATAAAGCAAACACTTTTCATACAAAAATCGAAATCGAAAACAAAAACATAAACGAGAAACGAAATCGAAAACTAAAACGAAAAAGTAAACGAACTACTTCTCGAAACGATTTTGAAAACGAGAGTACACCTACTTGGAAATTCGAGTTTTTCGTTCGAGAATCGCGGTTCCACGATTTCGTTTTCCTTTCCCTTTCCTTTCTCCTTCTTCCTCTTCTTCCTCTTTTTCTTTTCTTTTCTTTCTTCTTCTTCTCTCTTATACCCCCTCAAATAGTAAAAATTTATTTTTTTCACATATTTCATATATAACAAAAATTCATCACCCGAAATCCGGGATGTTACATGTAGCTTCATAAAATGCTACATACTCTGCCTTCATAGTCGAGGAAGCTGTAAGTGACTATTTCACACTTTTTCAGGATACAGCTCCTCCTGCTATCATAAATATAAAACATGAAGTGGATTTTCGATCATCTGGACAACCTGCATAATCAACATCAAATTATCCAACCAAATCAAGAGTATCAGAATGCTGATATGTCAAGATAAAGTCTTTAAGTGCCTTGAAGATATCTCAGCACTTTCTTTGCAGCTTTTCAATAATTTAATCCAGGATCGCTAAAGTATCTGTCAGGTACACCAACAACGTAAGCAATGTCAGGACGTGTACATACTTGAGCATACATCAAACTACCCACAACTTAAGCATAAGGAATTGACTACATCTGAGCTCGTTGATCATCATTCTAAGGTGCGATTTAGCAAAATTGTCACCTTTTACAATAGGGGCCTTTCCAGGAGAACATGATTGTATATTAAACCTACTTAAAACACGATCGATGTAGGTTCTTTGAGACAAACCAAGAACACCTCTGAATCTATCACAGAGAATCTGTATTCCTAGCATAAAATGAGCTTATCTTAGATCCTTCATATCAAAATGACATGACAATAAGTGTTTTGTCTCAATCAAGAGGTCAATATTGTTAGACATAAAGCACAAGAAAAATATAACTACTCCCACTGACCCTCAAGTATATGTATTGATTAGCAAAATTCTCCTTAAAACCAAAAGAAGTGATAACTTAATCAAATTTCAGGTACCACTACCTGGATACATGTTTAAGTCCATAGATGAACTTCTTAAGCTTAAACATCATATTTTCCATACCAAGAACCACAAAACCATCATGTTGTTCTATATACACTTCTTCAGTTAGATTCCCATTTAGAAAAGTTGTTTTCACATCCATCTAATGTAGCTCTAAATTAAAATGAGCTACTAAAGCCATAATGATCCGAAAAGAATTTTTGGTTGAAAAAGGCAAGAAGATTTCCTTATAATCAATGTCTTCTCTTTGGCTAAATCTTTTAGCCATAAGCCTTGTATTGTATCTTTCAACTTGACCTCTAGCGTCCCTTTTGGTTTTGTAAACTCATTTACAACCAATAGGTCTACAACCATTTGGTAGCTCTGCCAAATCCCATACACCATTATGATACATAAATGCCATCTCTTCATGCATGGCATGTGTCAAACTAGAAGAGTTAGATCCATTGATGGCCTCCTGAAAACTAGTAAAATCAGAAGACATACCAACATCATATTCATGTTACTGCAAATAGAAAATATAATCATCAGAAATTGCAGGTCTTCTTGTCCTCTGTGATCTCCCTAATGGAACAACATTCACATTATCATCAACAACCATCTCTTCAGATTATGGTGTAAGTGCAGGAATTGGAGAATTTGTATTAATCATGAGTTGATTACATTGTGGCAATCCCATTAAAGGAACATGTACAAAAGGTATTGGAACAACCACACATTCTTTTCTAAAAACAACGTTGCAGGGCTCAGAACTCCCACTGTCATGACCATCCTCAAAATATACAGTACGATCAGACTCAATGATTCTAGTAGTATGGGAAGGATAATAAAACCTAGAATCTCTTGAGCCAATGCAATAGCCAATAAAATGACAATTGATAGCTTTCTGATCAAGCTTCCTTAAATGAGGATTATAGAGTCTCACTTCTACTTTACAGCACCAAACATGGAAGTGATGCAAACTTGGCTTCTTGCTTGATCATAATACATAAGGAGTGTTCGAAACAGTTTTACTGGGAACTTGATTCAGAATATAAGATGCAGTTCTTAAAGCTTTCTTTTACAAGTAATCTAGTTATGTGGAGTTATAAAGCATACATCGCACCATATCAAGAAGAGTACGGTTTCTTGTTTTTGCAACTCCATTCTGTTCAGAAGTATTAAGCATTGTATATTGAGCTTCAATACCACAATCCTGTAAAAAACTTGCAAAAGGTCCAAGATTGTGTCTAGTTTCATCATATCTCCAATAATACTCACCACCTATGTCTGATTTTTCTGCCTTGATCTTCTTACTCTTTTGAAGTTCAGCAGCGGATTTAAAAACTTTAAAAGCATATAAAGAATCAAACTTTTCATGAATAAGCTCCACATGACCATAGCAAGAATAGTCATCAATGAAGGTGATGAAGTATTTATATCCACCTAAAGTAATAGGTGTAAAAGACCCACAAATGTCAGTATGAATCAGTCCTAAAATTGTTTGACTCCTACTAATCTTGTCCTTTATGATTTTAGCAGTAAGCTTCCCTTTGACCAATCAATATAAGTGTCAAAGTCAGAAAAATCAAGGTTGTGTAGAATACCATCCCTAATGAGCTTTTCCATCATCGGTTTGGAAATGTGACCCAAACGTTTATGCCACAAAATAAATGATTTTTCATTGATTCAGCCACGTTTAGAGTACACAATAGTATGTACAGTATGCATAGTAGAAAAGGATTGAACAAAATTAGGAATCAAGTTTATCATATATAAGTCATCACATAGAGTACTAGAACGAATATATACATTGTCACGATACAAAAATATTTTCTCATCACCAAAATGAAAAATATAACCAACCCTATCCAAAAGAGATACAGATATCAAGTTTCTCATAATACTAGGAATATTCATTGTATCATTCAATTCCAAAAAATGATCTAATGACAAATGCAATCTGGCTACTCCAATGTATTCAGCTTCGACTTTAACGCTATTTCCCATATTTACAAGTATCTCCCCTTCATTGGGTTTCCAGCTGCTTCCTAATTCCTATAAGGAATTGGTTATATTAATACTTGCACCAGTATCTAACCACCAAGTATCAGCGGGTACATTAATAAGATTGGATTCAAAATAAACAAAGGCTAGAGGCATACCTTTATTCACTTTTCACTCCTTAAATTTCTTGCAATCTGCCTTTTTATGCCCAAATTTTCAACAAAAATGGCATTCACCTTTGAAATCTTGTGATTTGAACCCATAATTTGTGCTTGAGCCAGTTTGAGGATTGTGCTTTATGAATTTCTTTTTCTTTTTAACAAATCTTTTACCAGTATTACCTTTAGAAAAACCCTTATTAGAAGCAGTGCTATCAAGAGTCATATTGAATATAGAATGAGATTTTCCGGATTTTAAAATTTCTTCTTCATGAATGACGATAGCACTCATGGTACTCATATCTCATACTTCCTTCTGGGTATTGTTGCTGGTTTTGAAGGCATCAAACTGAGAATGAAGAGATTCAAGCACTTGCCATACAAGAAATTGATCCCCCACTTCAACATTCATTTCTCTCAGCTTATTATAGTGGCTAGTTATCCTTAAAATATTCTCATGCACAACATTGATTCTATCATACTTGGTGGTAGTGAACAACCTCATGTAGTTGGATATCTCAACTTTATCAAATCTGGCAAATTGTTTCTTAATAGCATCCAGAAAAGCTTTAGCATTACTACAATATGGAACACTCTTTCTAATTGGTTTTTCAATAGTAAACTGCATAATCATCAAACAGTTTTTATTTGAGTGCTCACAGCTTTCATAGTATGATTTGTCCTCAAAAGAACTCTCAACAATAGGTACATGAGGTGGATATACTCTTATGGTCAAATCTGGGTTTATAATACCCAGGAACATGGAAAGAGATTCATACCACTCATCAAAATTAGAACCGGTCAAAGTTTTGATGGCAGACAATTGTAAGAACATTTCGGGATTATGAAAAGCTGGAACTATAAAACCAAATAAGAAATAGTTAAGCATGTAAAAAAACATTATCATGCTATCAATATAATTTCTTATTTTTCATTCATCCAAATGTCCCATAACATAATACTAAGATAAAGCAAAATAATTAGATATAAGACTTAAAATAACCAGTCACCTACAGGATAAATAGAATCATTAAGTATAATATGTCCAATTAAATTATTTACCATCCCAAGCATTTTTCTTAGTAATGACTAACCGACAGAGAAAAAATTACCACTGGTACGTATCTTGGTAAAAATAAAATTCACCACAAAATTGTATGATATTAACAATAAAATTTTCAAAACCCAAAATAATTTATCATGACATGTCCCACGATAGGTAGGTACACTGTCAATCCAAATTGATGGTTTTGATATTTACAGTGATATTCATATAATTAAACGATATCAAAAGGAAAACCAAACATATCATAGTTACAGAAAATGGTATTTAGAAATATTGAATTATAAAGGAAAACGAAAATATAAAATCATATAATGTATCCCCATTATAATTCATTCAAATATTAATTTCATTTTTTTTTTTTAAGTATGTGAATAGTATCGGGCCAACAGTACCTATCCAAAAAACATGAATAGTTTGGGCTAATAAAAATAGTACAAGGGCCCAACGTTTTCATAAATAAAACCCACAAGTCAAATAACCCAACACATTAAATGGCCCAACACCATTTAAGTAGCCCAACCCTTTTTAAATGGCCTAACATTTTTTTAAATAAATTGTTTTTTATAATTTGGACAAAAACTGAAGAGGTTAGGCAGCAAAGTAAAGGATGTCAGCCACTTTGTTTTTTAAAAATGGGCAGCTGCCGCTTGGCGCGTGTAATGCACGCGCTTCATCTTTTTCACCCATTTTTCTACAATTCGGGTACCCACTGTCCGACCCGGTATAAAAATACTATTTCCATGGTCAAATAAATTTGAAAAATACATTTTTATGACCACAACCACCTCCTCAACACATAACGAAAAGATTTATGCAAAATAAACATATATCCAAATATGGGTTTCATGGATTTCATTCGAAAATAAAATTTTTATTTTCCAAAGCCATTATTTCACAATAAATACATGTATAGTCAATGAATTTAAGTAAAGATGGCTCTGATACCATTATTAGAAAAATCCAAAAACACAAAAAATATTAACCTTGCAAATTCATTAACATATACATTAATTTATAGCTCAAAACAAACCTTGAACCGAGTGTGATGGATGAGCCACACCCCTGGTCGAAGGGGTGGCCGGAAATGGTGCCGGAGGTGGTGGATTTGGGTCGACCATAGGAAAGAAAACAAGAAAGAAGAGAGAATGAATTACACTCTTTTCAGAAGTTTTCGGAAGATACAGAATCTACTGGACCAATCTTATATATATGTCTGGATAAGTGGAGGGACCGTTTCTCATTATACAAAAAAATTGACCCATCCCATTATGGATCTAAAATATAAGTTATACAAACAGAATGTGTAATTGGATCTGGGTACACCAAAATGGTACAACAACATAATGATCACATACCAAATGTACCAATACAAAATGCTCCAGAATATTTGACATTAACCATAATTATCATCCGAATATTAGAATGATTAGACTAGTCCATAAAATATAGAATAAAAAATACAACATTTCATGCCAATTATTTTATTTTATTTACAATCTATGTACTTATGGATTATTTAATCATGTTGTGATATTGTCAAAGTTTGGGAGTTTTGTAAAAAAAAAATTCTTTCTCTTAAAGCAGCAATTAAAATGGAACCACATGATGTTGATGAAAAGGCCGAATAGTCTGCACGAATTAATATCATTTTTATCTGCATATTGCATGACCATGTAAAAAATGTGATTTACAAACATCCACGTTTCAAAGAAGGTATGATCAAGCATAACTGATGAATTTTTCGAGCAAACCCAAAAACGATTCACGGTGTTGCAATTGAAGTCAAAATATACTCGAATGTACAAAAAACATGGTGAGTTTTTTTATTTGATAGCTCATACTAGAATTGATTGGAATCCTGTAACAAACACAGTGACAATATCAGAAGTTGTTTGGGCTGAATACATTAAGGTAATACCTCAATATAATATAATGTTTGAATTATTTTCAATGATTTTATTATTTAAATTATTACAATGTCAATATTTACTTATTATTTTTATCAGAGAGTGCCAAACCATATCGAAAGAAAGGGTTAGGGCATTATTAATACTTGGGGACATTTTTAATACTACCATAGCAACTAGGATAGATGATTTTTTTTCCTTCAGTCAAATTTCTTTGCCATCAGATGAGGATCGTGAAGTGGAAGATAACTTTATAAACTTTGGAGTTCATGTTGTGGCTGATAACGATGATAAAGATGATGATGTTGACCCAAGTGAAGCTCCTTTTGAGAATAAGAAAGGAAAAAAGCCTTGTTGGTCAATTGGTCTTACCAATGCTCATCATAAGAAAAAGTGGGTTAACATGGATACTTATTTTGAGGCTGCTAGTGAAGCGATGCATGCTAGATTGGCTAAAGTTAGGGCTAATAGCGCGCGATTCACAATTGACAGCCAAAAGTTATGAACAATATTCAGTCACTGAATGCCTGGAGGCTTTGGAAAGCTTAGGAGGTATTGATGGCGATACTTTCAATAAGTTTATGGACATAATAGTACCACGTATCGAATGGAGGAAGGCTTTTCTTACCACGACTAAAGAAAGGAAAAGGCCATGGCTAGGTGGTTTGTAGGATATGAATTATGTGTAGCATGGTTGTTTGTGAACTAAATTTAAATTTTCTATGAATTCAATTTATTTATATTGTCAACAGCCTCTAACTTCTCTTTAACTATCTCCTGAGATTTTTCAACTCCAAGTCATTACTACATTTCTTCTAAGTATTATATTCCTTCAACTTATCAGCAACTGTAGCTGCCTGGTTCCTAGCCTCAGCAATTGCGTTATTGTCACTCGCAGCCTTTTAAGCAGCCTCCACAACACCCCTCACATTCAGGTTCTTTAATCCAGAATTCCTTACAATGGAACCTAAACCCCCAACCTCTAGCATTTCTCACAAAATAACTATTTTTAAAAATTTTAGAAATTATCGCAGGTCTATCATGAGACCCTGCAGGTTGATTAAGGTGAGAAACATAAGAACTTGATTTAGTGGGTGAAATTGAAGGGTTTAGACTTGATGATTCTAAGGGTGATCGAATGATATGAACTCTTAACAACCATGCAACTTCTCTGTGAAGGGTCCTATATTCCATCTCTTGACCTTTCTAAAGTAATTTGGAAGGCTAAGCTCCATTCAAAAGTAAAACTTTTAGCCTAGATTATGTATCATTGGACATTGAATACCAATGACATGATACAAAGGAGAAAACCTAGGATGCATTTACATTCTCAATTAGTGTATCATGTATGAAAGGAACTTTGAGAGCAAAAATCACATTTTTTTCTTCATTATCCTATTGCTTCTAACCTATGAATAAGCTTTTAAAGTTGTCCATCTTAAGGGGCTCTTGCCTTCTTATTGTAGATATATTCTAGGTGATTTGTTTGTTCCTTTTGGGGAGATAACAAAGCTAAAACTCTATGGAGATGTGCCATAATGGCTATCCTTTAGGATTTTTGGACATAAAAGAGTAAATGAATTTTTTTAGAATGAACGGAAGAATATAGCTTTTGTGGGCTACATTCACTTCTGAGTTCGCTTTGGGCTTCAATTTCTTTTGTTTTTAAACAAGTTAATTTCTTCTTTATGTACTGATGGCACCATTTCTTGACCTGAAATTGACCCTGATCTCTACCTAATTTTGTTCCGTTCCCGGGTTAATATTGGTCATTTTTAATGGTTTACTCTAGTGTACAGGTATTGAGGTTCAAAGTCAGTGTTCGAAGGTTTGCAGGGTAAAATGGTGCAATTTGTGAGCTGTCGCTAAGTATAGCGCGAATTGCCTAATTCGCGTTGCAACTCGTGGTGGTTTGCTGAAGAAACCAGTAGCTGATGCGAGTTATAGCGCGACTTCCAGATCGTGCGATAACTTGCGCTGGTTCAACCTCCAAAAATTCTAGAGGATTATGCGAATTGTGGCGCTAATTGCATTGCTAACCACAACTCGCGACACAATTAATTTTAGAAATTCCAATAGCTGATGTAAGTTGTGGCGCGAAGCACAATGCGTGGCCACAACTCGCGACAGGACACTGATGCCCTATTTTCGAGTTAGTATAAAAAGAAAAGGAAAAGAAAAATAAAGGATATCGAGTGGAAGATGGGAAACAAAGAACCAGAGGAGAAAAAGAAAAAAGAAAACACCTTCTAGGAGACTAGAGACGGTGGCTTTGATCCGTTCTTCATCATCTTTACATCGCTAAGGAATCCGAAAGCAATTGAAGTATAAGATGTGTAACATCCCTAATTTCGAATAATTAATTTTGAATATGTGGATATAAAAATTTATGATTAGAGGGGTGTAAAATGTAATTAAATGTATGTTTATTTTTATGGTTTCCAAATAGACCAGATGGAGCGGTCCAGAAAAATTGCATGAAGTGAAGAAAAAGTGGTAGTGTGTACCGCGACCTCTCACCCCGACCAGAGATCGCGATGAGCTGCTCGCGGTGAAAAATAGAATTTTTGGCAGTGAGCACCGCGACCACAGATCGCGCTGACTAGCTTGCGGTGAAAAAGATCAAATTCGGGCAGTGAGCAACGCGACCACCAGCGCGACCATGATACCACGATGGGTGCTCGCGATGAAAACGGTGGAAGTCTTCCAGTGAGTACCGCGACCAGGTGGCGCGACCACAGGTCGCGATAACCAAATTTGTATATATAAAAAAATAAAGCTTTTCGCGGAAGCCAAACAGAAAAACAGAAGCATAAAACGGGAGAAAAGAAGAAAAGAAAAGAAAAGAAAAGAAAGAAAAAGAAGAATAGGAAGAAGAGAAGAAGAAGAAGAAGAAGAAAAGAAGAAGAAGAGAAGGGAAAGAAAAAGAAAAGAAAAGGAAGAAAAGAGGAAGAGAAAGGAAAGAGGAGGAAGAAAGAAAAAAGAAAAACTCAGAAGGACAAAGGCGTAGAACCGGTAAAACGGTATCCAGGTTGGTGTACACACGTTTCTGAACTTATTTTCGATAGATATTTTGATTTAGTATGTCTGGAAATATAGTTATGGATTTTATATACTCGTATTGATTTTTTTATATACTCGTATTTCATTTTAAATATTATAGTAATGCCATTTGGACTGACAAATGTACCTGCAGCCTTTATGGACCTGATGAATCGGGTATTCCGACTATACTTGGATCAGTCTGTGGTGGTATTTATCGATGATATCCTGGTGTACTCACAGACGGCAGAGGACCATGACAGGCACCTCAGAGTAGTATTGCAGATTCTGATAGAGAAGCAACTGTATGGCAAACTGAGCAAATGTGAATTTTGGTTGCCTAAGATTGCATTTCTGGGTCAGATCCGAAAAAGATTGAAGCAATAGTGGAATGGAAGCCTTCTAGAAATGTTGCAGAGGTTAGAAGTTTTTTAGGCTTGGCAGGTTATTATCAACGGTTTGTGAAGGGATTTTCATCCATAACAAGTCCGTTGACCAAGCTACTACATAAAAATGTCAGATTTGACTGGACTGACAGATGCCAGGTGTCACACCCCCCGACCTGACCCGGCTGGATCGACCCAGGGAGCGCTATCGGGTTTTCAAATACTTTCCAAATTCACTTTATAAATTGTCAAACCATTGTGAGCCCATCAAATAATATTTTCAAACCATTGGAAAAACCACATAGTTTATAATTTAAAACCATTTTCAAGTGAGCCCAATACATAAACTTTTTACAAAATTTCGGCAGAGTTCCGTTTGTTTTTCGGATTTTCCCAAAACCTGTTTTTCACAACTCAATCAAATACAATTCATATCAACACTTCAAATATCATTTTCAAACAATTGCGCACTCTGCCGTTTAGTGCGACTTTCCAATACAGTTTATAAAATAAAATCATTCAAGAGTCAATATTTACAAACATTCTAATAACAATAGACAGAAATCATAAAATATTTAATTGCAAAACATATTACAAAACATATTTACAAATCCTCTGTATATGCATGTTTTCAGAATATATACATATAACAACAATATAGCTACCCAACTGTGATAACTCTGGGACTCTGTCAGCAAATCTCTCTCTCTTCAGTCTTTAGCTTCTTCGGGATCCCTGGTACCTACGCGTTAGAAACAAAACTAACGCGCTAAGCATATAGCTTAGTGGGTGTACACTAAACTCAATTATGAAAAATAATCATAAATAACCTTTAACAAGAACCAAATTACAATTTACATATATTTTTCAATTCTAATAATTTACAAATCAATTTATTTACAAAAGCAAACCATAAAACCGTTTTAATCACTTTAATTTCAACAATAGGATCAAAATATAAAATCAGTTAAGACAATCATCGATTTTTCATATAAAATAAATAATTTTCATACAAAAATCGAAAACGAGAAATTTCAACGAAATCGAAAATGAAAACGAAATACTTAATACTTTTCGTAAAGATTCCGAAAATAAAAGTACACCAACCTGGATACCGTTTTTCGTTCGTCAAATCGCGGTTCCACGATTTTCTTTTTCCTTTTCCTTTCCCTTTCTCTTTCACCCACACTTTCTTTTCTCTCTTTCCTTCCTCTTCTTCTTCCTTCTCTTTTTTCTTTTTTCTTTCTCTTCTTTCTTTCTTCTTTCTTTTCTTTTCTTTCTCGCTCTCTGCCTCTCTTTTCTCTGCTCTGTGTGTTTTCTGGCTTCTGCGAGAAGCCACTCTTTTTTTTTTTATTTTATATTTTTTTAGCTGTCGCGACCTGTGGTCGCGCCACCAGGTCGCGGTACTCACTGGAGCGTTTGCACCGCCTTCATCGCGAGCACACTCGCGGTACCTTGGTCGCGCTGGTGATCGCGTTGCTCACTGCCAGAATTTGACATTTTCATCGCGAGTAGTTCATCGCGACCTGTGGTCGCGGTGACTGATCGCGATGCTCACTGCCAAAAATCTCATTTTCCACCGCGAGCAAGCCATCGCGACCTGTGGTCGCGGTGACCAGGTCGCGATGCTCCCTGCCTCAATTTTTAAATCTTCAAGCATCGGTTTCGACCGTTCAATCTGGTCCACCTGGAAATCATAAAATTAAACATACTTTTAATTACATTTACACCCCCTCCAAGTACAAAATTTATATTCACATGTATAAAATTAATTATTCGTAATCCGGGATGTTACAATTCTTCCCCTCTTAAGAAATTTCGTCCTCGAAATTTACCTCAATTGAACAGTTGTGGATATTGCTGTCGCATAGTTTCCTCGCTCTCCCAGGTAGTTTCTTCAACATTGTGATTCCTCCAGAGGACTTTCACCAGTGGCACTCTTTTATTTCTTAGCTCTTTGATCTCCCGATCAAGAATCTGCACTGGTTTCTCCTCATATGTCAGGTCTGGTCGGATCTCAATACTTTCGGCCTGAACTCTGTGGGAAGGATCAGATCTGTATCTCCTCAGCATCGATACATGGAACACATTATGAATCTTTTCTAATTCTGGAGGTAAAGCTAGTCTATAGGCTACTGGTCCCACACGTTCAATGATTTCGTATGGCCCAATAAACCTAGGACTCAACTTACCTTTTCTGCCAAATCTGAGCACTTTCTTCCACGGAGATACTTTCAGAAACACTTTCTCACCGACTTCATATTCTATCTCTTTTCTTTTCAAATCTGCATATGATTTCTGTCGGTCAGAAGCAACTTTCAATCTGTCCTTGATAATCTTCACCTTCTCCTCAGTTTGTCGAATCAAGTCTGGGCCTACTAACCTGTCATCTCCTAACTCTGTCCAGCATACTGGAGTCCTGCATTTCCTTCCATACAGTGCCTCATACGGTGCCATAGCTATGCTCGACTGGTAACTGTTGTTGTAGGCGAATTCAATCAATGGAAGATGATCCGCCCAACTCCCTTCAAAATCAATAACACAACTCCTGAGCATATCTTCAAGCACCTGAATTACCCTTTCTGATTGTCCGTATGTCTGCGGATGGAAGGCTGTACTGAAACTCAATCGAGTACCCAAGGCTTCTTGAAACTTCTTCCAGAATCTGGATGTAAACCTCGGATCTCTATCTGAGATGATGGATACAGGTACTCCATGCAATCTGACTATTTCTCTGATGTACAATTCTGCCAGTCGATCCAGGGAATAGTCAGTTCTGACAGGTAGAAAATGTGCTGACTTCGTCAATCGGTCCACTATAACCCATACTGCATCGTGTTTACTCCGGGTGAGTGGCAATCCGGTGACAAAGTCCATTGTGATACGATCCCATTTCCATTCAGGTATTGCTATTGGCTGTAACAATCCCGATGGAACTTGGTGTTCAGCTTTCACCTGCTGACAAGTCATGCATCTATTCACAAATTCTACCACATCCTTTTTCATACCAGACCACCAGTACTGCGTTTTCAAGTCTCTGTACATTTTTGTGCTACCTGGGTGCATCGCATACGAACTACTGTGTGCCTCTGTCAGGATCATTTTTCTCAATTCTTCATCATCTGGAATGCACATCCTGTCTCTGAAACACACAATACCATCAGTTCTGACTGAGAAATTCGGATGCTTCCCTTCTGGGATCTGTTCACATATCGTCTGAATTCTAGCATCCTGCTTTTATTTCTCTGCAATTTGCTGAATTAGACTGGGTCTGCATATCAATTCAGCTACTACTGCATTATCTGGATTCAGCTGCAATTGCACATTCATTGCCTTCAGAGCAAACAATGCTTTTTCTGCTCAACGCATCTGCGACTACATTCGCCTTTCCTGGATGGTAGTCGATTACACAATCATAGTCTTTAATCAACTCCATCCATCGTCTCTGTCTCAGATTTAGCTCTTTCTGGGTAGGCAGATATTTCAGACTCTTGTGATCTGTGTATATATAACATTTCTCACCATACAAATAATGCCTCCAGATTTTCAAAGCGAAGACTATGGCTGCAAGTTCCAGATCATGAATCGGATAGTTCAACTCATGATTTTTCAACTGTCTGGACGCATATGCAACCACCTTGCCTTCCTGCATCAATACACATCCCAAACCATGGTGTGAGGCATCACTAAATATCACAAAGTCTTTACCTGAAACAGGCTGAATCAGGATTGGAGCCTCAACAAGCATTGCCTTCAATCGGTCAAAAGCTGCTTAGCATCTGTCAGTCCACTCAAATCTGACATTCTTATGCAGTAGCTTAGTCAACGGACTTGCTATGGAGGAAAACCCCTTCGCAAACTGTCGATAATAACCTGCCAAGCCTAGAAAACTTCTGACTTCGGTAACATTTCTGGGAGGCTTTCACTCCACTATTGCTTCAGTCTTTTTAGGATCTGCCTTAATACCCTCTGCTGATACAATGTGACCCAGAAATGCAATCTCAGACAACCAAAACTCACATTTGCTCAATTTATCATACAGCTGTTTCTCCCTCAGGATCTGCAGTACTACTCTGAGGTGCCTGTCATGGTCCTCTGCTGTCTGTGAGTACACCAGGATATCATCGATAAAGACCACCACAAACTGATCCAGGTATGGTCAGAATATTCTGTTCATCAGATCCATAAAGGCTGCAGGTGCATTAGTCAGCCCAAATGGCATCACTACAAATTCATAGTGTCCATACCTGGTTCTGAATGCAGTTTTCGAAATGTCTGACTCTTTTATTCTCAACTGATGATAACCTGATCTCAGATCTATCTTTGAGAAGACACAGGCTCCTCTCAGCTGGTCAAATAAATCATCGATTCTCGGCAACGGGTAATTGTTCTTGACAGTAAGTTTATTCAGCTGCCTGTAATCGATGCACAATCTCAATGTCCCGTCTTTCTTTTTCACAAACAGCACTGGAGCTCCCCAAGGGGATACACTAGGTCTGATGAAACCCTTATCCGGCAATTCCTGTAACTGTATCTTCAGTTCTTTCAATTCTGCTGGTGCCATTCTGTAGGGAGCTATCGATACTGGAGACGTACCTGGTACCACATCTATCACAAACTCCACTTCTCTCTGAGGTGGCAAACCAGGAAGCTCCTCTGGAAACACAGCTGCAAAATCACACACAGTGGGTATACTCTGGATGTCAGAATTAACTTTTCTGGAATCAACCACCTGTGCCAAATATGCTTCACACCCCTTTCTAATCAGTTTACAGGCTGCAGTGGCTGAAATAACATTGGAGAGAAAATCCCTCCTTTCACCTACCATTGTGATTTCTGCACCATCTGCTGTTCTGAGGGTCACTCGTTTCAGTTCACAATCGATCACTACTCTATGCCGAGTTAACCAATCCATGCCTAGTATCACATCAAACTCATGGAATGGCAACTCCATCAAATCTCCAGGAAAGTCATACTCCTGTATCCGAATCGGACAATTTCTGTATATACGGTTCACTACTACACTCTGACCTATCGGATTACTGACTAACACATCATATTCAGTAGGTTCAGTTTGCAAACTTCTTTGTCTCAACAATGCATCACATAGATATGAATAAGTGGAACCAGGATCTATCAATGCAATAGCTGTAGTATCAAAAATAGAAATAATACCAACTATCACGTCAGGAGCATCCTTGTCTTCCTGAGCTCTAACACCATAAACTCGTGCAGGAGCTCGACTCTCGGGTCGGGCCACTGACTCTGACACTCCTCTGTGACTACCACCTTCAGGCACTGCCTAACTAGGCCTCCTACCTCTGGAAGTAGTAGGGGCTGGTCTCTCTGGCTGCTGGGATCTCATCTGTGGGCAATCCCTCAGGAAATGGTCATGAGATCCACATCTCAGGCAGGCTCCTATAAGTTTCCAGCATTCCCCAGGATGTCTTCTTCCACAATGATCACACAATGCAGGGGCTGCTCCCCTCACTGCACTCCTAGGGGTACTGGCCACTGAAGTTGCAGACTGACCAGGCCTAACTGTGGGTACTGGCCTCTGTGACTGCACTGGACCACTGGCTGCGGTCCCTTAAATTTCTTACTCTGGGGCTGATATGAGCTGGATGGCCCTGCCTCTTTTCTTTGCTGCCCTCTGTCTCTTCTGGCCTGCTCTTCTTTCTTAATTATCTCTACATTCAGAGCTGCCGAGACAAGTCGGGTAAAATCGTCGAATTCAAAGGCAGCCACCTGTAACATTCCTCAATTAATCCACATTCTAATTATATATTTAAATCAATTCAATTACTTAGAAATTCATAATGTTACACAACCTGTAGGCGGATATAATCGTTCAATCCATCTTCAAACCTTCTACATTTATCCGCCTCTGTCGCCACCATCTCTTTCGCATATTTACTCAACCTGACGAATTCTCTTTCGTATTCTGTCACTGTCATCTGCCTTTACTTCAGGTTAGTAAACTCTCTCTTCAGATTATCCAAATAGATGCGACCAATATATTTTCTCCTGAACTCCTTCTGAAAGAAATCCCATGTTCTGTCCTCTGGTCGCACTGTCTGTATAATGGAGGTCCACCACTGATAGGCATCCTCTTGCAATAAGGATACTGCACACTCCAATCTCTCTTCAGGTGTGCAGTGCATCTGCTCCAATATTCTGTTCATCCTCTCAAACCAATACTCGGCAGTAGACGCATCCTCATCCTTCCTACCATGGAAATCCGTGGGTCTGTGTTTAGCCAGTCGCTCTATGGCTGATCTTCGTGGCGCTGCTCTAGCCACATTCTGAAAGAACTCAGCCATTTGCTGCATCAATGCTGGCTGTATAGGATCCGCCACTCTCGGGCTTACGGATTCCCTAGATGCTCCCCCAGCTACGCTGGCGGGACTCTCAGGTCTATCACCGCTTCCTTCCATTTCTTTTTATCCTATATCAGACAGAAGAGAGGTCTGCAGATTAGAGTCACACATTCCTATGGGTAGCTTTAGACAATGCATGCATATACAGACTCTTTGGTTCAGAAACGCCTAAACCGCGCTCTGATACCACTTAATATGTAACACCCCCCGACCCGACCCGGCTGGATCGACCCAGAGAGCACTACCGGGTTTTCAAATACTTTCCAAATTCACTTTATAAATTGTCAAACCATTGTGAGCCCATCAAATAATATTTTCAAACCATTGGAAAAACCACATAGTTTATAATTTAAAACCATTTTCAAGTGAGCCCAATACATAAACTTTTTACAAAATTTCGGCAGAGTTCCGTTTGTTTTTCGGATTTTCCCAAAACCTGTTTTTCACAACTCAATCAAATACAATTCATATCAACACTTCAAATATCATTTTCAAACAATTGCGCACTCTGCCGTTTAGTGCGACTTTCCAATACAGTTTATAAAATAAAATCATTCAAGAGTCAATATTTACAAACATTCTAATAATAATAGACAGAAATCATAAAATATTTAATTGCAAAACATATTACAAAACATATTTACAAATCCTCTGTATATGCATGTTTTCAGAATATATACATATAACAACAATATAGCTACCCAACTGTGATAACTCTGGGACTCTGTCAGCAAATCTCTCTCTCTTCAGTCTTTAGCTTCTTCGGGATCCCTGGTACCTACGCGTTAGAAACAAAACTAACGCGCTAAACATATAGCTTAGTGGGTGTACACTAAACTCAATTATGAAAAATAATCATAAATAACCTTTAACAAGAACCAAATTACAATTTACATATATTTTTCAATTCTAATCATTTACAAATCAATTTATTTACAAAAGCAAACCATAAAACAGTTTTAATCACTTTAATTTCAACAATATGATCAAAATATAAAATCAGTTAAGACAATCATCGATTTTTCATATAAAATAAACAATTTTCATATAAAAATCGAAAACGAGAAATTTCAACGAAATCGAAAACGAAAACGAAATACTTAATACTTTTCGTAAAGATTCCGAAAACAAAAGTACACCAACCTGGATACCGTTTTTCGTTCGTCAAATCGCGGTTCCACGATTTTCTTTTTCTTTTTCCTTTCCCTTTCTCTTTCACCCACACTTTCTTTTCTCTCTTTCCTTTCTCTTCTTCTTCCTTCTCTTTCTTCTTCTTTCTTTCTCTTCTTCTTCTCTTCTTTCTTTCTTCTTTCTTTTCTTTTCTTTCTCGCTCTCTGCCTCTCTTTTCTCTGCTCTGTGTGTTTTCTGGCTTCTGCGAGAAGCCACTCTTTTTTTTATATATTTTTTTAGCTGTCGCGACCGTCGTCGCGACCTGTGGTCGCGCCACCAGGTCGCGGTACTCACTGGAGCGTTTGCACCGCTTTCATCGCGAGCACACCTCGCGGTACCTTGGTCGCGCTGGTGCTCGCGTTGCTCACTGCCAGAATTTGAACATACTTTATATTCACATTTACACCCCCTCCAAGTACAAAATTTATATTCACATGTATAAAATTAATTATTCGTAATCCGGGATGTTACACCAGGCAGCTTTTGACAGATTGAAAGCGATGCTAGTTGAAGCTCCAGTTCTGATTCAGCCTGTTTCAGGTAAAGACTTTGTGATCTATAGTGATGCCTCACATCAGGGTTTAGATTGTGTATTGATACAAGAAGGCAAGGTGGTTGCATATGCGTCCAGACAACTGAAAAATCATGAGCTGAACTATCCGATACATGATCTGGAACTTGCAGCCATAGTATTTGCTTTGAAAATTTAGAGGCATTACTTGTATGGTGAGAAATGTTATATATACACAGATCACAAGAGTTTGAAATATCTACCTACTCAGAAGGAGCTTAATCTGAGACAGAGGCGGTGGATGGAGTTGATTAAAGACTATGACTGCATAATTGACTACCATCCAGGCAAGGCGAATGTAGTTGCAGATGCTCTACTCAGAGAATTCAGTAACACATCCGCAACCACCTGATCAATTCTATCTTTGAGAAGACACAAGCTCCTCTTAACTGGTCAAACAAATCGTCGATTCTAGGCAAAGGATACTTATTCTTGACAGTAAGTTTATTCAACTGCCTGTAATCGATGCACAATCTCAATGACCCATCCTTCTTTTTCACAAACAGGCACTGGAGCTCCCCACGGGGATACACTGGGTCTAATGAAGCCCTTATCCAGCAATTTCTGTAACTGTATCTTCAGTTCTTTCAGTTCTACTGGTGTCATTCTGTAAGGAGCTATCGATACTGGAGACATACCTGGTACCACGTCAATTACAAACTCCACTTCTCTCTGAGGTGGCAAACCAGGAAGTTCCTCTAGAAACACATCTGCAAAATCACACACAGTGGGTATCTTCTGAATTTCAGAATTAACCTTTCTGGAATCAACCACCTGTGCCAAATATGCTTCACACCCCTTTCTGATCAATTTTCAGTGGCTGAAATGACATTGGAGAGAAAATCCCTCCTTTCACCCACCATTGTGATTTCTGCACCATCTGCTGTCTTGAGGGTCACTCGTTTCAGTTCACAGTCAATCACTACTTTATGCCGAGTTAACCAATTCATGCCTAGTATCACATCAAACTCATGGAATGACAACTACACTTTGACCTATCGGATTACTGACTAACACATCATATTCAGTAGGTTCAGTTTCCAGATTTCGGTGTTTCAGCATGGCATCACATATATATGAATGAGTGGAACCTGGATCTATCAATGCAATAGCTGTAGTATCAAAAATAGAAATAATACCAGCTATCACGTCAGGTGCATCCTTGTCTTCTTGAGCTCTAACACCATAAACTCGTGCAGGAGCTCGACTATCAGGTCTCGCCACTGATTCTGACACCCCTATTTGGCTACCACCTTCAGGTCCTGAATTATATAACTCAATTTATATTGCAATTTATTTTAGTGTACACCCACTAAGCTATATGCTTAGCACGTCGGTTTTTATCGCGCATAGGTAACAGGAATACTGAGGAAGCAAAAGATTGAAGATAGAGAGAGTTGCAGGCAGATATTCAGAGTCACAGTCCCCACATTTTGGGTAGTTATATATATTCCTGTATAATGTAGTTAGATATGCATGCATATACAGAGAATTTGTAATTGAGTTATATAATTATATTTTGTACTTATGTGCTGTAATTAATTGTTTTATACTTTCTGTTTTTCATTTTCAAAGGACTGTAAATAATGAATTATGAATTGTTTTATTTTAAAAAAAAAACTGTTGGAAAGTCACACTAAACGGCAGAGTGCGCATTTGAATGAAATGATATTTGAAGTGTTGTGGATTATATTTGGTTTGAGATTGCTTTGAAAACAGGTTTTGGAAAATCAGAAAAACAGAGGAAACTCTGCCGAAATTTTTAAAAACTGAATTTTGATGGGCTCACTCGAAAAGGTTTTTAAATTATAAATTATATGGTTTTCAGTTTATAAACAGAATTCAGTAAAGTTTTCAAAACCCGGTAACACTCCCTGGGTCGATCCAGACTGGTCGGGTCAGGGGGTGTTACAAGATGTCACCCATAGAAGAAGACGAGAGTCCTATCATCCAAAAGATTTCTTCTTTCCGTCATGCTTACTTCTTTTAAGTTTGTATCATGTCTTCATATTCGAACATTATGATTAGTTTTGATTTCTTGAGCATGAACTAATTATGTATACTAGAATGATGATGATGGATCTTTTTATGAATTTTTTAATAAATTAATGAAATGTTTTAAGGCTGATTATTATGGTTGAGTGGATATTTTATGCTTAAATAATTGTTAAGTGTTTGATCACCCCTTAACATAATTTATTGTTGTGAGTTAAGAACCGAGAAGGGACACTCACAACGTGTTTGATAAAATGTCCACCACAAGTTAGAGTTAAATATAAATATATTAACTTATCTTGTATAATCATTATTTGTGTTATTTTGTGATTAATGAGTTTTTATTGTATTTGTGTTATTTTGTGATTAATGAGTTTTTATTGTATTTGCATTCATTATGACGTAACTAGTGAAATCGGATATCCTAACTCTTTCTCCCATTGATTATATTCACTTTTTAATTGTTTAATTTCTTTATTCAAATAGTTTTCGTTAGATAAAATTCACACAACTTTTCGGTTATTCAAATAGATATAGGCTTACTTAATTTTAGTATTCAACATCTAAAATATCCTCATGGGAACGATACTTGACTCTCATTATATTACTTGTTTCGACCCCATATATTTGTGGGTAACTAAAAGGCGTAACATGTACATTTGGAAGAGTTTTTCTACTAACCAAAAAAACTTTTTTTATTTTCTTTTATGTTGTTTGATTGTCACTCTAATAGAGCTTTTATACGATTAAAAAAGTTATTTTACGTCTATTTGGAGAAACTTTAAACTTTGTTTGGAAAGATTTCTCCAAATAGATCTTTTATAAGTAGATCTTTTAGAAGTAGAGTTTCTATAAATAGGTTTTTAAAGAAAAGATGTTGGTTATTTGATTGTCAATTAAAAAAAAACTCTTTAAAATGATAAGATTAATAAAAAAAACACTGTTTTCAGTTAAATGGTATTATAAAATTAATAAAATATAAGATGGTTATATTAGACATTTTAATAATTTTAAAACTTCAAAAAGATCTACTTGGAAAAACTCAAAATTTGAACTTATCCCAATAGACATAAAACAACTATTTTAATCGTCCAACAAAAAACTCTACTAGAGCGACCACCAAACAACACAAAAGAAATTGAAAAGAGTTTTTGGAATTAAAAAAGTTCTTTTGATCAGTAGAGAAGTTCTTCCAAACATAAACTAAATTTTGGGTTTTTCCAATTAAATCTTTTTGAGCTTCTAAAAACATTAAAATGTATAATATAAACATATTATATCTCGATACATATTCATTTCATTTTACATATTTTTTTAATTAATTACAAACAACCAACATCTTTTATTTAAAAACTCTATTTATAAAAGATATACTTCTATAATATCTACATATAGAGATGCTATTCAATAAATAAATAAATAAAACCTTTAACAACCTTAATTAGGAAGCTACCGTAACTTAATAGAGTATGTTTTTGCTCTTGCTTAAAATTATTTTTATTCTTGCCTTTTACATAGGTTTTTTTTTTTTTTTTTTGAAGTTGTTTCCTTCTTTTAGGGTAAGGATAACTTGCTCTCACCTCTTGTAAATATTTAAAAAAAAAAACCCCTTTTCACTACAAGAAAAAATTCCTTTAGGCTTTAGCTATTATAATTTACAAGTGCTTTTTTGTTATGCCCAAACGAGTCTTTTGAAATTACAAAAGTTTTTCTCAATTTTTTTTTTATTCATTGTAATTTTCCGCAAAGCTTTTAAAGATAAAAGAAAAACTATTTTATATGTATTAGGAGAAATTCAAAATTTTGTTTTTTAAAGAATTTTTTTTAAAAATGGTAAAAAAACCTTGAAATATAAAAACTAAACCCAACATGTTATTTATTATTTTGAATTTCCCATATAAGTTTCTATAATCATTTTAGTAATTTAATTATATGAAAGTAGTGATTAGATTATTCATCTAAAAAGAATCTATTAACTGAAAAGCGCTGATTTACAACTTTCAATAAGTGGTAGTCCAAGGGCGCTTATTCATAAAGATCTTCTAATAATTCGATTTGGAAAGCTTATTCATAAGCGTTTTTAGCTTATTCAATAACATGTGATCCAAAAACTATTTAGTAAACCTCATGGAAGCGATTTATTAGAGAATTTGGCCAAAAACTATAGCTAGAAACTAAAATTGAATTGGACAGATAATCATAATTTTTAATGAAATTTTGAACCAAATTATCTCTTATCTTCTATTAAAATTATAAAAAAAAAATAACCCATTAAAAATAGAACCTAAAAAAATAAATAATTAAAGCAAACTACTTTTTACCTTTAATATTTTAAAAATAATTAAAAAATTTACTAATATTTATTTTATTATTTAAAAATTAATTTTTATAATTAATATTAAAAGATAATTAATAAATTTAACTAAATTTATTTTTATATTTAAAATTAAAGTAAAAATATTTAAATATAATAATAATGTATATATAATTAACAATATTTAAATATGATAATAATGTATACATAAACAAAATATTAATTAATAAATTAAATTAATTAATTTTACAATGTCCATTTTGGTCAGGAGGCATATAGTTTACCATAGAACCCTAAATCATACATGAGAGAGTAATCGGTACAAAATCGCGTACATGTGTGTGTGACAGACATACTATATAAGTATTTCAGGCTTACACCTACTGCGGGATAAAAAAGTTTATCACACGACAACCAAACAATCATTCACAACAACACATATCCATGAACAAAATCAATCCATATGGAACCTAAATGGATGGAGGTGGATGATGATACAGAGAGAGCATTTTAGATTCCACCAAAGAAACATATTGATCAAGCATGGAAATGACAGCTTCGAAATGCGTTACTTGATTCTCAATAGCATCAATCTGCTGCACATAATCGTCAAAGCCTCCACTCTTGCACTTCAATTGCTCCACGAAAACCCTCAACCCGGACGACAAATCCCCAAATCCTTTGTACTCTTCCTCCACTTTCATGTTCATCTTCTCCAAAAGCTCCAGACTATTGTTCGTCCCCTGCATCCATCCATCTTTATCTTATTATAAATAATTTCTAAATTTAAAATCGAATCGATAACGGATCTAACCTCAACTTCTGATTTCACCATTGAACTCACGCTCCTCAAGAGATCGTTAAGCGACTCTGCCAGCTCGTCTCGCCTCTCCTCCTTTGCCATGCCTGCTACCTACTAAATTCTCCCAACAAAATCAATCACGTTTTATATAACATGTCCAATAAAATGATGTCGTTTTACTTTTTTTTTTTTAATCAAATAATACCCAAATTTCCTGAGGTTTGCTCTTCTACAAGCAGAAATAATTAGTTTATTATCTAAAATTTATTTTATAATTAATGTTTGATAATTAATAAATTTAATTAAATCTATTTTTATATTAGAATTAAAGTAAAAATATTTAAATACGATAATAATGTATATATAAACAAAATTTCCATTAACAAATTAAATAAATTAATTTTACAATGTGCATTTTGGTCAGCAGCCGTATAATTTACTATAGAAATCCTAACTCAACAGCTTTTTCTGAAGCACAACTACTAGTACAGCTGCTTTTAAAATTGACCCTAAATGTACAGGGTCATGTACATGTGGTGCATGTGACAGACTTACTGCATAAATATTTCAAGCCTACACCTACTACATAATAAAAAAAGTTTATCGCGAGACAACCAAATAATCATTGACAACAACACATATCTATGAACAAAATCAATCCATAAGGAACCTAAATGGATGGAGGTGGATAGGGGTGGGCACGTTTCAATTCGGTTTTGGATAAAATCAAACTGAATTGAAATCTATTCAGTTTTCAAAAATTAAGATTGAATTGCACCCAATTGAAATTGTGAACCGAATTGAACTGAATTGAATTAACTTGGTACGATTCGGTTCGATTCAATTCAGTTTTGGGCCTAATGAGCCTTTTACATATATTTGAATTTCATGTTTTGAATGCTAATTTGAACTAAAGTTTTTGTTTTAGCCTTTGGGCTAGTGACTTTTATCCAAAATGCCTAAATTCAAACATAATAAATAAATTAAATTATACCTAAAAACTAATAAATTAATATTCTAAATTTTCCGTATGCATGTTTAACAAAACTACACAAATAAAACATAATAAATAGCTCCAAAATAATAAGTTCAAACTCCAAAAGTCCAAAATTACATCTCAAATTCAAAATAACAATCCAAAGTACCTAAATAAATATAATCCAAAGGTCAGAAAAACATAACAAAATCTAATAACATAAAATACGATCAAAAACTGCAGCAAATGAAAATAAAACCTTTGTTAAGATATTAATTCTGTACATATTTACTAAAAACTTCTGCACATATAAAGAACAAAATGTTGCACATTGAATGTGCTAAACAAATCATTGAACAAAACTCTGCACATGATATTAATTATGCACATATTGACTAAAAAATTCTGCACATATAAAGAACAAAATGTTGCACATTGAAACAAATCAAACTCCACTTTCATTATAAAGGTTTAAAGCGCACACTATAAACATGAACTAAGAGCAACTTTACAGATGAGCAAGCAGAAAAAAACTAAAAGTATGTAGACATTGATGAGCAAGCGGAAAAAACTTCATGGGTGAAATAAAGGTTCAAAGCACACACTATAAACATGAACTAAGAGCAACTTTACAGACATAACTTTCGCACATTACTAATAAACATGATGATCTAAAATTAACCAAGAGATCACAGGCTCCGCTATAAATACTAATAAAAATATTTTAAATAAAATTAGGAAAATCAGAATGTTGTATACTTAAAGAGGCATGGTGTCTTCGCATAAGAAACCAATCCAAGATAATTGAAACTCCTGCCAGAACCCATAAGAAAACAGCACAAAACAACAAAGTAACAAAGGTACAGAGAGAATTAACCCTAAAAAAAAAACAACACACATGATAAAACCCAATCAGTACCCAACTTCCTTTTACCACAAATTAAGTCTAGAGTTACAGTCAAACCAACCCAATCAGCAGAAGTTCATTCAATAGATTTGTTACCCAACAATAGCTATTCCATTACAAAAGATCAAGGAATTTAATTCACATGTAATATATTTATATACAAAGAACCCAAAAAAAAGAACTAAATCAAACTTAAACAATAAAATCTAAAATCTTGACTAATAGCTCAACGATCAGTTGATCAAGTAGAATAACAAACAATTTTGCAGAAGAAACGGCAATCAAAACCATAACTTCTCAATAAAAGAAAAGCATTTCACAAGTACAGAGAACAATAAACCCTAAATTAATAGATCTGAGGAATCCACTCATCTAGAGAGCCAGAATCGTATGAGACACGGATGCTTTGTTTAAATGCAAATCAAGCAATCGTGAATCGGAGCAGAGAAATTGGATTCACCTTGGATGTTACCGGAAGAGCGAATGTGGATGGCCGGGGTGTTTGGTTCTCTCGCCGCAGAGCTTTTGAAGTTGAGAGCGGCGTGGATGAGGGTAAAAATATTTTAAGGTCTTTGATTCATGTACTTGGGCAGTAAAATACACCTAATTTAATTATATTATATTTGTGTAAATAAATCTCAATAAAATTATTTTTTTAGGTTCGGACATTTTTATCAATGGACGCATGGTGAGACTTGAACCCTCACCACTATGGTGAAAGGAAAGTGTACTAACCACTTGAGGTATGAGTGGATATACAATCCAAAATTATCAATATTGAGTGATTATAATTTATCTTTATTCTTTCTTATAAAAGATCGATCACTCTCTATCTACAAATGATACAATTTTCTTATTAAAAAATCATTTTAAAAATATTAATTTAGAGAATGTAACCTCTAAATATCTTTCCATAATACTCTTATAATGTTTAGAGATTTGCAAAAACCCTCCCAAAATTTTACCTATCTCTAAAAATAGCTTTCTAATTTTATATTTAAATAAAAAAATTTATATTATATTATTAGTTAACTGTCAGTTGATTATCGTTAAATATAGTAAAATAAGGATCATTTACATCTAATTTTAACTTGAAAATTTAAAAATCTTAAAAAGTAAAAAAATAAAAATGAAAATCTATGGAGGCCCTCCATGGAATCTTTAATCAATCCTTGAGTGGACAAGTGCTAGAAAGTGTGCAAGTCTAATGAGAAATCAATTAATGGATATCAATTTAAAAATTCTCACTAATTCTTAGGTTTATGGACCCAACTCAAATTAGTGGAATCTTTCATTCACATTTTTTTTTCCACCAAAAACGTTTTATAAAACTCATGAACACACAAATTTGGAGTATCATATTTTCATGCAATTCACAATACAATCGATATTTCACGATTAAGGGTGTAGTACTATTTGTAGACCGATCCTTATATATCGTATTAACAATCAAAATAGTAGAAAGAAAAAAATTGATTTGAAAGGACTTCTTCCTATGCCTATAAATTCAATTGGACCAAGAAATTATATATTGGAAGAATCTTTTGGCATTCTAATATCAATATATTGATTGCTTCGCTTTGTATCTTCCAAAAAGAAAAAAAGATCTCCGAAAGAGAGTCCTTGGGTTCTCTAATAACTAGAAAGTGTATTATACCTGAATCTAACTGAGTTCGTGTGCTGTAGGAGTTGGCCTGGCAAAAAGAGTAAGTGAGAGTATAGTGAGAAATACTATCTCCTCTCTTGGCTATCACCCTTTCTCATTTTAAAACAGAAACAGCCAACAAACAAAATACAACAAGTTCAGCAAATCAATCAACAAAAATATCTACCTGAAACTTCTTAAAAGCCTTAACCGAAAACAACTTATTTTTAGATTTCCACTTAATAAAACTTCTTGACTTAAAACCAATGATTAAACCACTAAATTAAACAACTAGAAGCTCATTAAAACGCAGCCTAAACAACCAACGAAATACTCATCCACAAAGACAATTTTTGTTTTTATGTAAAACAAATTTTCATGCAACCAGCAATTACATAATCAATCCTCCGATAGAAAATTTTGAGGAACTCTCACAAAACCAATGCACAACACACACAATGAACTAAGCCTTTTAACTCTTATTTATAGTTTTCAAAAATCTAATTACTAGGTATTTAATTAAGAAAAATCACCTAATTTATCAGACTTTAAAATATGTTTATCACTCAACTTATTTTTAGAAAACTCACTTTAAAATCAGCCTTTTGAATCTAGACATTCTTAATTCCATAATTATTCATATATTCATGCAAAATAATATTCAGTAAACAAACTGCCTATATCCATAATATGAGAAAAACTTGCATGCATCGAATGCAATGCATCCGGCTACTAATATCATGTAATATGGCATAGAAACCAAATATGATTTTTTATTCCTACCCTGTGCATGATATGAATAGTTAAAATGCATTGCATACAATGTAGGCAAGTTTTTCTCCAATAATATGCTAAACAATATTTACTCATCAATAAACATTCAATAGAATTAAGATACTTAAGGACCGTTCGTTTTTCCCACTTAACACCTAACGGCGACAATTTTGTCCTTATATTTAATAATGATATTATTAAAAACATAGAAAAATAAAGAAATAGATCAAAACTAAAAAAAAATATGAATTTTTTTACTAAATTAATTTTAAATTTGATCTTATTTTTTATTTTTCTATGTTTTGTATTTATATTTTTAATATATAAAAATTTTAACATTATGTCAAGTTTTCAAATTCTGCACTTGTCAGTCATTCCTCCTAAATCCTTCTCCAACAACACAAATTAAATATAAAACACAAATAAAGAAATAAAAAACAAGCAAAAAAATTTAAAATTCTGCAATTGTCAGTCATTCCTCCTCAATCCTTCTCCAATAAACACAAATTAAATATAAAACATAAATAAAGAAATAAAACACAACAAAAAATATTACCAATGCTTAAATTCATACCTCCTCAATTGTCCTCCAATGATACACTTGTCATTAAGTGATAAAAGTTTTTGCACCCACCAGACTCTTATTTATCTTCCTGATATTATTTCTCACATAACTATTCTCCTACAGCATTGATAGCTCAACAGAGTCACCATAGTAGAAACTATGGACAGAGTGGAACTTAAGATTGGGAGATGTCGAAAATGAACAAAGAAGTCAATCACGTGGATTTAGACCAGATTCTAAAACTGTACTAGTTACAACTTCAAAGAAGTAGCCTTGAAAGGTTTATAATATGGTGATCAAGATATGTAATAAAACACAAGCAGATCTCAATCAAATAAAAGATCATTCGACACCAATCTGCTTGAAGGGCACTTTCAATAGAACAAGTTACACATCTTTTCCAATCTACCCAGATCAAGCAAACCCAACTAACCTTAAACAGTAACAAATGTTATTTAACACATAATCAACTATAAGTACAAGAAATCTAACACACAATTAACAGAACAATAATCTAATTTCAAATTCTTTAACCTCAATATAATCTGAAATTCACTATTCTTTAATAGATTGAGGAATTCTGTTATTAGACCGCAAAAAACAGAACAAAACCAAAATCAGCACAGACAAAGAACCAAAAAAACGCAGAGAACAAGGCTTCAAAGGTAAAAACGAAAAATACCAGAATTAAGATTAGTGTTAGGGTTCTTACCGGTTGTAACCCAGAAAACATACGATTAAATAAAAGCAACAGAAAAAAAATAGTTAAAATAACAGAAAATGAAGGTCAGGTCACCTTTAAATTAGAGGAGCTGCGGCAACCGGCGAGGACGACGAACGGAGATACGCGGCGCGGCGACCGGCGAGGAAGAAAGTAGCAGGAGCTAGCGGCGACAGACGAGGAAGCAAGCAGCTGCCAGCAGGTTCGCGCGGTGACCGGCAAGGACGACGACCGGAGAGGACAGCAACCGGCAAGGACGGCGAGGAAGCAAACTGCAGGTTCTGTGTGAAACCGGTTTGCAGTTGAGAGCGGCGTGGGTGCGAGGCAAAAATCAGATTTTTTTTTTTTTCTTTTCTTTTAGACCTCCGCTTTCGAGTTCAAGTATGTTTTAAATAAAACGTTAAAACAGACCGAATTTAATTCGATTTACAATTTTAAAAACCGAATTGGATCGAATTAAAATGCTGTACCGAGCCAAACTACAATTTTTAATTTGATTACGAGTCGATTTGGCTCGGTCATAGTTTTAATATCCATCGCACGAGGTGGATGTTGATAGAGAGAGAGAGAGCATCTTAGATTCCAACAAAAAACATATTGAACTCACGCTCCGTTCAGTGACTCTGCCAGCTCGACTTGCCTCTCCTCCTTTGCCATATGCCCGCTACCTACTAAACTCTCACAACAAAATCAATCATGCTTTATATAACATATTCAATAAAATGATGTCGTTTCTTCTTTTAAGTAGTATCAAAATGTTGTTTTTTCTTTAATAAATAGCACTCAGATCCCCTTAGGTTTGTTCTTATACAAGCAGAAATAATTATTTCATTATTTAAAATTTATTATATTATTTCTAAAATTTTAATAATATTTATTTTATTATCTAAAAATTAATTTTTATAATTAATATTAGATAATTAATAAATTTAATTAAGTCTATTTTTATATTAGAATTAAAGTAAAAATATTTAAATATGATAATAATGTATATATAAATAAAATTTCCGTTAATAAATTAAATAAATTAATTTTACTACGTCCATTTTGGTCTGCAACCATATATTTTACCATAAAACTCCTAGCTCAGTAGCTTTTTCCAAAGCACAACTACCGGTACGACTGCTTTTAAAATTGACCCTAAATCGTAAAGGAAAGAGTAATCGGTATAGGGTCATGTACATATTGTAGCACCCCCCCGACCCGACCCGGCCGGACCGATCCGGGGCGCGCCACTCGGACTTTCAAATCTTTTCAAAACTTCATTTTTACATTTCAAAATCACTGTGAGCCCATAAAATATTTTAAAGATCCTTTTCAAGTGAGCCCATAATAATAATTAACTTTTTACAAAAAATCCGGCAGAGTGCCATTTGTTTTTCGGACTTCCCAAAAACCTGCTTTTACACAAATCAATTCAAAATTCACATTTTTCACACAAACACTTCTATCACTTTCAATCAGTTGCGCACTCTGCCGTTTAGTGCGACTTTCACAATCAGTTTATAAAATAATAACAAATCAGACTTAAACATTTACAATCATTTTGATAATAGAATACATAAATCATAAACTAGTTAATTACAAAACATTTTACAAAACATATTTACAAATTCCCTGTATATGCATGCTTTCAGAATATATACACATAACAAAAGTATAGCTACCCAACTGTACAATCCTGTGACTCGGTCTGCAACTTGCTCCTCCTTCAATCTCTAGCCTCCTCTGGATTCCTGGTACCTACGCGTTAGAAACAAACTAACGCGCTAAGCATAAAGCTTAGTGGGTGTACTAAAACTCAATTAAATAAATTACAATATAATTATTTTTTTTAGAGACAATAAACCACACTATGAATTTCATTTCTAAATCAAGTTCCAAAACAATTAATGTCAAAATCAAAGCATTTAAACAATTTTAATCACTTGAAATTCAACGTATGAATTCGATCCATTAAATCATTCAATTCAGTTTCAATTCAACTCATTTCTGGCCACTAGAATACTAAACATTCTAGGACTGGAATATGGGTTCACGTGATTGTCCGAGATTGCCCCGCAACAACAATCACTAATATCATCGCGATTGTCCGAGATTGCCCCGCAACAACAATCGCTAGTATCATTGTGATCGTCCGAGATTGCCCCGCAACAACGATCACTAAATCGGTGTGATTGTCCGAGATTGCCCCGCAACAACAATCACACAATAATAACGGCGCAGTACTGCTCAGTAAAACCCAGCTGGTATACCAACCTCCTATATCCATATCTATGTCTAGGTATCCTAGGGCCGTTACAATAAGTAAGGTTCACAATCAATGTATACATTTCGCACAATATTTTTCAAGAATATCAACAATAATCATACAAAAGTATAAATCATGTATTGTTAACAAAATCTACACAATCGGAATACGATCGAAACGCGATCTAGCATAAAATCAGTTCGAAATCAATAATAAGTGCATCAATCATCAATTTTTCATATGACGCAAATACTTTTCATACCAAAAATCGAAATCGAAAACAAAAACATAAACGAGAAACGAAATCGAAAACTAAAACGAAAAAGTAAACGAACTACTTCTCGAAACGATTTCGAAAACGAGAGTACACCTACTTGGAAATCCGAGTTTTTCGTTCGAGAATCGCGGTTCCACGATTTCGTTTTCCCTTCCCTTTCCTTTCTCCTTCTTCCTCTTCTTCCTCTTTTTCTTTTCTTTTCTTTCTTCTTCTTCTCTCTTCTTCTTCTTCTTTTTCTTCTCTCTTTTCTCTCCTTTTCTCTCTTTTTCTCGGTTCCTTCTCTCTCTGTTTTGGCTTCTCGCTTCTGCGAGAAGCTTCTATTTTTTTTTATATTTTTTTCGCCATCGCGACCGCCGTCGCGACCTGTGGTCGCGCCACCAGGTCGCGGTGCTCACTGGAGTGCGCGCACCGCCTTCGTCGCGAGCGCGCCTTGGTCGCGCGAGAGCTCGCGCTGCTCACTGCCAATTTTTGACAATTTCGTCGCGAGCAGTCCATCGCGACCTGTGGTCGCGGTGGCTGGTCGCGTTGCTCACTGCCAGGTTTTGCCATTTTCATCGCGAGCAAGCCATCGCGACCTGTGGTCGCGGTGACTGGTCGCGGTACTCACTGCCAGATTTTGCGTTTTTCACCGCGAGCGAGCTGTCGCGACCTGTGGTCGCGGTGACCAGGTCGCGATGCTCTCTGGTCCAGTTTTCCAATTTTTCATTTTTCATTCATTTTTTCACTATTCAATCCGGTCCGCTGGAAATCATAAAATAAACATACATTTAATTACATTTACACCCCCTCAAATAGTAAAATTTTATTTTCACATATATCATATATATCAAAAATTCGTCACCCGAAATCCGGGATGTTACACATATGATGTGTGTGACAGTATAAGTATTCCAGGCCTACACCTACTACAAAAGAAAAAGGTTTATCACTTGACAATGAAATAATCATTGACGACAACACATATTCTTGAACAAAATCATTATGGAACCTGAATAGATGGAGGTGGATATTGATAGAGAGAGAGCATTTTAGATTACAACAAAGAAACATATTGATCAAGCATGGAAATGACAGCTTCGAAATGTATTACTTAATTCTCAATGGCATCAATTTGCTACACATAATTGTTGAAGCCCCCACTCTTGGACTTTAATTGATCCACGAAAACCCTTAATGCAGACGACAAATCCCTCAATCCTTTGTACTGTTCGTCCACTTTCATGTTCATCTTCTCCAGAAGCTCCAGACTATTGTTCATCCCCTGCATCCATCCATTTTTATCTTATTATAAATAATTCCTAAATTTGAAATCGAATCGATATCGGATCTGACCTCAACTTCCGTTTCACCATTGAACTCATGCTCCTCAAGAGATTGTTAAGAGACTCTGCCAGCTCGTCTCGCCTCTTCTCCTTTGCCATGTCTTCTACCTACTAAACTCTCAACAACAAAATCAGTCACGCTTTATGTAACAACATATTCAATAAAATAATGTTGTTTCTTCTTTTAAGTAGTATCAAAACACTACTTTTTCTTTAGCAAATAACACTCAGATTCTCTAAGGTTTGCTCTTCTACAAACGCAAACATGTAGTTTATTATCTAAAATTTATTATTTCTAAAATCTTACTAACATTTACTTTATTATCTAAAAATTAGTTTTTTTATTATTAATGTTAGATAATTAATAAATTTGATTAAGTCTATTTTTATATTAGAATTAAAGTAACAATATTTAAATATGATAACAATGTAAATATAAACAAAATTTTCATTAACAAATTAAATTAATTAATTTTACGATGTCCATTTTGGTCAGCAACCATGTAGTTTATCATAAAACTCCTAATTCAGTAGCTTTTTCTAAAGCACAACTACTGGTGTAACTGCTTTTAAAATAGACCCTAAATCATATAGGATATGATAATTGGTATAGGGTCGTGTACATGTAGTGTGGATGATAGACATATTATATAAGTATTTCAAGGCTACACCTACTACATAATAAATAAGTTTATCAGAAGACAACCAAATAATCATGGACAACAACACATATCCATGAACAAAATCAATCCATATGGAACCTAAATGGATGAAGGTGGATGTGGATAGAGAAAGCATTTTAGATTCCAACAAAGAAATATATCGAACTCATATTCCTCAAGGAGATTGTTAAGCGACTTTGCTAGCTCGTCTCGCCTCTCCTCATTTACCGTGCCTGCTACCTACTAAACTCTCCCAACAAAATCAATCGTGCTTTATATAACATGTTCAATAAAACGATATCGTTTCTTCTTTTAAATAGTATCAAAACGTTGTTTTCTTTTTAGCAAATAACACACAGACACCCCAAGGTTTGCTCTTCTATAAGCGGACACAATTTATTTATTATCTACAATTTATTTTATTATTTATTATTTCTAAAATTTTACTAATATTTATTTATCCAAAAATTAATTTTTATAATTAATTTTTTTAATGGGATAATTGTAATAAATCCCCGTGTATATAGTCATAATTGCACAAAAATTTGAGAATAATCTATAATAACAATAACTCCCCTTTGACCGGTTGACTAACCGTTGACCACAGTTAGTTACTAACGGTCAAAGGGGTAAAATCACCTTTTTAGAAAAAAAAAAATTTTAAAAAAAATCTGGAAAACGAAGAAGACGAAGAAGAAGAAGAAGAAGAGGAAGAAAAAAATAAAAAAAAATCTGAAAAAAAAAAAAAAAAGCAAAGAAGAAGAAGAGGAGGAGGAGGAAGAAGAGGAAGAACAAAAATAAAAAAAAATCTAGAAAAGAAGAAGAAGAAGAAAAGAGAAGAAAAACAATAAAAATAAAAAAAAAATTTAAAAAAAAAGAAAAGAATAAGAAGAAGAATTTGAAAAAAAAATTTGAAAGAAGAAGAATAAAAAGAAAAAGATGGAGGAAAAGGAAAAAAAAATGATGAAGAAAGAAATTGAAAAAAGAAAAAAAAAATTGAAAGAAGAAGAGATGTGATAATGATGAACAAAAAAATTGATTTTTTTTTTGGCATTTATCTCATCTAATGGACCAGATCTCATCTGGTCCATTTTTTTAATTTTTTTTTAAAATTTTTTTTCTAAAAACACGATTTTACCCATTTTACCGTTAGTGACTAACTATGATCAATGGTTAGTTAACTGGTCAAAGGGGAGTTATTGTTATTATCAATTACTCTTAAATTTTTGTGTAATTATGCCTATATACATGGGGAGTTATTGCAATTACCCCTTTTTAAATTAAGCCTATTTTATATTAGAATTAAAATAAAAATATTTACGTATGATAATAATTTACACATAAACAAAATTTTCATTAACAAATTGAATAAACTAATTTTACGAAGTCCATTTCGGTCACCGGCCATATAGTTTCCCATAGAACTCCTAACTCATCATGTTTTTCCAAAACATAACTACCGGTACAGCTGCTTTTAAAATTGACACTAAATCATACAAGAGAGAGTAATTAGTACAGGGTCGTGTACATATGGTGTGTGTGACAAACATACTGTATAAGTATTTCAGGGCTACACCTACTACAGAATAAAAACGTTTATCACAAGACAACTAAATAATTATGGACAACAACACATATCCATGAACAAAATCAATCTATATGGAACCTAAATGGATGGAGGTGGATGTTGATAGAGAGAATGAGCATTATAGATTCCAACAAAGAAACATATTGAACTCACTCTCCTCAAGATATCGTTAAGCGACTCTGCCAGCTCGTCTCGCCTCTCCTCCTTTACCATGCATGCTACCTACTAAACTCTCCCAACAAAATCAGTCATGCTTTATATAACAATATGTTCAATAAAACGATGTCGTTTCTTCTTTTAAGTAGTATAAACACGGTGTTTACTTTTTTAGCAAATAACACTCAAATTCTCTGAGGCTGAATCTTCTACAAGCGGAAACAATTAGTTTATTATCTACAATTTATTTTATTATTTATTATTTCTAAAATGTTACTAATATTTATTTATCTAAAGATTAATTTTTATAATTAATAAATTTAATTAAGTCTATTTTATATTAGAATTAAAGTAAAAATATTTAAATATGATAATAATTTATATATATAAACAAAATTTTCATTAACAAATTAAATAAATTAATTTTACGAAGTCCATTTCGGTCACCAGCCATATAGTTTATTATAGAGTTCCTAACTCAGCAAGTTTTTCTAAAGCACAACTATGGGTACTATTGAAATTATTAGTTTCATTTTCTATTTTGGCAATCCCATTAATATGAGATCACGTTAGTTTGGGCATTTGACAATATCTTATTGATATGAGATCACAAATATTTAGCCATGTAATTAGCTAGTCTTTATTCATTTTCTTTGTATATATATGCTTGTAATTCTGCACAAAGATAATATCCAGAAAACCATTTAACTTCTTTTCTTCTCTATCATTATCAAACTTTCACTCCAATTCAAGATGGTATCAGAGCAAGGTATGGATCCTTTAAATCCAAATTTTGTTCATCATTCAGATCATCCTAGACACATACTTGTTCCAATGAAATTGAATGGACCCAATTATCAGTCATGGAGCAAATCCATGATTCATGCCCTTACTGCCAAAAATAAAATGGGGTTCATCAATGGCTCCATCAAACCTCCCTCAGAAATAGAGAAGCCCACAAAATTTTCCTTATGGAATCAATGTAACAGTATGATTCTATCTTGGCTCACTCATTCTGTGGAACCCGATTTAGCAAAGGGTGTTGTTCATGCCAAGACAGCCCATCAAGTTTGGGAGGACCTCAAAGATCAATTTTCTCAAAAGAATGCACTGACAATTTATCATATTAAGAAATCCTTGGCATCCCTTTCACAAGGCATAATGACTATCTCGGCTTATTATACAAAGCTCAAAGGCTTCTGGGATGAGTTAGAAACATATAGGACCGTTCATATTTGTGACCAAGCCAAGGCACATGTTGAGCAAAGAGAAGAGGATCAAATGATGCAATTCCTTATGGGTCTTAATGACACTTTTAGTGTTGTTCTTAGCAACATTCTCATGATGTCACCGCTGCCCAACGTTCGCCAAGCCCATTCCCTCGTTGTTCAAGATGAGACTGAACGAAAAATGACATTTGAGGCCACATAAAACTTCTCCATTGCAGCAGCGTTTCAAAGTCACCAAAGCAACAACAACAACAATAATTTCCACAACAGCAACAACATTAATAATTTCTACAACAATAAGAAGCCCAAAGACAAGCATTGTGATGAACACCTAAAAGTGTATGTTTAATAAGGGTAAAAATGATCATTTACACTAATGGTGCCATTAACTTTCCTAACTTAAGCACATTTTCACTTTTGTCCTTAATTATGAAAATTGTTGTTTGATGCAGGTTAGGTAAAATGCACATCAATTTTTATCCAAATATCGGATTGATTCCAATTTTGATGTAGAGAAATCTGACTCAAAGAGCTACAAAAATGCATTTCACGTGGATTTCCAAATAGGAACATTTTATGGGTCAATAGTAGGCTAGAAGCAGTCTTATCTACAGTTACCGCACATTCTGAGCATACTTCACTATTTGGACCATAACTTGAGCTGCTGAATTTGGATTTTTATGAGCCTTACCATTTTGAAAAGCTAAGACACAAATCTACAATTTTCAAGTCAAAGGCAAAATCAGAAGCATGAAGTGCCAAATCAGGTGCATGCTTCGGTGCATTCATGGAGAAGCTAAATTTGGCAAGTTTACCTCACCATATTCAACCAATTGCATTAAATTAGCTCCCACCATTTGTGACTTTTTTGCCTCTCAAAATGCCTATAAATAAAAGCCTTATAGAAGGATAAAACCAGCTTGGTTCCATTCCAAGTTCATCTTGTATTCATTTCAATTTCTAATTTTAACTCTTTTGCATTCTAATTTTGTTCTTGCTAATTAACTTTCCTTACTTATTTTTCTTTAATTTCTATTATGAGTAACTAACTTTCTCTTTGCTAAGGTAAAATGGTAAAGCACTTGATATGAGAATAAAGTTTTATTAAGACTCTTGAAATGGGCTTAAACTTTATATTCATATGTTAATATATATATATATATATATATATATATATTATGTTTTGTATTTCCTTTCTTAATTGGATTTAATTTTATTTTTACCCATCCCCTGTGTGAGTGGGAGTCTTGACTTATTATAGACAATTCTTGGCACAATGAATACTTAAATCCGTCTAGAAAAGCACGGTTATGCTTGTACCTCTGGCAAAGGATTCTTGATTCATTGTAGACAAATAACACTATAAATACTTGAATCCGTCTAGAAACGCACGGTTATACTTACACCTATGGCAAAAGATTCTTGATTTATGGTAGTTGATTAGCACAATGAGTACTTGAACTCATTTAATATTAGAGTGTGAGTTAATCATTGTAATCTAATTAAAGAAAGAGAAATATAATTCCATATATGATTAAAAGAGCTTAAATTGACTTAATTGCCGATTGGAACCTCCTTTGTGTGTGGATTCCAATTGAGTGAAAAAAAGAAGTCAAATATAACTTTAACTATATACAAAGAGTGGACTCTCTAACTTTAGCATTTATATTTATATTTGATCAATTGCCTTAATATATTCTTCCATTGTTTTCTACTTGTTCATTTGCACTTTCTAAATTATTGTTGGTTTTTACAGGCTCTAAATATTCTTCCCCGAGGATCAACCCCGTTCTCACCTAGTTATATTATTACTTCGACATTCCTATACTTGGGAATTAAATCCAATTTCTGGACGTATCATATTGCAGTAGGCATGGTCACACAATTGAAACTTGTCGCACTTTGAAGTTCCATTGCAAGTATTATGATAAAAGAGGACATGCCGAAGAGCGATACAAGTTCAAGAACGGCACTTGGATTTCCAACAATCCAGGAGAGCAAGGAAATCGTAGTGGATCTCGTGGGAATGGTTCTTCTTCTTCCGCCTACGTAATGGAGTCCCCACAAAGCACACATGGAGACAACAATCCTTCACATGAACTCTCGGTGGATCAACTTCAACAACTAACTCGTGCACTATCCATGATGACACCGAACAACTCCAATGGTAATAGCAATGCTTTTGCAAATGCAGCGGGGTTGTCTCTCTTTTCTAATGTTTCAATTAATTCAATTTTCACTAAGCCTTGGATTCTAGATAGTGGAGCAACAAATCATATCCCTTTCGATTCTACATCTTTTTCCACAATAGAGTTATCCTCCACCCCAATTAACTTACCCACCAATTCTTCACCTCCTATTACTTCCACTGAGAATATTCCTTCTAATTCTGATATTACTTTTAATGATGTTTTATGTGTTCCTTCTTTTCGTCTAAACTTGATATATGTTTGTAAAATTACCAATGCCTTAAATTGTTGTGCCATTTTCTTTCCTAACTTTTGTGTCTTGTAGGACTTGGCTTCGAGGAGGATGATTGGTTCGGGTAAACAACAGGTGGTCTTTATTACATGTCTCCCATACAACAAACACCTATCTCCCACCAAGTCTTTCAACCTACAAACTTATGGCACATGCATCTTGAACATCCGTCTCCATATCGTCTTAAATTAGTTTTTTCTTTAGTATCTTCAAAAACAATTTCTTTTGATAATAATTGTATTATTGCCCTCTGGCCAAGCAAACTCGATTACCTTTTACTTCAAGTTTTATAACAACAAAGTCTTCTTTTGATTTATTACATTGTGATATTTGGGGTCCTTATAAAGTCCAAACACATTTCGGAACACGTTTTTTTTCTTACAATTGTTGATGGTTTTAGCTTATGTACTTGGATTTATCTTATGCAATATAAATTAGAAACTCAAAAAATTCTTCAATCTTTCATTACTTTTGTAAAAACTCAATTTCATGCATCTGTTAAAGCTATTCGAGTTGATAATGGTTTGGAATTTGTTTCAATGAGAATATTTTCAATCTCATGGCATAGAATACTAGCGAACTTGTGTTTACACTCCACAGCAAAATGGGGTTGTCAAACGCAAGCATCGCCATATCATCACAGTTGCTCATGCTCTTATTTTCAATCTCATCTTCTTCTAATTTTTTGGGGAGAATTTGTTTTGACCGCAATTTATCTTATTAATCACCTTCCCTCACCATTGTTATCCAACAAATCACCCTTTGAAATACTTCACCATCGTCCTCCATCTCTTGATCACTTGAGAGTCTTCAGTTGCTTGTGTCATGCCACAAATATTCATCCTACTCATAAATTTGATTCACGTGCTAAATCATATGTTTTTGTGCGATATCCAACTGGCCAAAAATGGTACAAGCTCTAAGATTCGAAAACATAGAAATTCTTTATTAGTCATGATGTCTAATTTTGCGAAATCACATTCCCATTTTCTTCGCCCACATTTCCCAATCCTCATGATGTAGGGATAAACAGAGAGAACCGCACAGCGGAATATTGGCGAGGTTTTAAAATTTTTCTCTTTAACACCTTTTGAAAACTCTTTTCGATGAATCGTTTGTACATGGACAAATATAACAACAAAAGATTAAATACTACCTTTATATCTTGAATGCAAAGACCCCTTTTTATACTGCTAGATCTTCCGAGCTATAATTCACTATCTGATAACGCGTGTATGGGCACGTCACGGATCAAGAGATGATGGAGGAAAGGCAAGTGAAGATGACAACTCTTGTAACATTCCAAATTTCGGATAATTAATTTTGAATATGTGGATAACATTTTTGTGAGTTGAGGGGTGTAAATGTAATTAAATGTATGTTTATTTGTATGGTTTCCAGGTGGACTAGATGGAACGGTCCAGAAATGATGCATAAAGAGTGAAAAAACTGGGACAGTGAGTACCGCGACCTGGTCACCGCGACCACAGGTCGCGATGAGCTGCTCGCGGTACTCACTGTAAAAATAAAATTCGGGCAGTGAGCATGGCGACCACCAGCGCGACCAGAGCACCGCGATGTACGATCACGATGAAGGCGATAAAGTTGCTCCAGTGAGCAACGCGATCTGGTGGCGCGATCACAGGTCGCGACGACGGTCGCGATGATCGAAATGATATAAAAAAAAAGTTGGCTTCTGTAAGAAGCCAACGAAACAAAACAGAAAAGAGAGAGGGCAGAGACCGGGAGAAGAAGAAAAAGAAAAGAAAAGAAGAGGAAGAAGAGGAAGAAGAGAAGAAAAAGAGAAAGAAGAAAAGAAGAAGAAGAAAAGAAGAGAAAGGAAAGAGGAAGAGAAAGGAAAAAGGAAAACTCAGAAGGAAAAAGGCGTAGAATCGGTAAAACGGTATCCAGGTTGGTGTACACACGTTTCTGAACTTATTTTTGATAAATGTTTTGGTTTATTAAGTCTGAAAATATAGTTATGGATTTTATATATATTCGTATTGATTTGTTTATATACTTGTATTTCATATTTGCATATTGTTGGACTATTTGTACAATATTCTGCTATTCTGGAAATTCGAATAAAAACGCATGTTGTCAAAACCTGATTTACAATTCTTGTTTGATTTTCCTATTTATGGATTTTGATTAAAATGATATTCGTTGATTCCTGAAACCAAAGAATAAATTTGTTATGATCTTTAAACGGCCCTGATATATGTATAGGGATATATGGATATAGGAGATTGACATGTCAATTGGGTGAATATATGGCAGTACTGCACCGTGATTTATGATGCCTCTGATTTTTGGATTATACGGATACCATTTCCTCGTGAAATGGGAAACCGACTGTTTAATACGGATACCATTTCCTCGTGAAATGGGAAACCGACTGTGAAAATATTCGGATACCATTTCCTCGTGAAATGGAAAACCGATTGTTTATATAGAGGGATACCATTTCATATGAGATGGGAAACCCGACTGTAAAACCCGTAATCCAGTCCTGTAAACCCTGTTATGTGTATCACGGGCCAGATTGAGAATTTATGGTTAGAAAATGTTATGGAAAATAAAGAAATGATATTGAACTGAATTCCAGAAACTTTGAAACACTGTACGTTTACCTAGTTTCAGTAATTGAAAAACGTTTGTTACATATATTTATATTTCTGAAATTATGTTTTTAAGCTTTATTGTTTATTTATATTTTTGAATTTCTGAATTTACGATATACTATTTTAGATATACTGTTTTATAGTATATTACCATTTATTTTAGTGTACACCCATTAAGCAGTATTGCTTAGCGCGTTAGTTTTGTTTCTAACGCGTAGGTAATAAAGATACCGAGGATGGAAAAGACTGAAGAGGCACCAGCTGCAGAGGAGAGTTCAGAGTTATACTCACCATCTTTTGGGGTAGTTAATTATATAGATATTTATGTATAATGTAATTAGATATGCATGCATATACAGAGAATTTGTAAATATGGTTTGTAATTATGTGCTGTAATTAATTATTTTATGCTTTCTGTTTTGCATTTTTTGAAGGACTGTAATTAATGAATTGTTTTATAAACTGTTTGAAAGTAGCACTAAACGACAGAGTGCGCATTTGAATGAAATGAGATTTGAAGTGTTGTTATGTAATGTATTTGAATTGAGTTGTTTGAAACAGGTTTTTGGGAAAGCAAAAAAACAAAAGGAAACTCTGCTGAAATTTTTAAATTTTGTAATTTCAATGGGCTAACTAGAAAAATGTTTTTAAATTATAAATTGATACGAGTTTGCAATGGTTTGAAATAGAAAAATATGAATTTAGAAAGTTTTGAAAACCCGGTAGCGCTCCCTGGGTCGATCCAGTCGGATCGGGTCAGGGGGTGTTACAACTCTTCTCTTCTCCTTAGGTTGGCCGCACCATGAAAAAAAGAAAACTTTTTCTTTTTTCTTTGCTGTGTGTTTACCGCACCTTGCTTGTTTTGCTTAGGGTTTGCTTAGTTTATTTCACTGATAATATATTGATTATATATTAGTCTCTAGGGTTAGGGTTTGACTAGGTCAAATATGATTCTAAATCATATTTAATTTTGGTCACCACTAGAGTTTGAACTTTTGACCTCTAGGGCTATTAAATAATCTTATTATTTAATTCCTCTCTTTTATTTGTCAGGGTTCGATATTGCAACTTCCTATTTAATTATTATTAATAATTTTGAATTATTAGTCTTTATTTAATTATTAAATCATTAATTAAATAATTATATTATTTAATCAATTCTCTTTATTAAAATACATTACTTTCGTAATACTATTAATTGGATAATCCAATTAATTTATCGTGAACCTCGTTACCAATAACTTTAAAGGCTGGCAAGGGGACCTAATGGACCTACAGTTTTGAGCTCCAATAATACTTAGATATATTAATTAAAACTTCTTTAATTAATATTTCACGATTATTAACTTCGGATTTATTCCACTAAAAACCTGAAGCTGAACTCTCGAACTGCAGATGTTTTACACAGTTTGAAATCTCAGTGTCCATCGATCTAGCTAATTGCATATGATGTGATCCTCCACAAATAGTTCGTAGTTAGAGCTATGTCATAATGTCCGTTATACCCCTCTAATTATATCTTTTCCTTTAAGCATTGTTAATTCTCTAATGAACAATTAAATATTGTCTTTCTTTTAGAAGAAAGAGAGCGCTCATAATTGTTCAAGCCTTGAATCAACCCTTAAGGGAACTACTCCTCTACTTCAGTAAAGAAAGAGTGGGTTCCGATATTTTGTTCAGACCTTCCCAGCCACAAGCCAAACTGCAACTCCAAAATACGGAGGTATCGACCAAGAAAATTACATTCGATCTTGCTCATAGTAAATCAAAAGCCACGATCTAACCTGAAGAAGTCGATAAGACACACAAGATTAAGATTACCTATAAATAGCCATCATTTGTCGATGTATATGAATCTCATCTACTAAGCGGATCTTGGTAAGAGATTCATATAAATCATAACCCAATCCTATATGATCTCATCATATAATGTGTCTCCATTTTCATGTCAACTACATGAGGGGTCTAGGATAAGACCACTGTACATTATAGAATGGACCACAACAATATATCAATTGCAAACTAAGTACACAACTTTGTTTGCTCTCTACGGACTCTTTAGATTACAAGTCTCAAAATGAATCTTCTTGTATATGACTATCATATACTCATATTGAGATTACATTTTGTAATCTTGGATGTAATGTACACATTATATAAACGTATAAATTTAAATAAACTTTTTTTTATTTGAATGAATAATAACTATTTTTATTAATGTTTAATCTCATTTACAATTATAAGTCTTTAGGGCATAAACCCTAACAATCTCCCACTTGCACTAAAGTAGGTGAGATATGTCTTGTAAACCTAGACTCTCTGGGTGACCTTTAAACACTTTAACCGTTAAGGTCTTCGTAAATGGATCAGCTAGGTTGTCCTCCAACTTGATTTTCGTTACGGTCACGTCTCCCCTCTGCACTATCTCTCCGATGAGATGATATTTCCCCTCTCTATGCTTCCCTTTCTTTATGGCTTCCTGGTTCCTTGGAATTAGGCACAACACCACTATTATCGCAATAAAATGTCATGGGTTTATCCAGATCTGTAACCACTTCCAGATCATTTAAGAACTTGCGGAGCCAAACAACCTTTTTAACAGCTTCACAAGTCACTACATACTCGGCTTTCATGGTGGAATCAACAATGCAACCTTGCTTTATACTCCTCCATACTATGGCTCCATCACCAAGAGTGAATACTGATCCAGACGTGAATTTCCTAGAATCCTTGTATAACTGAAATCAGAGTCTGTATATCCTAACGGGATCAAATTTTGTCCGGAATATACTAGCATATAGTTCCTCATTCTCCGAAGATACTTGAGAATAATCTTTCTGGCAACCCAATGACCTAATCCTGAGTTGGACTGATATCTGCTGGCTACCCCCACTACGAAATAGATGTCGAGTCTCGTGCATAGTATAACATACATAAGATTGCATACTACTGATACATAGAGAATACGTCTCATATCCTCAACTTCTTGAGGTGTCCTAGGACACTGTTCCTTAAACAAATAATCACCATGCTTGGAAGGTAAGTTACCTTTTTTGGAGTTCTCCATTGAAAATCGCACAAGTACCTTGTCAACATACAATGCTTAAGACAATGCTAACAGTTTATTCTTGCGATCCTTTATTAATTAGATCCTTAGAACATAACTTGCATCTTCCAAATCTTTCATTTTGAATTGGTTAGCGAGCGAACCCTTTAGTTCTGATAATGTTCCTACGTTATTCCCAATGAGTAGGATAAAACTAGGAATATTACCTTCTTGCCAACGATGCGCTTGTATACACAAGGCTCATCAATATTTTGCTCAAAGACATAGGTTTTGATAGCGGTATCAAACCTTATATTCCAAGATCTAGATGCTTGATTAAGTCCATAAATGGACCTTTGCAATTTGCAAACATTTTGCTCTTGGTCTTGGGATGTGAATCATTCTGGTTACATCATATAAATACTCTCATCAAGATTGCCATTCAAGAATACAGTCTTGACGTCCATTTGCCAAATTTCATAATTGAAATAGGCAACTATGGACAAGATTATGCTAATAGACTTTAACATAGATACTGGTGAGAAGGTCTTTTCATAATCGACCCCCTCTTTTTGGGTATAACCCTTTGCCACTAACCTTACCTTGAAGGTCTCAACCTTCCCATATATTCCTCTATTTCTCTTGTAGATCCACTTACATCCTATGGGTTTTATCCCATCAGATAAGTCTACAAGTTCCCAGACTGAGTTGGAGTACATGGACTCCACCTCGAGATTCATGGCTTTTAGTCATTTCTCTTTGTCAAAATCTTCCATGCACGTCTAAATAACAATTGATCATCCATACTATCATTAGAAATGACACCATGTACCTCTCTAATACTTAAATAACTTTCAGGTTGTCACACAACCCTCCCACTACGTTTAGGTGATAGTGTATCATGACTAGGAATTGTTTGACTATCAGATATGGATGGAACAATAATTTTGTCAACAACTTTTATTGACTAAGCACTGGTCGAACTAGGTTCAAGCTCTTTCAATACGATCTTTGATCGAGGTTTATGATCTCTCATATAATCTTCTTCAAGAAACGTAGCGTTTGTCGATACAAACACTTTGTATTCTTGAGGATAATAAAGAATACACCTCGAGTTTCCTTTGGGTATCATACAAACAAGCATACCTGCGAATGAGGTTCTAGTTTTCCACTTCTATTCCTCAGTACATGTGCCGGATATCCCTAAATGCGAAAATGTCGTAAAATAACTTTACGATTATTCCACAGCTCCAGAAGAGTCTTTGGAACAGATTTGGATGGAACTATGTTTAGGATGTATGCTGCCGTTTGTAGTGCATATCCCCAGAAGGAATATTGTAATTATGAGAAACTAATCATAGATCTCACCATTTTCATAAAGATCATGTTTTTCCTCTCCGCAATACCATTCTGCTGTGGTGTTTCTGGAGATGTAAGTTGAAATACAATCCCATGCTCAACCATGTAGTCTTCAAACTCTTGGTCAAGATACTCACCCCCACGATTTGATCGTAAAGCTTTAATTGTTTTGCCTAATTGATTTTCAACTTCAGCTCGAAATTCTTTGAACATTTCAAATGTTTCCAACTTACGTTGCATTAGGTAAACATATCTGTATCTTAAGGAATCATTAATAAATGTGACGTAGTACTCATAACCACCTCTAATTTTAACACTTATTAGTTCACAAACGTCTGAATGTATAAACTCTAGTGGTTGTGTGGCCCTAATCCGTTTTCCACTAAAAGGTCTCTTGGTCATTTTTCCTTCTAGACAAGATTCGCAAATAGGTAAATGGCTAATCTTTAATTCACTTAAAGGTCTACTTTTTACTTGTCTGTCTATTCTGTCATTGTTAATATGGCTAAGTCTTAGATGCCATAGATACGTTTCGTCTTCATGAGAAACCTTTTGTCGTTTTGTTTTAGATTTTTCAACCTTAAACATTTCAGTGTTAAGCAGTGTTGTATGAGTTAACGATCTTAAAACATACATGTTATTTTCATTTATTCTAGAATAAATATTTATTTCATTTCTTGAAATAATAACTAACTTATCGTTAAAAGAAACCTTGTAAAAACATTCAAGTAACCCGTATACAGAAATCAAATTCCTTATAAATCCAGGAATAAAATAAGCATTGTTTAATAAAAGAAAATTGTTATTTATTTGGAGTCTAACTACTCTCACTGCTCTTACTGAAATGACATCCCCTGTCCCAACGTGCATAGTGAAGGACCCCTCCTCCAACTGTGTATAGTCATTAATCCACTGAAAAGAAGAACAAACATGATTAATGGCCCCTGAATCTACTATCCACGATGAAGAATCATATTCCACTAAATAAGATTCTATGATAAGTAAATGTAATTTACCTTTCACTTTCCCCTTGGCTACGAGCTCCTCGAGGTAGTTAGGATGGTTCCTCTTCCAGTGACCAACCATGTCGTAATGGAAACACTTTTCTTGGGACTTGTTAGTTTTGGTGCTCTGCTTCTTCTTTTGCACTGGCTTTTGTTTTGGCTTTGCCTTGGCCTTCCCAATAGACATTTTCCTCTTCTTGAAACCAGAAGAAGATGGCTTAGCAACATTTGCTTCACCGATCTTACCCTTACTGTCCTTTCTCATGGGCTGCTAGGTAGAAAGTTCATTGTGCAATTGAGTAATAGTGAACTTCAACTTGTTCATCTCATAATTGCTCTTAAACTGATCAAAGCTCTTCGGAAGAGTTGTAATTATTATGCTCACTTGGATGGCCTTGTCAATAGTCTCACTATTGATTTTAGTAGTATTAAAATAAGACATCATCTTAAGGACACGTTCCCTAACAGATGCACCCTCCTTCATAAAGTCAGGCATTGCGAAATGAACAGTTTCGTGCCCTTTTACTCTGAGGGTTGTCCAAACATGGTCTGCAATGACTCAATAATCTCAAATGCGATAACCATTGACTCGTGTTTGTAGTAAGCACCTCGATCATGTCGGCCAGCAGAAAAGTGCAGACAATTTCATCAGTCGAAACCCATTTATCATAAGCTTCTTTAACGGCTCTTGGCGCGTTAACAGCAGGCTGCAGATGACATTCCTTCGTAAGCACAAATTTTACGTCTTCTTTACAGACCATGATCACACTCATGTTATATTTTCATTTTGTGTAGTTATCACTAGTTAATTTCTCATTAGCGAGGATTGAATTTAAGGCGGAAGACATTGCTGAAATAAACATAAATAAAATCAGTAAACATTCACTTCATACATTCATACTTTGTACTTGGATTCGACATAAAATTAAACATGATACATGCTTAATGAACTAGAAATTTTCCTAAAATAGTTGTTGTGCCACAACAATCCAACATACCACAAGCAAGTGCCTAGGTAGGCTAAGTCAAATTCTTGCATGTTACATTGAGACATTCTCAATCGAATAATACATCATAATAACTCTTTGGGCACGTTTGGTACATGAGACTGGCTTGATCTAGACAAGACTGATGTTTAGTCCCATGTTTGGTGTGTTACTAGACTAATTTAAGTGAGACTAAATTGTTAGAATTATGCTCAATAACAAGAGTGTAATAGTGTATTTGACAATCTTTTCATATTAATAAAGTGATTTTTATTTTAACAAATATTATAGCATTTATAGTTTAATTATTATAATTGCCAAAAGTAAATAATCATAAGGTCAAAAGACTATAAGAAATAAAAAATTGTTCGTACATCTGGATATGTATGAGGTATACACAATTCTTTAATTAGTTTTGAATAATATTCACAACTTAAGATAAAGGTTGGGCGCCTTTACCTTGTTAAAGTTGTAGATTCTTTTGCTAGCATTTGAGTGAGATCAAATGTGTTATGATGAGTCTAAAATCATCGAAGTGTAGTGTCTTTGGGAAAAAGAATCTAATGCACAGGGTGCATTGAATATGATCACAGTGAAATACTTTATCCAGAACCGTCGTGTGGCACCCCCCGACCCGATCCGGCCGGACCGATTCGAGGCGCGCTACTCGGACTTTCAAAACATTTCAAAACTTCATTTTACATTTTAAAACCATTGTGAGCCCATAAAACAGTTTAGAAATCGTTTTCGAGTGAGCCCATAACAATAAATAAACTTTTTACAAAAATTTGGCAGAGTACCGTTTATTTTTCGGACTTTCCAAAAACCTGTTTTCACACAATTCAATTCAACATTCACATTTTTCACAAACACTTCTATAACACTTTCAAACAGCTGCGCACTCTGCCGTTTAGTGCGACTTATCAAAACAGTTTATAAAATAAAATAAAACAAAGCAGACTTTAATAATTACAAACATTTTTAATAATAAGGGACATAAATCATACCATAATTAATTACAAAACGTTTTACAAAACGTATTTACAAATTCCCTGTATATGCATGCTTCCAGATTATATATACACATAACAAAATATAGCTACCCAACTGTACAAATCCTGTGACTCGGTCTGCAACTTGCTCTTCCTTCAGTCTCTAGCCTCCTCTGGATTTCTGGTACCTACGCGTTAGAAACAAACTAACGCGCTAAGCATAAAGCTTAGTGGGTGTACTAAAAACTATAAACTCAATTAAATGAACCACAAATAAATATCTGTTAAGAAGAAATAAACCACAATATATATTCCATTTCAAAACGATTAAATTTCTAAATCAAAACATTAAACAATTTCAATCACTTTAATATCAATAATGAGATCAATATACGAATGCTATCAATAAAATCATTCGGTACACTTTTCAATTCCAATCAATTCTGGCCCGCTAGAATACTAAACATATACGGACTGGAATATGGGTCAAGCTCCCAACCCCCAGAACGAATTCTGAGGAGGTACGTGTCTCCCAACTCTAGGACCGTGGGTACGGAACCTAGAGAGGTACATAGCTCCCTATCCCAGGAACGAATCCTTGGGAAGGTACATTAACTTCCAACCCCCAGGACGAATCCTGAGGAGGTATGTATCTCCCAGCCTCTGGACGAATCCAAGAGGAGGTACATCAGTATCATCAATATCAATCAATCAGTATCGGCGCAGTACTGCTCAGTAAAACCCAGCTGGTATACCAACCTCCTATATCCATTTCTATGTCTAAGTATCCTAGGGCCGTTACAATAAATAAATTTTCAAGTAATCACAATATATTACAAATCATAAACAATAATCCTGTGAGCAGTATTTTTCACAAATCATAATAGTCAAAATATTCGAAATCGAAATTGAAATACGATTTATCACAAATCTGTCCAAAATCAACATTTAATCAACACATCTCAAATTTTTATACAATATTCTTCAAGAAAATAACAATAACCATATAAAAGTCTAAATCAACTCTTTAAAACAAATTCGAATTATTCGAAATGCAGTCAAGTGTATCAAGCATCAATTTCACATATTTTTGTATACACAAATCGAAAACGAAGATGTTCAACGAAATCGAAAACTACAACGAAATCGAAACGAAACGAAAACGAAACTAAAACGAAAACGTAAATGAAATTCTTCTCAAAACGGTTTCGAAAATGAGAGTACACCTACCTCGGTACCGTTTTTCGTTCGAGAAATCGCGGTTCCACGATCTTTTTTTCCTTTCCTTTTCCTTTCTCCTTCTTCCTCTTCTTCCTCTTTTTCTTTTCTTTTCTTTCTTCTTCTTTTCTCTTCCTCTTTCTCTCCTCTCTTTTCTCTCTTTTCTCGGTCACTCTCTCTCTTTCTTGCTCTTTGTCTCTCTCTTTCTCGCCTCTGTCTGAGTTCTGTGTGTTTCTCGCTTTCACGAGAAGCTTCTTCTTTTTTTTTTATATTTTTTTCGCTACCGCGACCGCCGTCGCGACCTGTGGTCGCGGCACCAGGTCGCGATGCTCACTGGAGTGCGCGCACCTCCTTCCTCGCGAGCGCGCCTTGGTCGCGCGAGTGGTCGCGTTGCTCTCTGCCCGTTTTTGACAATTTCATCGCGAGCAGCCCATCGCGACCTGTGGTCGCGGTGGCTGGTCGCGATGCTCACTGCCCGAAATTGCGTTTTTCACCGCGAGCGAGCTATCGCGACCTGTGGTCGCGGTGACCAGGTCGCGATGCTCTCTGGTTCAGTTTTCCAATTTTTCATTTTTCATTTTTTCACTATTCAATCTGATCCGCTGGAAATCATAAAATAAAATTTAATTACATTTTCACCCCCTCAAATAGTAAAATTTTATTTTCACATATTTCACATATATCAAAAATTCATTACCCGAAATCCGGGATGTTACACGTCGGTGGATAAAAGTTATCACTTGAGGACAATCGGAGAGTCTATCTCAATCTTGAGATACATGATGGACTTATGGTTGCAAGTGTTATTATTTGAGCTGTCAATGAGTACGATTATATAATATAGTCTATCCTCGATGTGTTTAGTGGTATTCATTTGTTAATCGATAGAGAACTTCATTTATAGATATGGACATCGTGGCTCCATTTATTAAATATGAGTAGAATACCATCATATGGGTATTTTGAGGGATTGAATATTAAATCTTAACGTTAAGTTTCCAATAGTGTCTATTGAAACATAGTTTCTGGACAAGTCAAAATATCCAAGTTCAAAATGTGGTCATATGAGTAAATATGGTAACTAGGAGAGTTATAGACGGTCTATGAACTCTTGGCGATTACTAATATTCTTCATGAGGATACACTATCTCCAATAAGATTGTCTAGGGTATGAATGAAACACTAACTTATTCTATCTTTATTTGATAGTTCAATTTTAGTTCTTTAGTGAAATGAACTAAAATTAATAAATCGGACCTAAGTGAATCATTTATTGATTGTGATTAGGTTGTGTCTATTGAAGCTTAAATGTAGATAGCCCGCCAAGATTCCCAATCCGCATGAACTTGCATGGATCACTTGATATATTCTACCGGACCATTTTCTGGGTCCATCTAGAATTGTTTTGGATTTTGGAATCCAAAAGTTTTGGAGAGGTACTGTCTTATGTGATCAAAGACACGCGGTAACTCTTCAAATGCTTGGAATGGGCAGCCAAGGATGTGGGAATCCTTGGGCAGCCTTAATGGGGTGCGATTAGCATTCTATTAAAACATTAAGAATATAATTTGCACATTTTAATTAAATGGATTGTTAAATTATATTAATGTATTATTTTTTGGGCATGTGGACTTGTTTCTTTTTTGTAAGAATGACTCTAGTTCACATGTTGACTTTTTATTTTTAAAGTCCAATGGATTTAATAAAATAGAAAAACAACATATGGCCCATGAATAGGCTTGGGCGGCAATGGCTTGGATAATTAGCCTAATATGTTGTTTTATTTTATTATTTAATTAAATAAAAATTAATTAATTATTTAATTAAAAGTCAAAATCTTTTTCAACTAGGAGAAAGTCTCTTAGTGTCATACTATTGTTGGTAGTATGATAAGTATCGAAAACTTTATTTGATAAGTAGATAAATAAAAGGATTTATTTATCTAGTCAAATTAGGAAGTTTTTGATAACTATCAACTCTAATTCACTATTGGTCAAATTAGGAAGTTTTTGATAAAGTCACAATATTATTGATATCCAATAACTTATTATTGGATAATACACTTATGAGTTGAGATAGGGTGGAACTCTAAGGTTGATAGGAATTTTGGTGAAACACAAATCCTCCATAAGGGAGTTCGGCCACCTATAAATTCCCATAAAGGGAGTTCGGCCATGACTAATGCTTTTGGTAAATTTTGAGCTTTGTTTTGCTTAAGAAAATTCATCTAACTCATAGAAAAGTATGAGAGAATTCGGCCAAGAGAAAAGAGGTTGCATTTAGTTTCGATAGTGCATTAGTAGCTTTTACACCAAAAAGTTTTGTGCACAACATCGAATTGGGTTCACGCGAATTTTGATCGAAAGATTGAAAATTCACAAGTGACCAAACGTTCTTTGTTTTCTTTAGGAGGGTTACTATGACTAACACAAAAAAAAAAAGGTTTTATTTTCCATCCTCAGGTACACAATTCAAAAAAAAAAAGAACTCACATAGGTGATTTACGTTCATGATTGGATTAGAAGATTTTGCGGTTTCAATTCGACGCAACATCAACTGTTACGTGAAAAAGGTATGATACGTTTAATTATATGTTAATTAATCAAGGATTAAGGTCCGCTCTCTTTTAAAGGAAAATGTTTGAAATATACAATCAAACTTCTCACTCCCGCCGCATGTTTTTCCTACATAAACAGTCCCGGGCCCACAAAAAAAGCCACTGTTCAGGACTATAGTGTCCCGTTCAAAAGTTAGGACTTATTTTGTCCCCTCCTCATTGCCTCACCCATCTCCCTCTCTCTTTATGTTCCTGTGTAGTGATTGGTGAAGATTTCATGTTATGATTCAAGAGAACTTAGTGAACGCATCTTTGTAATCTCTTTGTTTGAACTGGAACATGCCCACAAGCTGTTTGATGAATATCTTCAAAAAAAGAAAGAAACCTATTTGGAACATAAGTTTTTTTTCATAAAGTTATATTCATATAAACCGAATTGGAGAATGTTTGTATAATGTCAAATTTTCTCATCTCATAATGATTAGATTCTTTGTTTTTTTTTTTTTCCTTTTGTGCATTGATTGGAAATAAAATATAGTAAAGGAGAGTCATAAGAGACAAGGTCATGGAGGGGCATTGCAACAGAAAAACGAAGGTGGAGAGATAATGGTGGTAGAGGGTTTGTATGTAATAGTCCAGCTCCTTAGTCCGATGTAGTACCAAACGCAGGTCAGAACTTAGTCCTAGTCCAGACCAAGCCAGTCCAATCCAATTTAATCTCAGGATTTAATCCAGTTCAAGCCAGTCCTGTCTGCCAAACGAGCCATTTATTCTTATATCATTCAATCCTCGTGTTGTTTTAGTCGGGATTTTAATTAACTTATTTAATTTAAATCCATGTAAGTGTGACTCATCATTTCAAATTTCACGAACTTAACTTGAGAGTTGCCTAGGTAGGCTAGGTCAATCCCAAAACACATTCAGAAACCCTATCCTTTAATAAGTCAACTTTGGTATTGACTGTCATGAACACCTTCCTTAAGGAGGACGAAAATAAAGTCGTCTCGAGGCATCACTTTAATCTCACGATGTTACACTAATGATGGAGAATGCGGGATATAATATCATGTATCCCTCTCTCACTCATATTTAATATTTAGGGTTTTTCTAAATGACGTCGGGTATCTAAACTCGACGTCTCTAGTATTTTACTTAGATTTAACAACTAATGAAAAATCTAACGTTTACTAGATGCATTGTTATTAGAATCTAATACTATTAACAATTAATAAATTTTTTTATCTTTAACTATTAAAGACTAATTTACTGTAATTCTAATCTATTATAAACATTTTATTTAGATTAGAATTTAATATGAGCTTACCAAGTTTTAACCTATTAAAACTAACTCATATTATTTGGTCCAATTTATTATCGAGGCTTTAATATAATTAAACCTAATAAATTATTGGGCCTAACTTATCTAATTAATTAAATAATTTAATTAATAAAACGATTAGTTAATGAGCGTTACCAAGTTTTTACTCCGAAAAACTAAACATATTATTGATCGTCAATTATTTAATTGTTTATCTTTTTAATTCATAATTAAAATTAAACATATAATAAATGACAATCATGCATGACATGTATGTTTAGGTACACCTAATCTAAATGGCATTTAAATGTATAACATGCTTAATCATTCATCACACAAACAATAAAGCATACACGGATGACCGAGTGAATTTGACTATTTACAAAAATAATCCAAGGCATTCCTTGGTCTTCGATGCAAGTCTTCGTCTTCAAATTCACCTCTTGGGCTCTCTTGCTTCTATCAAGTCCAACTTGATTTAATTTTGAGTGACCCATCTTATGGATTGGGCCCTGAAGCTCATCATTTAAAATCAACAAGGTTTGACTATCCATAAAGTCCATCAGACTACCCGCCTATATATCTCAAGTCCACTTAACACAAAAAAATTAAATGGAGTGAACTTGGACTCATTAGGGCCATCTACATTACTTCTATGGGCTGCCAACTTTTGAACCAAGACCAATGATCAACGTCAAATTGTATATGAATTATCCCGGTTTATTATCAATCTTTTTGTTATATTTACGATGCATTCACACATTTTAAAGTGTTTATTGAGTTTTACAGTGAAATCGAGCACAAAGAGGTGTTTTTAATAAAAGGACGAAGTTTTAGAAGAAAAAATGCTTAAATCAGAAATATTGTTCCTAAGTTCAGAAATCCACCCCAAAGATCTACAAATATGGCTTACGATTGCAGAAAATCGATGAAGAAATAAGACAAGAAGAATGTGCGAGCAAGAGCTGCAGGCGCATCATTTGGTCGCAGTTAGGAGCAAAAAGCACTGCCAATCTGCGACTAGCAGCTGCGGTCGTAGATCTGGTCACAGCAGCGCCCACCTACATCCAAATCTACGACTAAGAACTGCAACCAACCCAGGTCGCAGATCTCAGACGCATATTCTATAGCACGACTTCTACATAGATTTTATAACATGACTTCTACACAATCTCATCAACTATGTTTTGGCGTTATAAAATCCCCTCTTTTCACCACGTTTGAAGGGCATTTTGGGGAGAAATCGGACGATGAAACTTCAACCAGCATACCTCTTTTGCAATCGAATTCTTCATTCCTCAACACAAGTTTGCATCAAGGAATTATTACGGGAATCAAGGGAGTAGTCAATGTTTTATTGCTTTCATTCTATTCAACTCATTTTAATCTCGATGATGTGTAAGTAAATCCATAGTTAGCTAATCGATGTGAAGGGTATTAATTTGCTCATGTAAACAACTATCAATTCTTTTCTATTCAGAGATTCAAGTATTATTCATGGTTTAATTGTTTATTATTTATAATTATCTTGTTGATGAACTAGGATAATTGTTGTTACGTGCTAGTTCTGAGTTTCATTAGATTATAAATAATAATTATTTGAGATTTCAAGAATTGGGATAACCGTTGTTACATACCAATTTAAGGTTATATAATTGTTAAGTAGGATGATCGTTGTTACGTGCTATTTATAAGTTATATATCTCTAATGAATAATTGATGCCTGATTTATATGTTTATCATCAAATTGTGTGTTAATTCTTAAGGTTCTTAGATCTTAATGGGTTCTTTGTGTTAATTGTTGAATTCGTGACCTAATGGTAGTGGTAATTAATAACGTAGGAACACTTGGTTAAATAATCTGAAAGGTATTTTTCAATTAAGATCGAATCCTGAACCCGAATAGATAATTTCTTAACATAGTTGGATACTTGAGTGGATATACCTGGAACATCGATAACCTAATTTCTCTCGCTATTCTTTCACAACTCAAATTCTTTTCTCAGTGTTTTAATTTAGTTTTTATTGATTTTTTTCAACTTCAAAACAAACTCAAATACTTTTTACTTTTTCAGTTTTGATTAAATTAGAATTAAAGTAATAGTTAAATCGTCAATCTCTATGAGATCAATGCTTGTACTTGCCGAAGCTATATTAACATATTGATTTGTGCACTTGCGAGTTATAAAATAAGCACATCAAGTTTTTAGCGTCGTTACCGGGGATTGTTAAATTTAACTATTGTTTTTAATTTTAGTTTATTCCTTTTCTTTTATTTCTTTTCTTTTCTTTTTATATCCTTTGTTTTAGTTCTTCTTAACTCCATGTGTTAAATCGCAGAATTATTCGTTGAATGCAAGGAAGGAGATCTTTGGATCAAGAGCTTTTGCCATTGAACGATAACATCGACCGATTAAGAAGGAGTATTAATAGGTGAGCGATCGAAATAATTGAAAGTGAAAATGAATCAGAGCATAGTTACACCTCATCAATAGTCGAAGATATGGAGCTCGCACCACCACAACTTATGAAGGATTACGCACGTCCTATCATAGGAACATCACCATCCTGCATTCTACTTAATACAGCAGCTCAGAACTACGAGTTGAAGACTCTTTACTTCAACATGCTTCCCTCCTTCCATGGGTTGCCTAGTAAGGATCCTCTGGATTTTATTCATGATTTTTATCATACAATTCAAAATTTTCCTCTACAAGGATTCACTGAGGATCAATTACGGATGAAGTGTTTTCCATACACCATGAAAGATAGAGCAAAAGTATGGCTAATGTCATTACCTGCTAGTTCACTAATTACTTGGGATGCAGTTTATAATAAATTCATTGGTAAGTTCTATTCCCATCAGAAAATTGTAGAATATCGAGGAAAGATTGCTATGTTTGCCCAGATGGATGGTGAACCATTTCATGAAGCCTGGGAGCGGTTTAAAATGCTTTTGTTATATTGTCCACATCATCATTATTCTTTGCAATTACAAAATCAATTTTTCTACGATGGTCTAACTCAATATTGTCAAGCGATGGTTGATAATGCTACAGGAGGAATGATGCGGGAGAAAACTGCTTAAGAAACATATGATTTATATGAGATGTTGGGTGCCAATTCTCAACAAAAATCTATTCGAGGTAGAGGAGCTGGAGCTCAAGAGATCACCTCTAACAATGAAATTACTTTGCAGGTAGTAGATTTGGCATGACAGATCAAGACCATGATGACTGCAAAGGGACAAACATGTGCAGTATGTGGAGAGTATGGCCATGAGTTGAATAAATGTCCATCAGGAGCAGCTTATCCAGAATTCATTTAGGAGCAAGCCCAAGCATTTAACAATTATCAACAGCGAGCACGTAATGATTTATTCTCGAACAAATATAATCCAAGTTTGAGGAATCATCCAAACTTTTCCTAAAATAACAATCGTCAAAATCAGAATCCAGGACAAGTTTAGCAACAAATGTCAAACTTTCAACCTAAACAGCAATATCAGAATTAAGAGCAAACTCAAAACCTAGGTCCGACATCTAAACCCAAACCATCACTAGAAGAAATCGTACATAATTTAGCAAAAACTACTTACGAGCATACTTAAAGAATGCAGCAGGTCGAAGCTTCCGTGAAGAAGATGGAGATGCATAAGCCCAAGCTATTACAATTATTCGGAGTGGTAAGAAAATTAATAACAAAATTAATCATTAAGGAGTTAATGAATCTTTTGTTGATACAGGTACAAATGAAGATCACACAACAGAAGAACAGGAATGTGCGCTATTTTCTAAAGAGAAAACCTACGAACACAGAATCCAGGCGTAGCAAAGAAAGGAAAAAAAACAAGATCTGTGACCAGCCAGCTACAACGACAGCTTTGAGTCACAGATAGATCCTACAAGTGAACCAGAGCTGCGACCTGAGTCCCACGCGCGCAGCAAAGAGTTGCAGCTACATTCACCAATCAGTGAGAAGCCGCGACCAGAAAACTGCGGTTGCAAGTTGCACTCGTAGATGACGAACAATGATGAAAAAAATTGTTTACCCACGCACGACAAGACGAATTGCGAAAAGCAGGCGCAAAAACCTCTGAAGGTTCCAGAACTTCCTAAAAAATTTATGGAAGGACAACAACCGTTTTTTGAAACAAATTTTCACAAAGCAACAAAGCCGTATGTTCCACCAATTCCGTTTCTGCACTAACTCAACAAAAGCAAAATGGATAAGTCATTTTCTAAAATTTATGATATTTTATCTAAAATTAATGTAAACTTACCTTTGTTTGACATGATTAGGAACATTCCATTGTACGCCAAATTCTTCAAGGAATTAAATACTCATAAGCGTAAGTATGAACCTAATGAAAGGTTCTTGTTTCGGTCATGGTAAGTGATGTACTCCAAAGGTGATTACCTCATATATTAAAAGATCCAGGTAGTTTTAATATAAACATTACTATGGGAGACACTAAGATTGAAAAAGCAATGCTCAATCTAGGAGCAAGTATTAATTTAATGACATACTTTATATACTTGTGTTTAGGTTTAGGGGAATTATAACCCACAACCATGTCTTTACAACTTGCAGATCGATAAGTTAAATGCCCACGTGGTATTGTGGAGGATATACTGGTAAAAGTTGACAAATTAATTATTCCTACAAATTTTGTGATCTTAGACATAGAGGAGTCACCAAACCAAGATCAGGTTTTCGACCATGTGCATGTGTTGCTTGGGTGACCAATTATGTAACTGCAAAAACGATTATTGATGTTCATAATGGAAAACGAACCATGACAGTTTTAGGGGAAACCACTAAATTTAAAGTTTTTGATTCTATATCTTTCCCTGCTAATTCTAATAACTTTTTTGCAATAGATGCCATTGACTCTAGTGTTTTTTTCTAATTTTATGCAGGATAAGGTGGAGGATAAATTAGCAGTTGCACTGACTCTCAAAGATGGAACTGAAATCGACAACCAGGAAGTTAAAGAGTTAATTGAAAATCTCAACAATACTGATCTACCTACTGAAGAGGACATAACTTCTACAATACACATCCCATCATCAAAAAGTGCAGCACAAAAACTAAAACTCAAACCACTTCCATCCACTCTCAAATATGCGTATCTAGGTGCTCAAAACACCCTGTCGGTAATAATTGCTTCTGACCTTTCTCAGAATGAAGAAAAAGAATTAATAAAGGTGTTAAAATTCTACAAATAAGCTATATGGTGGACCATCGATGATAAAAAGGGGATTAGTCCTGCAATGTGCATGTATCACATTCTCTTAGAATAAGACACAAAGCCAAAACGGGATGCATAGAGACAACTCAATCCGCATTTAAAAGAAGTGGTTCGGACTGAAATTTTAAAATTGTTAGATGTGAGAATTATTTACCCTATCTCAGACAATAAATGGGTAAGTCTGGTACATATAGTTCCAAAGAAATCAGGAATTACAGTGGTGCGAAATGACAAAAATGAATTAGTGCCAACAAGAATGACCACCAGATGGCGAGTATGCATCGATTACAGAAAACTTAATACCAACACAAAGAAAGACCATTTTCCACTGTCATTCATTGATCAAATGTTGGAAAGGTTAGCTGGTCATGATTATTATTGCTTTCTTAATGGTTTTTCAGGTTATAATCAAATTCTAGTAGCACCTGAGGATCAAGAAAAGACCATTTTCACATGTCCCTTCGGCACATTCGCGTATCAAAGGATGCCTTTTGACCTGTGCAACACCCCTACCACCTTTCAAAGATGTATGATATCTATTTTTTCTGACATGATAGAAAGGTGTGTCGAGGTATTTATCGATGATTTTTTTGTTTTTGGAACTTCATTTAGTCATTGTCTGCATAATTTAAATAAAGTACTTAAAAGATGTGTAGAGACTAATTTGACCTTAAGTTGGGAGAAAAGTCATTTTATGGCAAAAAAGGATATAGTCCTAGGGCGTATTATCTCTAGTAAAGGTATAGAAGTTGATAAAGTCAGAATTGATGTGATTGCATGTTAGGATTATGCTCAATAGCAATAGTGTAATAGTGTATTTGATAACCGATCTCATATAAATAAAAGTTATTTATGTTTTAACAAATCTTATAACAATTATATCAATTATCAATAGTAAATAATCATAAGGTCAAGAGATTATGAGAAACAAAAGAATTGTTCGTACATTTGGATATGTATGAGATAGACACAATTCTTTAGTTAGTCTCAAATAATATTAACAACTTAAGATACAAGGTTGGGTGCTTTTATCATGTTAAAGTTGTAGATTCTTTTGTTAGCATTTGAGCGGGATCAAATGTTATATGATGAGTCTAAAATCATCGAAGTGTCTTTGGACAAAAGAATTTAGTGCACTGGGTGCATTGAATAGGATAACTGTAGAAAACTTTATCTGCAACCGTCAGTGGATAAAAGTGTTCTACTGAGACAATCGGAGAGTCTATCTCAATCCTGAGATAAATGATGGACTTATGGTTGTATGCGTTATCATTTGAGTTGTCAATAAGTACGATTATATCGCATAGTATATCCTCGATGGTTTGGTGGTATTCACGTGTATATCAATAGAGGACATCATTTATAGAAATGGACATCATGACTACATCTAGCAAATGTCAGTTGAATACCATCATATGGATGTTTTGAGGTATTGGATATTAAATCTTAACGTTGAGTTTTTCAATAGTGACTATTGAAACATGGCTTCTGAACAAGTCAAAATATTCAAGTTCGAAAACATGGTCATATGAATAAATATGGTAACTTGGAGAGCTGTAGATGGTTTACGAGCTATTGGCGATTGCTGGTATTTTTCACGAGGATACACTTTCTCCACTTAGGTTGTCTAGGGTACGAATTAGTATGCTCACTCATTCTATCTTTATTTAAGAGTTCAATTTTAGTTCTTTAGTGGAATAAACTAAAATTAATGGATCGAACATAAGTGAATAATTTATTGATTGTGATTAGGTTGTGCCTATTGGAGCTTAAATTTAGATAGCCCATCAAGATCCCCAATCCACACGAACTTAAATGGATCACTAGTTATATACTACCGGATCATTTATTTGATCCATCTTAAAGAATTGATTTTGAAATTTATTCCAAAAAGTTTTTGAGAGGTGCGTTCTTGTGTTGGATCAAGATACGCGGTAACTCATCAAAATACCTGGAATGGGCGACCAAGGGCGTGTGACCCCTTGAGCGGCCCTAAGGGATGTTTTTAACATCCCGTAAATATATTGATAATATAATTAGCACATTTAATATAAATGAGACTGTTGAATTATATTAAATATATTTATTTAAAGGCATGTGGACTTGTTTCTTTTTATAAAAATGGGTCTAGTTCACCTATGGACTTTTTGTGGAGGCCCAATGAAATTAATAAAATGGAAAAATAAAGTTTGGCCCATGCCAATTGGGTTAGGCGGCATTAGCTAATTATTTTGTATTATTTTATTGATTAATTAAATGGAAATTAATTAATTAATTAATTAAAAATAAAAATATTTTTCTACTAGGAATTAGATTCTTAGTTTCATACTATTGTTGATAGTATGATGAGAATCAAAAACCGTATTTGATAAGTGACAGACAACTTAAGTTGTTATCAAATCAAATTAGGAAATGTTTTTTTTATTTTAATCAAAACTTTAAAGTTGACTTTTAAGTCTCTTTTGGATAAATTTTGATAAGTCACTCAATTACAATAAACTTCTAATTGTGATTGGATAAACCTTTTTAGAGTTGGGATAAGGTTGAACTATAGCTTGAAGAGTTTAATGATGAAACTGGAATCCTCCCTACACAGGGAGAATTCAGCCACTACTTATAGGGAGCTAGTGGAGTTCGGCCCACCTAAGGTTTTTAGTTGCTTCGTGTGAGGTTTTGTGAGCTTATGATAGCCAAGAATAAACCACACCCACTCTCAATCAAAAGTGTGAAAAGTTCGTCCGAGAGAAAAGAAAATAAAGAACAAAGTGTTCTAGTGATTCTAAGTTTCTCAGGAGGATTTTTTGAGTGACTAACAAAAAAGAAAGTTTTTTGTTTCTCATCCTCAGGTACGCAATTCAAAGAAAGGGAGCCTACATTCCAAGGTGATCCACATTCATAAAGGATTGGAAGATCTTATGGTTCATAGTCGACGTAACATCAAAGTTCACGTTTTTCAAAAGGTATGGTATCTTTTAATATATATATATAGTTAACTATGTGTTAAGATCTACTCTTCTTTTTGGAAAATTTTTAAAAAGTAGCAATGCAAAAATTTGTTTTTTGCACCTTCCGCTGCGCTATACTCCCGTTTTTCCTACATTGCAAAATTACCACCACCAATGTTAGTAAGGGGAATAAGAAGTTTTCTTGGACATGTAGGTTTTTATATGCGCTTTATAAAAGATTTTTCGAAAATTAGTCGTCCTTTATGTAATCTGTTGGCCAAGGAAATCGTTTTCAATTTTTATTCTGATTGCCTTGTTGCATTTGAGACCCTGAAAAAGGAGTTAACTTCAACTCAAATTATAAAGGCACCTGACTGGTCCTTGCCCTTTGAACTAATGTATGATGCTTCTGATTATGCTATAGGAGCAGTACTAGGACAGAGAATTGAGAAAGTACCTCATGTAATTTACTATTCTAGTAGAACTTTAAATGATGTTCAAATTAATTACACGACAACTGAAAAAGAACTAATAGCTATAGTATTTGCATTAGAGAAATTTCGTTCCTATTTAATTGGCTAAAAAATTATTGTATATTCTGATCATGCTGCATTGAAATATTTACTAACAAAATTTAATGTCAATCCTAGATTGATTAGGTGGATTTTGTTACTGCAAGAGTTTGATTTGGAAATTAGGGACAAGAAAGGAAGCGAAAATGTGGTGACAGACCATTTATCACATTTAGATGCTAAAGCCGAACCTGAGGCTTGCATTAATGAAAAAGAGCTACCAATCAGTGAATCGTTTCCAGACGAACAACTCTTTTCTACACATAAAAAGAGCCCTGGTATGATGATATTGTGAATTATTTAGTTATCAACATAATCCATCCTGATTTATCTTGAAGGAAAGAAAGCGATTTTTATCCATGGTGTGTTATTACTTCTGGGATGATCCTTATCTATTCAAACATTGTTATGATCAAATCATAAAGAGACGTGTTCCAGAAAAAGAACAATATAGTCTTTTGAGGTTTAGTCATGAGCTCGATTGTAGAGGACATTTTGGAGCTAAGAAAACTACTATGACAATATCGCAATCCGATTTTTTCTGGCCTACTTTATTTAAAGATGCTTTTAATTTTTGTGTTACTTGTGACAGGTGTCAAAGATTAGGTAACATTACCAAGCGAAACGAGATGCCGTTATCAAACAACATGGTGGTAGAGATGTTTAATATTTGGGGAATTAATTTCATGGAATCATTCCCTACATCTTACGGATATAATCACATCCTGGTAGGTGCAGATTATACGTCCAAATGGGTAGAGGCAATTGCCACACGAACCATTGACAGTAAAACTGTGCTAAGTTTTCTTAAAGATATAATTTTTACTAGATTTGGGACTCCAAGGGCAATCATTAGCGATGGGGGAAGCCGCTTTTGTAGTAAGCCTTTTGAAACCTTGTTCCGAAAATATAACATCACCCATAGAACTTCCACACCTTATCATCCCCAAACTGCAGGGCAAGTAATCGCCAAATTAAGCTAATTCTGGAGTGAACGGTAAGAACCTCAAGAAAAGACTGGGCAATAAAATTAAACGATGCTTTATGGGTATATAGGACAACCTTTAAAACTGAAGGGAGTTTTAGAAAAGATTTTGATTATCGTATAACATAAGGAATTGGGTTTTAAATTTTTTTCTTATATTGGAAACCTTTTTTCAATCAGGAACGAGTTCCTGTATATACGCAGAAAAAGACTTTAGAAACTACATACATTTTTCTTGATTTTCTTTTTTCTGATTCCTCGATCTACCACCAGATCTTTCGAGCTATGACCCGCAGTCTGACAACGTGTATGTGGGCACGTCATGGTAAAAGATGGAGGTCACGTGAAAAGAACGCCGGCCTAATCCTGCAAAAGAGGGGAGAGTAAAAAAAAACCTTTTTTTCTCTATTCTTCTCTCTTTAGTGGCCGAATTCTCTTTCTTTTTCACTTATGCGTTAGGTTGATTTTTTCTAACTATATAACACTTATATAGTAGTCCTTTAGAGTTTTAGTTTTGACCAAATCAAAATAAGATTCCTAATCCCTTTTTATTTTAGTCTCCCTAAAGACTTTAATAATTGACTATTATGACTTTTAAAATAATCAAATTATTTTAATTCTTTTGTCCTAGTCACTATTTAATCACATGACCTCATATTTAATAAATAGAATTAATAATTAATAATTAATAATTTCTATTATTTTATTAAATATTTAATTAATTAAATATTCACATTATTTAATTATTCTCTTTTATTTAAATCGCATTACTTTCGTATCACTATTAGTTGGACCATCCAATTAATCTACCATGACCCTCGTTACCAACAACCATAAGGGTTAGCAAGGGGACCTAATGGACCCACAGTTTTGAGCTCCAATAATATTTAGTAATATTAATTAAAAAATCTTTAATTAATATTTCACGATTATTAATCTCGGAGTTATTCCACTAAAAACCCGAGACTGCACTCTCAGAACTGTAGATGTGTTTTTACAATCTGAAATCTCAGTGTCCATTGATATAGCTTATTGCATATTGTGTGATCCTCCACAAATAGTTCATAATTAGAGCTGGGTCATAAAGTCCGTTATATCCCTCCACAAATAGTTCATAATTAGAGCTGGGTCATAAAGTCCGTTATATCCCTCTAGAAATATCTTTTTCTTTAAGTACCATTGATTCTCTAATGAACAGTTAAATCCTGTCTTCCTTACGGAAGAAGGAGAGCGTTCATAATCGTTCAAGCCCCGAATCAACCATAAAGGGAACTACTCATCTACTTCAATCAAGAAGGAATGGATTCCACTATTGTGTTCAAACCTTCCCAGCCACAAGCCAAACCGCAACCCCAAGATACGGAGGTATTGGTCGAGATTCACATCAACCTCACTTATGGTAAATCAAAAGTCACGATCTAACCTGAAGGAGTCGATAAGACACTCAAGATTAAGATCACCTATAAATAGCCATCGTTTATCGATTATATATGAATCTCATCTACTAACGGATCTTGGTAAGAGATTCATATAAATCGTGGCACAGTCCTACATGATCTCATCATATTAGGTGCCTCTATTTTCATGTCAACTACATGAGCAGTATAGGATAAGACCACCGTACTTTATATAATGGACCGCAACAGTAGATCAATCACAAACAAAGTACCCAGCTTTGTTCGCTCTCTACGGACTCTTTAGATTGCATGTCTCAAAATGAATCCTATCTGTATATGACTATCATATACTCATTCTGAGATTACATCTTGCAATCTAGGATGTTCTTGTACAATACGAATGTATTACTGAATATAAAACATTTATAAACTAGAATGATAATCTGAATAATTCTTATTAAATATTTAACCATTTACAATTACATGCTTTAGAACATAAATCCCAACAAAAACACCTATTGGTATAAGTCCATATCGATTGGTGTTTGGAAATGCATGTCACCTACCAATGGAATTACAGCATCAAGCTTTATGGGCGATCAAGCATTTGAACATGGATTTGAATTAAGCAGGAGATGCAAGGAAATTACAACTAAATGAATTGGAAGAATTGTGAAATGAAGCGTACGAGAACGCCAAAATTTATAAAGAAAGAACAAAATTATACCATAATAAGATGATAAACCGAAAAGAATTCCGGCCAGGTATGTTAGTACTTCTTTATGTCTTATGTTTGCCTCTTTTTGCAGGAAAATTGAAATCCAAATGGATAGGACCTTTGATAGTCAAAACTGTATTCCCTCATGGAGCCATAGAGATTTTAGATGAGAAAATGATGACCACCATGAAAGTAAATGGGCATAGGCTCATGCCTTATTTTAGAAAGGATAACGGGGTAAGCATAGAGAATCACCTACCTTAATCGATGAAGTCAAAGGAACCGTCTCGCCTAGAAGTTAAATCAAGTGCTTGGTGGGAGGCAACCCACTCAAGTTTTTTTTTTCTTCCTTTAATTAGTTGTAATTAGTTGTAATTCATGAATAATCCATCAGAAGAAACAATGAGACAACAATATCCTCAATTATTCGACTGAGGTAAAAATTTCGAGGACTAAATTTATTAAGAGGGGAAGAATTGAAACATCCTTAATTTTCAGTAATTACGAAAAATACCCTTAATTATTGTTAATTATGTGAAAATGATGTAATGTGTTTACTTGAATTAATTTTTAGGTATACAAGTGAACCAGGTGGGAGCGGTCCAGAAATAGTGCATGAAAAGAAAAAGAAAAATGCTGGCAGTGCGTATCACGACCAGGGATCACGGTGTGCAGCTCGCGGTGAAATTAAGGATTTTGGGCAGTGAGCATCGCGACCCAAGACCGTGACCAGTGATCACGATAGGGTGCTCGTGATAAAAATGGCGAAATTGACCAGTGAGCATCGCGACTAATATCGCGACCAGATACCGCGATTAAGGCGGTAAAAATGCTCCAGTGAGTACCGCGACCAAACGACGTGACCACAGGTCACGATACGCGGTCGCGATGACCAAAATTTTATAAAAAAATAAGAGACGGGGAGAAGCTTCATGAAGAAGCCAAAGAAAAGAGAGAGACCAGGAGAAAGAAAAGAAGAAGAGAAAGAAGAGAGAGAAAGAGGGAAAGACAAAGAAGAGAAGAAGAAGAAAGAAGAAGAAAGGAAGAAGAAGAAGAGAAGAAGAAGAAGAAGAAGAAGAAGAGAAAAAGAAAGAGAAAAAGGAAATCCATAAAAGAAAATTTCGTAAAAACGGTATTCAGGTTGGTGTACATATGTTATTCGTAAGTTTGATTGAATTTATTTGTGAATAATCTTTAAAAGTGATTTTGAATTTCAGAAATGTGATTTATATTGAGTTTAATGATTATAATTGACAAAAAGATACTGTTATATTTTGTTTGCTTTATGTTATATGTTTTGAATATTTTGTTTACAAATATTGATTGATATTGATTTTGAAATAATTGAGAGGATTTATGCCTTATAAAAAGTTATTGGATTGTTGAACATTGAATACTTTGATGATTTGCGATATCTGGAATTTCTGAATAATGGCCTTGATATATGTATAGGGGAATATGGATATAGGAGGTTGACATGTCAATTGGGTGCACTTAACAGTACTGCACTATGATTCCTAATGATTATGATGATTATATAGGGATACCATTTCATTTTGAAGTGGGAAACCTGACTATATAAATAGGGATACCATTTCATTTTGAAGTAGGAAACCTGACTGTGTAGATACGGATACCATTTCATTCTGAAGTGGGAAACCGACTGTATATATAGGGATACCATTTCATTCTGAAATGGGAAACCCGATCGTATAAACCCGTAATACAGTCCTGTAAAACCCTGTTATATGTATCAGAGGCCCAGTTAAGAAATGAAAAATGGAATTATTGAAAACCATGAAACGATTTTGGAATAAATAAATTTTATTGAGATGTCAATCCTGAAATATTTGAAAATGTTTTAATTAATATAGTTTCAGTATTTGAAATATTATGTTTGTTTTATGAATGTACGTACGTTACTATGTATTTCTGAAATTTAGTTCAATTGTTTTATCTGATATTAAACAATATTTTAGTATACACCCAATAAGCATTATTACTTAGCGCGTTGATTTTATCACGCGTAGGTAATAGAGATACCAGCGGAGAGAAAGACTGAAGAGGTGATAGCTGCTGAAAAAGATTTAGAGTCACATTACTTGGGTAACTACATTTAAACTTTGTTTGTATAATTGTTTATTTTAGTATGCATATAGAGAAGTTTGTAAAGTTGTAATATATGAGTTTTGTAAATATTTGTATAATAGTTTATGTTTTTCAAAGTTTTGTAACTAGTAATTATGTTTTGTTTTATTTGAAAATGTTTGAGGAAGTCGCACTATATGGAAGAGTGCGCAAATAATTGAGAAATGAATTTTGAAGTGTTTGATATTATATTGTTTGAGTTTTGTGGAAAACAGAATTTTTGGAAAGTCAGAAAAATAGAGGAAACTCTGGCAAATTTTTTTTTTAAATAGTGATGGGCTCACTGTAAAGTATTTTAAATATAATAATATTGATTGGTTTTACAAAAGTTTTCAATATATAAATTAAGTTTAGAAAAGTTTTGAAATCGGGTAGCGCTCCTTGGTTTGATCCAGGCGGGTCGGGTCAGGGGGTGTTACAGCCATCGTTTGTCGATATATATTAATCTCACCTACTAACGGATCTTAGTGAGAGATTCATATAAATCGTGGCCTAGTCTTATATGATCTTATCATATAAAGTGCATCTTTTCTCATATCAATTATATAAGCAGTCTAGGATAAGATCATCGTATATTACATAATGGACTGCAGCAGTAGATCAACCACAAATAAAGTACCCAGCTTTGTTTACTCTCTACGGACTTTTTAGATTGCATGTCTTAAAATGAATCCTACTATATATGACTTTCATATACTCATTTTGATATTACATCTTGCAATCTTAGATGTTACTCGCACAATATATAAATGTATGAAGAAATATAAAACACTTTCATTTGAAGGATAAATGTTTAATTCTTATTTATGTCTAATAACATTTATAATTACAAGTTTTAGGCATAAATCCCAATAACCTAACCATAATAAATGCTCCTGCAGACCCTTGTCACCTGTCAAATCAATGCCATAACGCCGACTAGAGTACTGTCTCAGCCAAAACTGCATGCATTTAATGCACCTGATATTATTAAATACGCATGCATTTAATGCTAAACATGCCTTCATAGTGACATTAATTGCGATACGACCTAAGCCACATAGCCAGTCTTTTCTCTTGAATACCGCTTCGAGAATATCATGATTAAGGAGAGGAATAAGCGATCGACATTGATGCTTCTGCCTGAACATATCCTAACGGGGAAAAGACCAGAAGAATGTTAGTCCCATGTAAATAGCTCCAACAAAGAGGAAAGTTGATAAATGAATTCCAATTTGTTGACTATTACTTATAAAATCTTGCTCTATAATCTGGTTGGATCGTGTAGTCCAAATAATCCCGTACCACGACGTATCTAGAATAATAGTGATTAACGACAAAAAATACTTGTACAAACTAGAGAAGTAACCCCATCCCCAATAGTCTAAAGATTAAAATGAAAATTTTTGGAATAGTCTAAACCATTCATGAATATTACAGTTGATGGAATTACGAATGGAGTTGGTATTACCAGTTTTTTTGTAGGGGAGGGTATAAAATATGTAGGGGAAAGTCGTGTATCTTTTTATCTCTTATTATATTTATTTTTTTTAATAATTTTCTATTTTTTCTTTTTCATCTTTTTGAATTATAATGTTTTTTTCCATACTAAAACCCAATGCTCTATGATATTATTACAAAAATACTTTTATCATACTAAAACTAGCTTGATTGTCAGAGTGCAATCGTCGGCGTAAGTCTGACACTCTTTGATAATCTTTTTTTATTGTAGATATCGTATTCGATAAGTCCATTTACAAGTTGAGGCTATTATGAATTGGCTTGACATAATAAACTGTAATTAATTAATTATAATTCACACATAAGTTAGATAAGTTCTATGAAATACATCCGAAATTTCGCACTGATTTGGTCAAGCCCTCCCAACTGGATAAGACATATACAAACTTCAAATCACGATTGCATACACCTAATACATCTATATGTCCCCTTTCTTGTTCGATACCTTGGCTTATCAATATCAGATACAGTCACTTGTATGTATGTTCCATCTAACGCTCCTAAACAACCCTAAAAACAAAAGACAATTCATGTTTTATATGGGTAACATGAATTTTATGTAATGTATATAAGTGATATGTTTTGATTGATACCTTAAACCATCTCCACCTAGAATCTGTACAATTATCTAGAACTGGGGTTGGTTTGACAAACAGGACGTCTTCCAAACGCAACAATGCACGCAAAACTAGATGGACATACCGACTGATTGTTTCACCCGACCTATAAAATCTAACCTGAATACTTCTATTTTTATTATGGTGTGCTAATATGTTTACAAAAATAACAACTTGCTCCTCAATAGTGACATTACCATCATCTAATAACCCCTCACAAATTTTCAGCAATTCACACAACATTGCAAAGGCATTCCTATCCATTCGCAACTCCCATATACAATTAGTATCACTTACACGTGTGATACATTGTATTTCTTTTGACCTAATATGGAGTCTAGAAAATACCCGTTGACCTAAATTCCTCCTTTCAACTTACATTATATTGTGTTCAATTAAATAAATAAGGGTCGCATCAAAACACATCATCATGTGTGTGTAAAGCCTCCATGCTCTAACGAGTATTATCAATTGATTGTTACGCTCATCCATATCTTAATAATGTACAAATAGTTATATATACTAGAGTTAGCATACACAAAATAATATAAAAATAAGAAATTCAGAATAATGTGAAATATGTGAATTTCATGTTTGTGCTTCACATGTCTCTATCAATTGTGGCTAAAAAATTTCATCTTGTCACCCAAATATAATAGCAATATAATAATAATCTGATACTTAGTAACCTGCAGTGAAGTTTTCTTCACTTATAAATACAATAACAATCTTATAATTTACAATAGCAATTCAAAAAATATTGGTAAGTTTTGAATAAATACGAGTTATATATATATATGTGTGTATTTTTAGTTCAAGTCAGGGTACTCTTTATTTTTTATATAATGATTGATAGGTAGGATACTGGTATATCTTTTCTCACTCAGAATCAAAAGATAGAAAAACACTTTTAGAATTATTGAAGCACTCTTTACTAGTAGTGGCAATTGCCATCATCTCCGTATATATCTCTTTTAATATAATCATCAACTTGATGTGGGTGCCTATTATTATTTTTTTTAAAAGTAAAAGTACTTTCTAAAGCAGAGAGAAGAAGAAATGAAGAATCTTAATAAATTAGCTTTTTGAAATTCTCCAGGAATCATCATCCTTCATGATTTCTTTAGATTAATGTGTATTTTTAGTTCAAGTCACCTGATTTTTAAAATGTTTAATAAAGATTTGTCAAATGATGAAGATTAATGTGTATTTCTATCTCCTGGTATATCAACAAACAGTTTATATGCATGATTTAATACCAAAAGAGAAAAAAAAAAAAAAAAATTCTGGGTGAGTACATAAAGGAGAAGAGCAAACTGGCAAGCAGCGAACAGAGATGGCTTGAGATGGCTTGATGAGGGGAAGAACGACACTGGTGTGGAAGAGAGGAGATGAGAGGGAGAGAGTTTTGGTTAGGGTTAAAGTGAGATTTCTGATGAGAGAAAAAAAATTTTGGTTTTGTTTTTCTTTATATAGATGGTTTATTTGTAATTTTTAAAATAAATAAGGGTATATGAGTCATTTTCAACCTTATCCCATATCATGAGACTGGTTGTCCGAGGGTCTAACATGGGATAAGAATTTGTGTTTTTTGTCCCACATTGTCCAATGTCTATATCGCGCTAAACATGGGACATGAATAACTTATCCCAAGTTGTTCTATTCTGTCCATATACCAAACGCACCGTAAGATATCATTAAGCGACTTTGCCAGGTGGCATCGCTTCTCCTCCTTTGCCATGCATGCCACCTACTAAACTCTCTCAACAAAGTCAATCATTTACAACATGTTGACTGAAACGACGTCGTTTCCTTTTTAAGTTTTTTTAATATAATTTACAACATGCTTATTGCCGCTTGGTGTTTTTATTGCCGTAAAATCAGTCGTTTCTTTGCAAAATTAGCGCTACGATGTCGACATCCTCCATGGCTCCTCCGCCACCCAGAATCTCTAGACCCGACTCCCCTGCAGACGAACCCACGACGATGACGACTACTACTACTACAACTCCCATGGGCCCACCTCCTCCCCAAAACCCCAACCCTAACCCTGATAAACCCTCGGACGATGCCCAATCAAGTGAATCGCAGCAGCAGAGCTCTGTGCCTTACACTATTCCTGAATGGAGTGGGCCACCCTGTCACAGATTCTATTTGGAGATCCTCAAAGACGGCTCCATCATTGAACAATTCGACGTGTAATTTCATTTTTTATTCGTTATCGTTTCAGTTTATCTTGAAAAACAAATTTGATGTTTTTGATCGTTGAAGTGTGATCTCTATGCAGTTGCAAGAAGGGAGCTTACATGTTTGGACGGGTAGATCTTTGTGATTTTGTTCTCGAGCATCCCACCATTTCTCGCTTTCATGCTGGTATGTATTTTTATTCTCACTTGTGACTAAACTTGCTATCAGTGCCTGTCATGTAATATGTCTACTGTCTTATTTAGTGATATAATTCTCCCATAAGAATTGGGCCACTCTAGCGGTAAATATGAATTTTAAGCTCTGATGCACTAGAGTTTATGTTCAAGAATATACGAATTATGTAGACTTTCATTTATTGAGATTGCTGATTCTTTTCTCTTTTTATGCGTTTCTTACCAGTTATTCAGTTTAAAAGAAGTGGAGATGCATACCTTTATGATGTGGGCAGTACTCATGGTACTTTTGTCAACAAGAATCAGGTATCAAGACGCCAATTTTTAGTTGTCTTTAGTGTATATCCAAGTGCATTGCATTGATTGTGTTTTAAGTATGTAAAAAGGTTTTGGTAATGAGGTTAATCTTTCATCATTTTGCTGGAAATTTTTAAATTTGAATGTTTTAATGGGTTTCTATGCCAATGTTTGTAAGTTAATCTCAAACTGTCAATGCACATGCACTGTGGGTTTGAGAAATTCATTTCTACTTGTCCTTACAGTTTTAATCTAGTGATTCAAAGTAGAAGTTTCAGACTCATGGTCATAATACAAGACAGAGCTTCCTTATTTTCATAAATATAGCATTTCCTTTAACATCTTTAAATCCATATCAAACAAGATGGTATATTGATGACTTGGAATTTTTTGTCTTAGCCATTTGACTATATCAAAGTTATGTTATCAATACTATCATAATCCATGTACATTGTCTTCTTTTATAAAAAACTAATATGTGCTTTTGTTACGTGATTTAGGGTCTAGTTGTGTCTGATTTTTTTTTTCTATGCTTTCCCAAATTAAACAGGTAAAGAAAAGGGTTTACGTGGACTTACATGTTGGTGATGTCATTCGTTTTGGCCAGTAAGTGAAATATGACCAGATTGTATTGATTTCTTAGTCTTTTTTTTTCCCCCACACTCATCCATATTTCAAGCTTAATTTGGTCCTATTCTATGTAAGTCTTTGTTTCATTTGGTTTGTAGGCTTTATGTAATATATTTTTATTATTGCTTTTGTTTATTCTTTCACAGGTCATCTCGGCTGTACATTTTCCAAGGACCATCAGAATTGATGCCAGCAGTAAGGCTTCTATGACAACATTTAATTTTATGTGTTGGCAAGTTCCAAATTTACATATTGCTTATCACGAAGCATTATCATCTATGAAGCTGCTACTTTGGCTGAAGAAAGTGTCCTATTCTAGTATATTGGGAAGATTTTGCAATATCGTTTTCTCTTGTCCAAATATAATTTCAAGCTGGAATGTTTCACTGTAGTAAGGAATATGGATCTCTGTTTACTATTAAGGGGAATAAAAAATTTATTTATAAATCAAGAGTTGTATTGGGTAAAGTTCACTTCTGGGCTTTAGAAAAGAGGATGTAGGTTTTTTGGGTTTCATTGTGCGCTTTTGTTTATTCTAACCTAAAGGTATCTTGTTCTTTATTAGTCTTAACAATTGGAAAGCAGTTGTGATGTAAGTGCACAGGTTGTTTTTTCGTTTTCAGAGGCTGAGGTTAGAGTTTCGTTTTCCTTTTGTGTAGTTGAGCAATCTTGTTTTTGTTGTTGCTCTTGTGGACCCTTACTTCACATATAGCTTTGTATTTTCTTCTTTCTTTTACAATACTGTTTTTGTTTCCTTTTTAAAAAAAATAGAGTTGTGTGGTATACTACTTTCTTTTTCCTGTTATTTCTCCAGTTAGTATTTCAAATCTGGGATTGCAAACTTTTTCCTTTCTTTTCTTTAACCTAGAGTATGAAGCTAGTTTTTAGGATGAAATATTTAAGAAACTAGCAAGCTTGAAATCAATAGTTTTGGCGTCTCAGTATAAAACCCTAAATGTCTGCTATCGCTTCTCAAACAAGCAACTACACTAAAATTGATTTTTACACTTGATATCTGTTCTATATATCAGTCTTATAGTATAGATCTATTTCTACTAACTGTTCTATTTGACTCGCTCCTGGAAAGAATTGAGAACAGATAGTAGAAATAGATCTATTTTGCGCTGTTAATTTGTCATTGGTTGATTGGTGTATTATCATGGTTAAGTTTGCATGTATGTTGAAATTGCTATATCATATTATGCGGTTTTCTGTTATAGGAAAAGGACTTAAAAATTATTAGAGAATCTAAGATCCAACAAGAGATGTTAGATCGTGAGGATTCACTTCGACGAGCCAGACTGAACACATCTCTTGCTGACGGTATCTCGTGGGGCATGGGAGAAGATGCCATTGAAGAAGCTGAGGTTTGCATGGAAATAAAGTTTGAATTGAATTTGGATATGAATGATGTTGTTTACTTTCTAAAAGAATTCACATATTAGTTACCCGAAAGGAAAATTACTGTTGTTCTGTAAGAATTTGGAAAGCTGTAGTCTACTCTTTTGGTTTTCAAGGTTTTTTTCTTATTAATTTTCTTCTAGATATTAGAACGTAACAATATTAATTTGTTTCCCTGGTTTAATGAACTTTGTATTTTATCCTGTGTTTACGAATTTAATCTATGTTTATCTATGATGTTTATGCATGTAGGAACATGTGTAAAAGCAAGATGGTTAAAAAGAAAATTGTTATTTTTTCAAAAAACAAAAAATTGTTATTTTTCTATACATACATATAGTTCGTTTCACCTGCGAACACTGATTGTTTGGCAGCCAATTTGAAGTGTTTGAAATTTGCTAAAAGAATTTGAAACTGCAGGTTAGTGTCAGAGGCGATAAATATATTATATTTATGTAGTCATTATCCTATCAATGTCCTAATATTTGAAATTTCAAACCTGCTATTCTAACCAGCAGTTAGATTTTGATTGAATGAAATAGTAAAAAAACATTTAAAAGCTATAGTTTGTCAGTAAAAGCGCCACTGATTACAGATGAATACTTCTGTTTCCTTCAACTCTCTCACCTATCTTTTTCTTAACAACAATAGTTTCTCTCTCCACTTACTCTCTTGCCTCACTCTGTTTTCTCCAGCCATAACTCTCTCATTCTCTGATGGATAGGATAAAAGATAAGGAATAATTTCCGTGTGTGTGTGTGAGATCTTTTTATATTGCGTTGCAATTCTAGTTTGAAAGTCCAAACATTTTCATTTGAATTGCTTCTTATGTCATATATACTGTTAGTTATAAATTTATGTGTGTTGATGTGAGCTGAACAGATTTCTTGTTTGTCTACCCTACTTATGGCGATGTTGGATTTTTAGGATGATACTGATGAAGTGACTTGGCAAACTTACAAAGGACAGCTTACAGAGAAGCAAGAAAAAACCCGCGAGAAAATAATAAAAAGGACTGAAAAGGCAAGTGGTTCTATCTTTATAACTTCTTTTCTAGCAATGAAATTTATAATTTAACGATGAATTTTTTCCCTCCATTAAATTTTTGACTTCTTTTCTAGAATTATTAATCTCCTTAATGATTATATTTGGTCCTTCATTGCTTTTATCATCTTTGGACTACTCGACTTACATGCTGTTTTCAATTGCCATATATCGGATATTGTCTTGTGCTGGAATACAAATTGCCCAATCTAAAGTAGCTTCCTACCTGAAATTATCAGTATAATTGAAAGTTCTTATTAATGAAAACAGACATTTACTAAGAGTTTAGACCTATAAACAAGGATGGTATGTTACAATCTAGTTTGAGTGATAGATAAGAAAGAAGAAATCCTGACATGGACAAATTATAATAGCAAAAAAGTGGATGAAATCAGGAAAGTTATCTTGCATAAATTTGTGATTTTAATTGCACTTGGTTGATTGTGTTACACCTCGACTGGAAGGTCAGATGTGATCAAACTTATCGTTAAATAGCTTACAAAATCTCCAAATATATATAAAGAATTCTTTATTATTTTCATCTAACCTCTCAAGTTGAGAGATTGAAGAATATAAATACTAAAGGAAGAGATTTTCCTTCCTTAATACACTGCCCAGTAAAATAATAAAAGTAAAAACAAACAGTCCTAAAGGATTGAGTAACAAACCTACTCAAATCCCTTTATTATAGCTAACTACTAAACAGCTAACAATACTAACACTACTTTCAACACCCCCTTTCAAGCTGGAAGGAAAATGTTTTTCATTCCTAGCTTGTTACATAGATTTTCAAAAATATTCCTAGGAAGAGCTTTTGTAAGTATGTCAGTAGTTTGAATAGCTGTAGGAGTGTATATGAGTTGCATACTCCCTTATTCTAGTTTCTCCTTGATAAAGTGCCTGTCAATTTTCACATGTTTTGTCCTGTCATGATGAATAGGATTTTTAGCAATACTAATAGCAGCTTGATTATCACACAACAACTTAATAGCTTTATCCATAGGTGTCCTGAGTTCTGTTAACAACCTCCTCAACCATATTCCTTCACAAATCCCATGTGCCATAGCCCTAAACGTTGCCTCAGCACTACTCCGAGACACCACCGATTGCTTCTTACTTCGCCAAGTAACCAAGTTACCCTATACAAATGTGCAGTAGCCTGAAGTGGACCTGCAGTCTGTGAGAGACCTTGCCCAATCCGCATCTGTAAAAATATTGATATTTCTATCCACATTCTTCTTGAAAAATAGGCCCTTTCCTGGTGTCATTTTCAACTACTTTAAAATCCTGAACACAACATCCATATGTTCTTCTGATGGGTTATTCATGAATTGACTAACCAAGCTAACCGAGAACCCAATGTTCGGTCTTGTATGGGAAAGATAGATCAGTTTTCCCACAAGATACCTACCCTTATCCACCGGAACACTTCCTTCAATAATACCTAACTTCATAGTATAATCCCTTGGCGTCTCTGCAGGTTTACATTCAAGCATCTCAGTTTCTCTTAGCAAGTCTAACACATACTTGCGTTGAGAAACCACAATGCCTTCTTTAGAACGAGCTATTTCCATGCCAAGGAAATATTTGAGACTTCCCAAGTCCTTGATTTCGAACTCCTTAGCAAGAAACCCTTTTAACCTCTGAATTTCTTCATCATAATTCCCTGTAAGAATTATATCGTCAACATAAACAATGAGAATTGTAATTTTACCTTCTGAAGTGTGCTTCACAAACATGGTATGGTCAGATTGACATTGAAAGTAACCAAATTGTTTTACAGCCCTTGTGAACCTTTCAAACCAAGCTCGTGGGGATTGCTTGAGGCCATAGAGGGATTTTCTGAGCCTGCACACATTTTCACTCTTCGAGTATGCTTCTAAACCTGGTGGTACCTCTATATAAACTTTCTCCTCTAAATCTCCATTCAAAAATGCATTTTTCACGTCTAATTGGTGTAAGGGCTAGTCCAAGTTTGTTGCCAATGAAAGTAACACCCGAATTGTGTTAAGTTTTGCTACCGGTGCAAATCTGTTGACCGCACCGTTGACCACCTAGAAAAGGGGTTGATGATGAAAAGAAGAGTAGATTGTTTAATTAGGGTTTTTGTTGTTCTTTCAAAGAGTGAAAGAGAAGAGAAGAGAGGGTTGCTGTGTTTTTCAAAACAGAAGAGAAATGGGGCTGCTGGTGAACTTCACAAAACCCAAACAACGTCGTTTTGGGTTTTTCATTAAAACACCCAAAACGATGCCGTTTTGGGTGTATAAAGAAAAAACTAAAAAGCGGTCTCCGTGGCCGCCTAGGCGGTCGACCGCGGTATATGGCCAATTTGGCCATATTTGGTACGTCGGCCGACCGCCTAGCGCCTAGGCAACTCCTAGACGGCCACGTAGGACGCGTTTTCAGACACTGAAGAGGATTATTAGAGTCAGAAGGAGGCAAAACAGTAGCACCCTTGTTCCGTCTTGTAAAACCTTTTTGGAACAGCTGGACTGGTCTCTCACCACTTTCGATAAGAGGTTCAAACTCAACGTCCGTAGAATCAGCGTCCATAGGATCAGGAGTTGAGTCCTCTTCCTTACTCAAAATCCACTACCTCTTCTCTTCCAACCGTAACTGATCTTCTTTCTTACTACTCATCACCCTTGGAGAGGAACCATAGATACATCCTCGTAAAAGTAAAACACCTGTTCACATAACTGAACATCCATGAACACATAGTATTTTTCTGTAGGAGGGTGAAAACATTTATAGTCCTTTTGGGAATTAGAGTAACCAAGAAAGACACATTTAAGAGCACGGGGGTCTAGCTAACCCTACGAAGAGAGTGCACGTGTACATAACAGCACAACCAAAAATCTTGCTGCAAAGATTGAGAGCAGAAGGAATAGAGTGAAATCGTGACAACATCCTGAAAGGTGTTTGATAGTCAATCACACGGGCAGACATTCAGTTGATGAGAAAAACAACGGTCATGACAGCATCAACCCAGAAGCGTTTAGGAACATGTATAGTCAAACATAAGGCCCGAGCCACCTCAAGGAGATGATGGTTCTTACGCTCTATTATGCCATTCTGTTGTGGTGTGTAGGCACATGTTGTTTGGTGGAGGATGCGATGTTGTTTGAAGAAATCAGTACAAGTCTTATTCACAAACTCACGACCGTTATCGGAATGAAACACCTTAACCTGAGTATAAAATTGTGTGACAATCATTTTGTAAAATTGAGGAATAACATGTATAACATCACTCTTAGACTTCAGCAAATAAACACAGCTCACTTTAGTGCAGTCATCAATAAAAGACAAAGTATTTATGATCTGAAACAAAAGGATTAGAAAAAGGACCTTAAACATCAGTATAAGCACATGAAAAAGGAATTGTACTTTTATTGAAACTCACTTTAAAAGGATCACAATGATTTTTAGCATAAATGCATTGTTCACAACCTAAATTAGAAATTGTAACATTGCAAAACCACTGAGGAAATAAACGTTCTAAATATGCAAAAGATGGATGTCCCAAACGACAATGCCATAAAAGAATCTTCTTCCTATCAGATGTCTTTCTCTCTATTTGAAAACCATGGCTAGACTCAGATTTCAACGCCTTAGCCTCCTCGAAGTAGTAAAGACCTCTTCTCTCCTTACCAGTGCCACGTATCTTCGTGAGATTGTCTTGAACCACACAATGAGTAGAGTAAAAAGTTACAGAATAATTTAGGTGTTTGGTAATCTGGCTAATGGAAAGAAGGCTATTAGAGAGACTAGGTGCAAGTAAGACAAAAGACATGAAGAATATGAGAGAGAGTGATTCTAGTCACATGATCAGTAGCCCCCGAATCAATTGCCCAAGTATTATTAGCAGAAGGAATAAAGGCCAAATTGGATTTACCTACTTGAGAAGATACCCGTGAAACTTGTGAAGCAGAAGATGGAGAAGTGTTAGCAAGGGCTACTTGAGGAGATTTCTGGTTTCTCCTCTCAGCTTGCGTGAGCTTAAACCACTCCGAATAGCCATGTTTCTTTTTGCAAACATCAACTGTATGTCTGGTACTATTGTAGCGAGTGCAAAGGTGAGTATGCGAATCAGTAGAACCAAGAGAAGGAGCACCTAGAGGGGCTGGCCAAATATTGCTTCTCGGGATAGCTAGGGTTGAAGCCTTAGGACGATCTTCAGTACCCATGGTGATCTGTCTCTGTACTTCGTGATGGACCAATGAATAGGCTTCTAGATTTGGTAAAGGAGAAGTGGTTGGAACACGACTACTGACTTGATCCAAACTGTGATCAAGACCCGCAAGAAACATATATATTCGATCCTCAACTATACGCTTCATTTGTTTCTCGACATTGACTGCACATTTCATATCGTTAAGCCTTTGACACTAATTCCATGAAAGTGAAGTTCAACACATTATAGTATTCTTTGAAAGGTCGGCCATCCTGATGCAATTGAAAGGTCGTCTTCATCAGATCGTAGACCTGAGAAGAATCAGAGGCATCAAGGTAGCTCCTCTTAACCGCATGCCAAACTTCCTTAGCTGTTCCACATTGCACAGAGTGTGACATTAGGATAGGAGTCATGGAATTGATTAGCCAGGATTTAACTAGGGAATCTTTCGCTTCCCATTCATCATAGGCTGGATCATCCTTTGCAAGTGCAGTCTTCTGCCTGTAATATAGCCCTTCTTCTTTCTGCCAGCAATATGCATCTCCAAAATCTTAGACCAAATACGATAATTGGTACCATCCAATTTAATATGGATTTGGGAAGAAGTCACATGAATGGTGATAGTGGGATGACATCTTACTATCAGGAATTATAGAAGCGTTGGTGTCTGGTACAGATGGAATCTTGTCAGATATAATTGATGGCTAGGGTTTGCGGCAGAAGAGTGTTGGGTGCAGGAACTGGCAGCTGTTAGGGCTGCAAAAAAAGAGACGGCGGCTGCTGGAACAAGCGGTTGCTAGGACTGCAGAAAAGAGGCAGTGGTTGCTGGAACAAGCCACTGCTAGGACTGCAGAAAAGTGGCAGTGGTTGCTGAAACAAGTGGCTGCTAGGGCAGCAGAAAAAGAGGCAGCTGTTGTTAGGGTTTCAGAAAAAAAAGAGGCAGCGGAAATTCTTTACCTTCAACAACTCTGATACCAAATTAATAATATGGCTGAATAAATACAAGATACACAACCATTAAGGTAAGTCAACTATGCAATAACTCCTAGCTAAATTAGAAAAAATAATATAAAAAAGGAATATAATAATATATACACACTAACTTTATAGCTCTTAATAATCACTCTCGAAATTTTTTCTTTTTTTAGCCAAAAAAAAAGTTTTTGGACAAAAATGCCCATAACCTTTAGTAACCCACACCATCATCATAGAGAGAGAAACCAAAAATTAACTTGTAATTTCAGTCTTTCTTTCGTTGGCTTAAAATCATGATTTTATGTAATAATATGTGTTTAACATATTCTATCCGTGTGTTCCGTCGATTAATTTGCTTGATTTGCTTTATTTCATGTTCCCAACAACATTACATTTTAACTTTCAGTGTGTAATCCATCTTTAATTTTAGCATGTAATCTACAGTTTGTTCTCAGCGTATAATCCTTTGTTATTTTAGTTTGTATTCAGTGTGCAATTCTTCTTTAATTTTATCGTGTAATCATTATTTATTTTAGCATGTAATCTTTAGTTTGCTCTTAGTGTGATGTAGAACACTTTCGAAAAAATTTTGAAGCGAAAAATGATTTCGAATTTTGTATCCAGTCGTTGGAATCGTCTCGACGAGGAGAATAAAGTTTTACCAACAATTATTTCTTAATAACGCATAGAGAGAAAAAAAGGGAAAAAAAAAAAAAGAGAGAGAGAAACTTAGTGGAGGGAGGGAAAAAAGTTAAAACATAGGTTAGGGTATTTTGGTTAGGTAATTGGCTAAAATTTAAAAAAGAAAAGAAAAGAAAAAGTTATTGGGGTTTGATAAATTTAAATTTTACACTAATTTGAGAGTAAAGTGGGGATTTTCTCTTTCGAATTATAAATAACAGTCTAAGGCCATGTTTGGTACATTAGACTAGGACTAGGATTGGATTATTTTAAGTTAATATAATCCTAGTCTCATGTTTGGTGTGGGAAGGGGGATTGGATTATTTAATCCCTTCATAAAAATAGTCCCATTGTAAATGGATTATATAATTCCACCTATCACCATGGTGTTATGTAGTCCCATGCTCTTGGGATTAATTTTTTTAAATAATATTATTAAATAAATTTAAATGGCTTATATAAATAAAATACAATTTTTATATTTAATTAAAAATTTATATAAATTAGAAATATTTTCTTTAAATATTCATTTAAAATAAAATGGTATAATAATAATTTATTTAATATATACAATAACATAATACAGATTTATTAAGACTAAAAAGTATTATTAACTATATGAGTGAATGCCACATAATTTTAAATAGTTTTATTTATTTTTTATTCATAAAATAATATTTTAACCTAATTTAATTTTAAAAATTTAATGTTTTAGTTGATTTAATATGATTTTAATTTAATTTAAAAATTTTATTTTATGTAAAAATTAATTTAATTCAATTTGATTTTTTCCAATCTCATATTATACCAAATAAAAGACAGTACTATTTTTAGTCCAATCCATACTGCATCAAACACATCACAGTTCTAATTTAGTCCAGTCTAATCCAATCCAATTCTATCCTATCCCATAAAAATAGTTCAATCCAATCCCGCACACCAAACGTACCCTAAAGGAACAAAATAACATAAACTCCTGATGCATAGGGAACCAAAATAACATAAACGCCTGATGCATAGGGAACCAAGAACTGATCACCACTGAAATGCTAATCTAAAATCTATGGAACTAAAATAACTCCATATATTAAAGAATCAAAAGTGAACCAGCAGTCTACTAAATGGACTGAACAACTAAGAAAAATAGCTCCTAAAACTATACGAGAGCACCAAAAACTGCTCTCAGAACTTGACTTTTGATGTATAGTATCCCCCCAAAAGAATATAAACATAGCCAGCCCCAAAATGTCCAAAGCAAACCCAAAACCCTTCCCAATTAGAATGTTATAACCTGTATGTTGACTTGGTAGAGTAATTGCAAGCAGTATAATTTAAATTATACTTGAGTAGTGACATTGAATCATATTATACAAATGCCTTCATTTCTTGTCAAGAATTAGATATTTATATCATGTTATACAAATTATTATGAAATTCTGCTTACTTATTAATACTATATTTTTGTATGATTTGTGGCCTCCTGTAGCATCACTGATATGTATTCCCAGCAGGAGGAAAAAATGAAACCTGAAAGATAAAATACTGCTTGATTGTTGATTGCTGAAAAATTTAATTGTTTTATATGGATGTTGCATTAGCTTTACATAAGATTAGTTTACCAGCAATTAGGTAATAAAGCCTTTATACATGTAAAGGTGTTGTTCTCTTCTGTTTCTATTTTGAAATTGTGCTGGTTTTGTTATGTTCATCATTTTTCTGGCACAGATTGCTCATATGAAGAAGGAAATAGATAGTATTCGTGTTAAAGACATTTCTCAAGGTGGGTTGACACAAGGGCAACAAACTCAGATTGCTCGGAATGAACAAAGAATAGCGCAGGTGGGTAACCAGTTTCTGGTCCTTAACTTTTTTCTTTTTCATCTTAGTCTGGTTGATGGGACTGGTATTCTTCTTCCCTCCCTCTCGCTTTTCACATTTTGTTTTACTTCTTGACATCCTATTGTTGATAGATCATGGAAGAACTTGAAAACTTAGAAGAGACGTTAAATGAAAGTATCAGGGAAAGTATTGGTGCTCGTGGTGGAAATATATCTCATGGTAGGAGGCAAGGAGTAGCAGAAGATGACGAAGACATTTCAAGGTAATTTGCAATTGCAAATTTCCTTTTTTGAAATGGCAACCTGTGATTATTTATGCAATGAATGAATAGAACTGTATATTATGATTGCATCTCCTTGCCAAAACTTTGTGACTTTTGTGCTGAATCACGATGTTTCATTTTGTTTAGCATAGTTATAATGATTCATAATTTGCTTCGCCTTGCATTTATATATTAAATTTTGCTTTCCTTTATTAAGTGGTCAACACTCAACAGGATAACTGTCTGCTATATTCTTAAAAAGATCATGACCTTGAACTGGAACTGTAGTTAATATTTGTGATGTTTTGTCATTGTTCAGCGATGATGATGAATTCTATGATCGGACAAAGAAGCCTTTAACTCAGAAAGCTGGTGAAACCCAAATAGTTGAAACCGCTGATACTCTTCTTGACAAGAGAGATGCAATCATGAAAGAAATTGAAGACAAGAAAGAGTCAATTGAGAGAGAGAGAAACAAAATGGCATCAGAAACTGCTGTAGAAAATGAAGCTGGCGATGCACTTGATGCCTACATGTCTGGGCTCTCATCGCAGCTAGGTAGGGGATTTTGCATCTGAAGAAAATTCTAGAATTGTTAATGCTTTATTGGTATCCTTTTCAAACTGGTTGCATATTTTTCCTGTAATTGTTCTTATTCCTGTACAACTTTTGCACAGACAAAGGGAGAAAGCGACAAATGCATACATTATTACTGTATTAGAAATTGTGATTTATTATATAAGATCCCTCCTCCTTCTAGAAGTGACTTTATTTATCATTAAATTATGGATGTTTTTGTTCAACTATGCTGGCATGTGGTATCTGCAATTTCTCATAAACATTTAAAAGTTCCTGTAATTAGTTTGTGCCCTAAGGAGCCAAGAATCAATTACTTGAAACTGCTAATAGTTGTGTCCTTACTCCTCGTAATTTCTAATCATGGAAATGATTTGTGTATGTTGGTAATAACTTGGTACATTTTTTTGTCTTTCTCATTACATGTTTTTATGTGGATTCTTCTCCTTTTGTATCTTATTTTCTCAAAGTTTAATTCAAAGTTCTGTTTCCCTGATAATGTATTGGTAATTACATAATCTTTTCTCAACTCAGTTACATGTACCAATCAGTCATATTTCTCTTTTATTTGTGGTTATTGAATTCATTTTAAATTATTTTGGCTCTCTATTCTACTGCTGATATTCAACATTTGTTGTCAGTGCTTGACAAAAATGCGCAACTTCAGAAAGAATTGTCCATTCTCCAGTCTGAATTAGATAGAATCTTCTACCTGTTGAAGATTGCTGATCCAATGGGAGAAACCACCAAAAGAAGAGATACAAAAGTTCAGGAACCAAAACTTCATAAACCTGAAATGCCAGCTTCTGTTGTGAAGCATAAACCTCCCATTGAACCAAAAAGTGGTGGATCAGCAAAACCAATGAATGATTCCATGCAGAAAGAAAAAACTCCTCCAGTCACTGCTGTGGAATCAAACGAGAAGCCAGGAGCTGAAAAGATTGGCAGTGTTGCAGATGAGGGTAAAGCTGCTGTTTATACTGTTGTGAAGCCCCAATGGCTTGGAGCTGTAGAGGATAAGGAAATGAAGAAGACCAAGCAAGAAAAGGAAGAGGTTATAAATACTCAAGAGCCTGATCAATTTGTAGACTATAAAGACAGGCAGAAAATGCTGAATGCTGATGATACTTTAGTTAAGGACTCAGGGATGGAAACTGCTGACTCTGGCCTGATTATAAGGAAAAAAAACCAGATTGAGAATTGTGAAGGCATTGACAATAAAGACCTTGATCATGAGTCTTCGTCTGCGGGACCTGAACTCAAGGCAGAGGATGCTGTGGCACTTTTACTGAAACATAAAAGAGGGTACCATGCTGAAGACAACGAAGAAACGAACCAATCTAGGAAAGATAAGAAAAAGCCAAAAAGAGTGCTTGGCCCAGAGAAGCCTTCATTTCTGAACAGTGATTCAGATTATGAATCATGGGTACCTCCTGAAGGTAGGAATCGATATTTCTATAGTTGGTGTTATATAAACAAAAGCTGATTTTCAATTATAATTTTGCTCTATTCATATTCTCTTCCTGATTTTGTGATTTTCATGTTATATTATTTAGGTCAATCTGGTGATGGACGAACTGCACTTAATGAGCGCTATGGGTACTGAAGTAAGATGCTTGTGGTTTAAGGAGGGGCACCTAAAAGTTACATGCTATTCGGATGGCTGATGTCACAGTCTTCAAGATGTCATTGATCAAGTTAAGCTGGAGGTATATCTTAGAATTTTGCCCTTTTGTGGCCCTTAATGGAAATAGAGTGATGCTTTATGCTGTTGTTGTCATTGACCAAATTGAATATTTTCGAAGTGTGTCCAGGGTTTATGTTATCATGGAGAGAAATAGGGGTAATAGGCACCTAGTTTGATTTGGCAAGAAAAATGACAGAAAGCACTTATATAGAATTATTATTATAGAAATGAAGTTTTGCAATAATGCAAATTGTGCCCATGCTCTTTTCTGATTTTTTAATGTTTTCTTCTTTGAACAGTGAGGGAGGCTGTGTCTCTCTCTCTCTCTCTCTGAGGTGATTATTTTTTTCAACTTTAGCAAAGATTTGAGAATACAAGGTAATGCAGAAGAAAGATTAGAGAATGCTAAAATAGCTTCATCCTCATCGATCCACCTTGAGTTTTGTTATGCTTCTTTGTTGGTCCTTGTCAGGAAATCATAAGCCTTTGCTTGTTCTTGAGCTATTTTTCCAGGTCTTTCGCTCACGATCTGTTGTTTGAGTCCATAAAGGACAAACGGACTTTGTTGACATAGAAAACACCTTCTTCATGTTTTAGAAGGCTATAATATACTACATTGAGAAGGTTAAGTCTCATCTCTTATCAGCTCTTTAACTGTTTAGTTGAAAGATCCTTTGATGCCTTTGTAGTCACATTGGCACTCATTGTAAATAAAACCGGTAACGTGTATACTTACTGTGCTGTCTCTCTTAATTAATCTTGTAGTACATAAAGAGGACAATTAGTTGTAACATTATATGAGATCTTAAATTTTTTTTCTTGACTTTTAACATTTTCGTCTTACATTTATCCATTTATGATATCATCAGACCGTCCACATGACATTAATTAGAATGAATTTAAGATAAAATTTGGAATATGTAGCATTATTCTTAAAATTTTAATACAGTATTTCTTCCAAGACTAACACCTCATAACCAATATGCTCCCCTTCATATGATAATGTAGATGTTTCAACATTTTTGGAGAGATTTTCGGTCATCGAATTCTAATATTATGCACTAACTATTCATACCACTCTTTGGGAGTTCATGTATGTAAGAAGAATTTTGATGAGATGTATTGGTTCTCTCTCTTTCAATATGGTACTCCGCATGAAAATTCTTAATCATCTTCATGGTGACAAAAAGTATATTATTTCACTTCAATTGATCTGTAGACAAAGGATTTCAAATTTTTTTTTTTTTCATATGTTTTCATCTCAAAATTCTTGTGTATAAAAAGTATATTGTTGGATATGAAGGCAACCAAGAGGGAGTGAATTGGGTATTCACAAAATTTCTAGCCACAAAATACACTTTTAAAAATGGTATAAATGATATATCAGTGTGCAACAATGAATATAAGTAATTAATATTAGTTCTAGTGTATTTTCCTTTCATTTAAGAATTTAAATTTTACCGTATGCATTTATCAGTATGTATAAGTAATTTTTTTTTCATTATAACTTGTAATTTTGTAATTGTATCAGAAGATTGCGGGTACACCAAACTTAAAAAGACTTCACTATAATTGAATGGGCTTTCAGGTGCTTTGAACCTTTTACACAGCTCTTACTTTCTTTTTTTTTTTTTTTTGTGAAAGGATACAACTCTCAGTTTCAACCTTACATTCGAGAGGTAATCCTACGCTTTCTTTCAAGCACAAGACTTCGAGATGTAATTTTCGCTCTCATAAACTGTACAAGTACAAATGTGATTACAAGAAGATTTGACTCTCAACAACAATAATTATAAAATTTAGGATAAATTGTAATGAAGTAACTTACGTTTAACCATATTATAATCAAATCGTGAGTATAGTTTTAATGACACGTTAGTATATTTTACTAGCTGGTTGACTGTTAGAGTTGATGGTCAATCAATAGTCAAAAAGTAATATGATTATTTTTGTCTTAATTATTTTTAAAAAAATTAATAAAATTTGAAAAAAAATTAAATGAATTTCTACTGTCTATCAATCTTGATGAATGGTGAAAATTGAACAATTTAGAAAAATTGAAAATAATTAAAAAAAAAAAAAATTGTTCTTGATGGGATGAAGATCCAATCTCCTACCAAGAACCAAAAAAAAAAAAAAAAAAAAAAAATTATGGAGCTGGATATATGCTCTAATTGATGGAGCAGATTCAGCTCTAGAATTTATTTATTTTTTCATTGGCGTTCTTGTAGGTGGAGATAAAATCTTCATATTGAATCTCCACTTTTTTTTTTTTTCTAAATTTTTTATTTTTCAATAATCTCCACTATCCATCAACTAACGGTAAGGTATTAACGTGTAATTAAGGCTAAACTCGCGATTTGGTTGTAATATGGTCAGACGTTAGCGTACTATATTATAATTTGTCCTAAAATTTAAGCTCTAAAAAATATGGAAGCACAAATATATATTTTATACGTAAGAATGGAAGTTTATTGGCTCAAGAATCTTTAAATTGTGATGTTAGAGATGATTTTTAAGCTCTTGAAAGTGCGAAACTCTGGTAGAAGGCATAAACTCATTTGTTCTTCCATATTAGGGATCATCCAAAAAGTTTTTTCATACCATTAAAATTTCTCAAAATGATTCAAACCACATAATTCTGCGTCGTTTAGCTATTTATACCCTAACGACAAGAAAATTTGATCATGTCTTACTTATAACCTTTCATAGACTTATTTGCATCATCATATTATCTTATATTAACTCATTAATTTCTCTAGCATTAATCAATTCATTCAAAGTTTACAACATTACCTGCATTGGATTTGGACTGTGATTGTTGCGTTTGCAACTGACTTGAATGAAGAGGCGCATTCTGCGTAATTGGCTGTGAAGCGTCTTCATTGACATTTTGGGTGCTATTTGCAGCTTCATTGCCTTCCATTGTGGTTAAAACCTGCAAAACAAATCAAAGGCTAGTTGTCAAAAATTTGTTTAAATGATTAAAATCAAAAAATTACTTGAAATATATTTTTTATGCAAACCTTCCTCCTTTTAGGTGCAGCATTAGAGCTGCTACTAACTTTAAAATTCTTCCTCTTTCTTGAAGTCCTTGTTGCACTGTTGTTAACCTGTAGAAAAGCAAAAATTATTACCATTTTACTAGACCAAAATTGTACAACTTATTATTGCCTTTGCTTTGCTTTCATTTTAGCTTTCGTCCTTAGCCTTGCAGGTCCTAACATTGTGACCAATTTCTCCATATTTTCTACCCTTCCCACAACCACTATTTTTCTGTTTTTAGGGTTCATCATGACCTCTTTTCCTGTTCTCCTTAGGCCTTCCAGGCAGCTTCCTCTTCTTCAGTGGTAGCACCTTACCATGCATCGATTTAGGCCATTGGTCATCTGATGAAACTAGGTGGATTACATTTGAATATGTCTTAATATATGCATCCCTGGTTAAGTAGTCATCAATATAGTCCTCCACATGTAACCTCTTTGCAGTAATCACAGCAAACCTATGCTTACATGGGATCCTACTAACCTCCCACAGCCCACAATCACATATGCGTTTATCTAGCTTGACAATGTAAAACCTACAATAATCTTTTACTTCAAATTCATTGTTCAACGCACATAGGACTATCACAAACCTTGCTTCATCCTGTGTGTGAGCTATATTCTTCATGATCTTCGGTGGTATCACTGAATTCCATTTACTTGCTTGTTCAAGACGTCTGTTCATACGCTTCATCATTTTTCTCCTTAGATTTTCCATTAGCAATAAGGCTGGCTGTAACATCCATAATTTCGAATAAATATGAAAAGTATTGTTGAATTAATATGGAGTATGTGAATGTAATAATTATGATTTGAACGGTCGAAAACAGTGCACGAAGAAAAGGGTGAAAAACTGGACAGTGTGCATCGCGACCATCCTCGCGACCAGGGATCGCAATAGCTGCTTGCGATGAAAATGGAGAAATTGGACCAGTGAGCATTGCGATTAGAGACCGCGACCAGCGCTCGTGGTAGCTGCTCGCGATGAAAGTGGAAAAATTGAACCAGTGAGCATCGCGACCGAGCGACGCGACCACCGCTCGCGATGGCCCAAAATGTTTTAAAAAAATATAGCACTGAACGATTTTGAAGCGGTGGAGCTTCATAAACAGAAATTGAAAGTGAGCAAAGCTCACAAATATAACAGAAACAGACTTGAGAGCTCGAAGAAGAGAGAAAAGAGGAGAGAGAAAGAAGAGAGAGAAAGGAAAGAAGAAGACGAGAAGAAGAAAAGGAAGAAGAAAAGAGAAGGAGAAGAAGGAAAAGAGGAAGGAAAGGGTATCCAGGTTCGGTGTACACTCGTTTTCGAATTTTTCATTTTCCAGAATATTTTGGATTGATTGAATTTGGTTAATTTTGAGTCATTTGAATTATATTGATTATAGTTTATAGTTTGAAATTGAGTCTGGAATGATTTGAATCGCGAATTCTCGAAATATAGATTATATCTGAAATTTTGATTATAAATAATATTATGAATAGATTTTAATACGTTTTGACGTTAATATTGTTATGCAAATATATTGTTGAAGGTGATTTTAATTTGAAATGTATCGAAAAATGATTTCGGGGCATTTTGATTCGATATGGACTTATGAACTACGTTTGAATATATTTTTGGATTAATTTGATGTGATTATTGATTTAGAAATATATTCGTATATTTCCGTTATATGATATTTGATGAAATTTGAATTTCAAAAATATAGATATATCGATATGAACTGAGATTGAATAATTTGAAAGTTGAATTCAATGATTTTGAAAGAAATGAAATATGTTGACATTGGATTTGAGAAAACGTTTGAAATGGCTCTGATGTATATGTACATAGATATGGATATAGGAGGTTGACATGTCAATTGAGTTTCCGTCTGAACAGTACTGTGCCGATATATTCTGTTTGTGCCACCCTATGGATAGTACAGGCCCAAAGTGTCGGTCCTAGAGTTCTGAATTCTGTCATGGGACATTTACAGCGGGTGATTCCATTGGTGTTCCATTCTGATATGATGTTCGGCGGGTGGCCCCGTTTGTGCGTCTGATGCCGAACAACCCGTAATCTAGTCCGATAACTTATGTTATGTATGCCAGGAGCCCAGTTTGAAAACTGATTTGAGAAATTATGAAGATTTTGTCTATTGATTGATTTTGAATACTGTATTTGTTGAGTTTATGGATTTAATTTGACATGAACCCCATATATGCTGTATTGATATATGTTATTTATATGTTCGATAAATTGATAAAAGTATTTGATAGAGTATATTTAGATATACAATTTTGTGTACACCCACTAAACAATATGCTTAGCGTGTTGAGTTTTCTCACACGTAGGTAACAGAGGTTCCAAGGGAGACAAAGACAAAGAAGAGTAGAGACTGCAAGAGCACATCCAGAGTCACATTGTTCCTAAATATTTGGTAGTCCTTTTGTAATAAGTATATATGTTTTGATACAGCATGCATATACAGAAAATGTTTATACGTATTTGAAGAACTTCCGCTGTGTAAATATTTTATTATATGTTTATGATATTTGAATATATATATATATATATATATATATATATATATATCATCTTGTGATCAATTGATTTGGTAAGTCGCACTAAATTTGGAAGAGTGCGCAAAATTGGTTTGAGAAATTAGAAGTATTGATTTTATGAATTTTAATTATAAACAGGTTTTGGAAAATTAGAAAAAAAGAGGAAACGCTGACAAAATTTTTGGAAATTTATTTGGACCATTTTCAAATGTTTTTAATATAGTTTTAAATTATAGTTATATAAAAGTAAAAGTTAGATTTTAGTATATAGTAGCGTTCCCGAATTCGGTCCTAGCGATTTGGGTCAGGGGGTGTTACACTGGCAGTCCGCGAAGTTTGTCTATCCACGAATTGAACCCTTCTGTGATGTTGTTCATCGTGTGTGCTGACTTCACATGTGTGTCAAACAAATGCACATACCAACTTTCTAGCTTGATTCCCATCATGTAATTATGTGCATTCTCATGCACTTCCTTCAACTTCTCCATCCATTCCAAAAATGATTTTTTGTTGCTCACATTGGCTGCTCACTATGCATATGTCACTATCAGTTGGCCTTTGTACCTTTCTTGCATGTTTGCTATTATATGCCTAACACAGTAACGATTGGTTGCTGTAGGCCAGGGTCGCTCAATTTGCCAATAAAATTCCCTTATGTCTGTCTGTTATAAACGTGATTCTCCTCCTCTCCTCCAAGCCAATGTGCATGTGCAGATGTTCCAAAAACCAAACCGACTTTCTTTTGTTTCAACTTTAGTAATGCAGATTGCAACTGGGAATACACCGTTGTTTGCATTCATTCCAACAGCGGACAACACCACTCCCGAAAACCTCCCTTTCAAATGGCAGCCATCCAACCCTATTATTGGCCTACACCCTTGTAAAAACCCTATCTTTTGTGCCTGAAAACTTAAAAACAATGTTGAAACACTACATGTGCACCTAAGTGAGGTGTGAATGTGTTCACGAAAGCTACAGTACTAGGGTTGCATTTGTTGACCATGAAAACATAGTTATACAACTTATTGTACGAATCATGGTGGTAAGCATCTGTGACCTTAAGTACCCTATTCTTGGCTTTGTATATGGTATATGGTGGCAGTGTCAAGCCATATATCCTATGTATCTCATTCCCTAAAACCTTCACACTCACATCTGGGTTTTCTTCAATTAAAGCCTTGAACCTACGAGCAACCCACACTACATTTGCCTCTTGGTTCTTGTGCACCTTCATACAACAGTGTCTACTACTGAAGGTTTGATCATGAAAGTTGTCATATTATTCATAGGACTTGCATGAATCCTTTAACTACATCCCTCAACAGCACATGTAGCAGTAAACCTTTCCCTTACATTTTTAATCCTCTTTAATTCAAAACCTTCTTACACCACATAATCCCTAAGCACCTGTCTAAAATGTTGGAGGCTGTGAAATAGTTGTCTTACCTCTAAGTAACCTTCCCATGATGAGATTCAGCAAAGCGCTTACCCCGAGCCTTAAAAGGCTTGCTTCTAACTTTAACTTGTTCAACTTCATCATCACTTGACGACTCAAGCATCAGATCTTGGTCAAAGTTGAATGTGGCTGCATCAAAAAGCACATCTTCATCTGACTTCTTTGCCTGATCAGCCTCTTCTGTGTTTGTATCATCAGCCTCTTCATTGTTTGCATATTCATGATCTTCATTGTTTGCATCTTCAGCCTCTTCATTGATAGAACCTTCCATACCTTCCTCATTTTCATCATCAGCCTCTTCATTGATAGAATCTGCCCCACCTTTATCCTCTGCATCTGACCTTCAGATTTCACGAAACATGTCCTTACTAAGCAACTTTTCAACAACAAACTCATATGATGGTCTGCCAATATCAGACTCTATTTCAGAGATTTCACTCTCTAAATGTGGCATATACTCGAAGTCCACTTCAGTTGATGTGGAGACATTGCTTGTTCGATGACCTGTACCAACCGTTATTTCATCATCGGATGAGATGAACACTACCTCATCTGTGTTTCGCGTAGCTGCTATTTCACGTTTGTTGGAACCCTTTACTGAGTCAGCTGGTGGTGAAGCCTCATCAACATAATCTTCAGGAGGGGACCAGGCAAGTGGGAGCAGCTCAACATCAATTATGATCATGCCAACATTTTTAGATATGAACATCCTGAACAATTGTTGCAGGTCTTTATCATCAACAATGATTTTGTACTCCAAGGTATCTTTGCCTCCATCTTAAAATGTTCTGAATGATACGGGAGGGTGGAACATGCATACATATACACATCGGCCTAGAGAGTGGCCAATGTGTATATCTGAGGGTCATTGATAGTAAACTCTATTTAAGTGCCAAGAAATTTGGCACTGATTATGAAAGAGTCCATACCTATAAAAAATCAACATAAAAAGAGTTATATTGCGACAAATTACTCAATATACAATATATGATCATGCAGATAAGTAACAGTGTACGACATTTCTCTAACTATTTGAACAACAATATCATTTAAGTTCATTCAACAATATCCCTCTATTTTTTGCTTCTAAAACAGAACCCATACAACTCACATGTCACTAAACAAAAACCCATTCACTAAAATCAACCACATACAAATACTAAGAAACATTAAATCATCGAAACTCCAAAATACAATTTAACATTCTAAAAATCTGATGAGAACCTTGTTAGGAGGTCCACAAAGAATAGATGGAGAGAAGAAAATAATCAGCTGCTAAAGGAAGAAAATGGATGCTGGACAAGTGAGTACCGTGACCTACTGTCGTGACTCGTGGTCGCGCCAGCTGGTCGCGGTACCCACCGGAGTGAGCGACCCTGTCTGGAATAAAAATTCCACAAATTGGCAGTGAGTACCGCGACTGGCGGCCGTAGCTCGCGGTTGCGACCACAGGTTGTGGTACCCAAAAACGACCAGCTCTTTGCCCAGATTTTACACTTTTAATTAGGAGTTTATTTGGTGTTTGTTTCCTACAGCCCACAATCATGTTTAGTTTCCTTTTAAAATCGCACCCAAAACCAAAAAAAAAAAAAAAAAGGAAAACGAGCACATACCAAAACAAAGATGAAGATGATATGGAAACCACAGACGAAAATGATTTTTTTTTTAAAATAAAAATAAAAAAACAAATTTATACTGTCAACAAACCACAAATGTGATTCCAAACAAAACGATTTTTTATACAGCTTACCTTCACTTTAATAGAAGCTTGCTTTGCATGCAACAATGGAATTACTTTTTGCCATAAAAAATCAGCAGGTCCAAATTCGTTTTTTGAGAGCAAACTGGGTGAGTTTAGATGAGGAAGGTTTAAGTCAGTGTAGATGAGATAGGGTTAAGTCAGTTTAGATGAGAAAGGGTTAAGTTAACCCAATGCCTAACCTTTCGTGAGAGATGAGCACGGACCACAGTAAAGGGCACCAAAATCCGTTATCAGATGGAGAAAAGGTGAAGGGACGTGATAGGGATGAAGGGCAATGTCAGGGCATGTTGAAAAAACAAGTTGAGTTTTTTTAATGGTTTTTATTTCCCAAGGCTTAAAAATATGCTTTTACCCTTGACCCGTTGAAGCCACCGTTACTTTAACGGTGGTCAATGCGGTCAAAGGTATTTATGTGAAATTATGGAAAAACTGGCATTTTGCATGTTATTATGCTTAAACTCACGGTACCTTAATGCAATTCGCCCTTTCTAATAAAATTTCTAGCCATAGTATGCACTTCTAAAAATGTCTATGCAAATATAAATAGGACAAATTATAATAGAGTACCCAGATGTTTGACTATATGGTAATGATATCGTGATTTTAGTTTTAATTACACATTAGTACCCTAACGTTATTTGACTTAGTCAAAAGTAACCGTTTGACCAAAATTTTTAACTAAAATGACAAAAATACCCCTACTTAAAAATAAAAGATAATATTAATTATTAAAAGTTTAAAAATTAATTTTTTTTAAATGGACAGATCCATTTAAATTATTTTTTAAATTTTTAAATTTTTTAAATTTTAATAATTAATATTATTGTTTTAATTTTTTTAACCAGGGGTATTTTTATCATTTCAAAGTAAAGTTTTTTGTTAAGGATATTAATGTGTAATTAAAACTAAACTCACGATTTTATTACAATATGGTTAAACGTTAGGGTACTCTATTATAATTCGTTCATATAAATATAGATAATGAATATAAATTTGCAAGTTAGTAAAGAGATTATAGTGGTTACGCAACACTTGCGCACATCTACTCTTCCAAGTTTCACTAAATTTAGGCTTCCTCACTATCAAAAATCTTTACAAAGTTACTGCAGTGACTCACTTCACCTATCATACTATGCAGACATTTTCTTTTACTTTCAACCTACCCTTCCAAGTAAATATTGCACTCTTTTCACTTACAGTTTGATTGTCTGTAATGATTTTAAAAAGCAAAACTCTCATAAGAGTGGATATGAAATTTAAGAGCAAAGCACTTTGCTCAAGAGATGATGAACTCAAATTGGATTAGTTGAATACTAGAAAGCTCTTTGAGTGGGATTGTTTGAGGTCATAACGTCTGAAAATGGTCTCTTTTAATAGTGGGAAATTAAAAATTTCTCGTTTCTAGTTGTTGGAGTGCATTAAATGTGATTTCCCACCTACCAAACAATCGTGCCATGCCACCAAAAAGTAGCAGATATGAAAACTTAAAATGGTCTGTCTGGCGGATGATTTGGGAGACAACCGCGCCTGTCCGATTCCCTTTAAAACATGCTCAATTTTTAATTGTCAAATATAGAGCTTTTGGACCTATTTAGGGACTAAGTACCCATTTGAAAATGTTTAAAAAGTGAATATAATGAGCAATGGACTTAGATTGGATTGGATAATAGAACTAAACTTGTAAAAGTAAATTCTTCTCTCTCCTCCCTGACACTCTCTCTAAGAGTTTTCAGGTGATGGTCTGTAGGAGTAGACCCCGCACCTTGTGTGCATAGACCTCACTGTTTTGAGTGTTTTTGTTTCTTCTTTCTTTACTTTTTCTTCTTTGGGGTGGTGTTAGGCTTCTTTTCTTTGATTGGGGGTTCTGTGCTAGGGTTTGATACAGAGTTCTTGTTTGGCTTTTCTTTTTGTTGGTTTTGATTGTGGGCTTCAATTGGGGGTTTCTCTTCGTTTGAGGGCTCTCGATTGAGTGTTTTCTTTGACTAAAGGTCTCTGTGTGTAGGAGTTCGATGGATCCAGATGAGATATCGAGAAGGTGTGCGAAGTTGTCTTTGACAGAGGAAGATGGCCCTGTGGCTCAGATTGGCACATATCTTTAGGACAGGTATGAAGAAGCTGCCCCTTAGCTTGGTAGGGAAAGTTATCGCTAATAAATAAATCAATAGGGATGCCTTCAAATCATTTATCCCTATTATCTAGAGATCTACTAAGGCGGTAGAGGTAGAGGCGATAAGGGTAAACTTGTTTGTGTTTAGGTTTGGTTGCCCTTAGGACAAAAAACAGATATTAGAGGTGTTAGGATTATGCTTAATAGCAAGAGTGTAATAGTGTATTTCACAACCTTTCTCATATGAATAAAATGATTTCAGATTTAACAAATCTTATAGCAATTATATCAATTATCAAAAGTAAAAAATCATAAGGTCAAGAGACTGAGAAACAAAAGAATTATTCATACATCTGGATATGTATGAGGTAGACACAATTCTTTAATTAGTCTCGAATAAATATTCATAACTTAAGATACAAGGTTGGGCGCCTTTATCTTGTCAAAGTTGTAGATTCTTTTGTTAGCATTTGAGTGAGATCAAATATGATATGATGAGTCTAAATCTTTGGACAAAAGAATCTAATGCACTAGGTGCATTGAAAAGGATCACTGTAGAAAACTTTATCCGCAACCGTCAGTGGATAAAAGTATTCAACTGAGACAATCGGCGAGTTTATCTCAAATTCTGAGATAAATGATAGACTTATGGTTGCATGCGTTATCATTTAAGCTGTCAATGAGTACGATTATATCGCAAAGTCTATCCTTGTAACATCCCTAATTTTAAATAATTGATTTTGAATATGTGGATATAATATTTATGACGTGAGGGGTGGACAATTTTCCAGGTGGACCAGATGGAGCGGTCCAGAAATAGTGCATGAAAGAGAAGGAAAAAGTTGGCAGTGAGTACCGCGACCAGAGATCGCGATGAGTCGCTCGCGGTGAAAAATTGTGATTTTTTACAGTAAGTACCGCAACCAGTCACCGCCACCAAGGATCGCGCTGACTAGCTCGCGATGAAAATGTGGATTTCGGGCAGTGAGCAATGCGACCACCAGCGCAACCAGGTACCGCGATGGTTGATAGCGATGAAAGCGGTGAAATTACTCTAGTGAGCAATGCGACTAGGTGGTGCGACCACAGGTCGCGATGACCGAATTTTTATAAAAAAAATAAGAGGCGGTGAAGCTTCTCAAATAAGCAAACCAGAAAAGAAAGAGGGAAAACGGGAGAGGAGAAAAGAAAGAAAAGAAAAAGAAAGAAAAGAGAGAGAAAGAGAAAGAAGAAGAAAGAGTAGAAGAAGAAGAAAAAGAAGAAGAAGAGAAGAAGAAAGGAAGAAGAAGAAAGGAAGGAGAAAGGAAAAAAAAAAAGAGGAAAGAGAGAAAAGGAAGAAGAAAAAAGGAAAATCCAGAAAAGAAACTGTCGAAAAACGGTATCCAGGTTGGTGTACACATACTTTTCGTAAGATTTAATCGAACGGACTTGTGATTACTTTTTGAAAATGTATTGATTTTGAATTAATTGAGAGAATGTTATTGTATGAAGTTTATTTGAATATTGAAACTTAAGCATGTTTGTTGATTTATACACTCTGAAAACCCTAAATAACGGCCCTGATATATGTATAGGGAAATATGGATATAGGAGATTGACATGTCAATTGGGTGTATATATGGCAGTACTGCACCGAGATTCCTAATGCCTATGATGATGAAATACGGATACCATTTCCTTAGAAATGGGAAACCGACTGTGAAATACGGATACCATTTCATTCTGAAATAGGAAACCGACTGTGAAAACATATGGATACCATTTCCTTGTGAAATGGGAAACCGACTGTTTATATAGGGATACCATTTCATATGAGATGGAAAACCCAACTGTAAAACCCGTAATCCAATCTTGTAAACCCTGTTATGTGTATCAGGGGCCCAATTAAGAACTGAAAGTCAGAAAAAGATGTGGAAATAAAGAAATGTTATTGAAATTGAAACCCAGGAACTTTTGAATTACTTTATTTTATATAGTTTCAGTAATTGAAATATGATGGTTGTTATATATTTCTAAATTTCTGAATTTGAGATTTATTGTTTTATATTACATTGAGATTTATTTTAGTGTACACCCACTAAGCATTATTGCTTAGCGCATTAATGTTTATCGCGCGTAGGTAACAGAGATACCGAGGAAGGAAAAGATTGAAGAGAGAGTTGCAGACAGAGATCCAGAGTCACCACATTTTGGGTAGTCATATATTTCTGTATATTATGCATGCATATACAAGAATATGTAAATGTGTTATATATTTATGTTTTGTAATTAATTGTTTTATGATTTCTTTTTTTTTTTTTCATTTTCAAAAGATGGTAAATAATGAATTATGAACTGTTTTATTTTAAAACTGTTTGGAAAGTCGCACTAAACGGCAGAGTGCGCATTTGATTGAGAAAGAAATTAGAAGTGTTGAAAATGATATTGTGTTGGATATTTATTTGGAACAGGTTTTGGGAAATTTTTGATTTTCAATGGTTTGCACATTATAAAGTGAGTTAATAAAAGTTTTGAAAATCCGGTAGCGCTTCCTGGGTCAATCCAGACGGGTCGGGTCAGGGGGTGTTACATTTAAGTGGTATCAGAGCGCGGTTTAGGCGTTTTTGGACCAAAAGAGTTATAGTCTGTATATGCATGCATTGAATAAGGATGCCTATAGGAATGTGTGACTCTAATCTGCAGACCTCTCTTCTGTCTTATATAGGATAAAAAGAAATGGAAGGAAGTGGAGATAGACCTGAAAGTCCCGCCAGCGTGGCTGGGGGAGTATATAGAGAATCAGTAAGTCCTAGAGCGGCTGGACCAGAAGTTCAGGATCAGCCAGTATTTATGCAGCAAATGGCTGAATTCTTTTAGAATGTGGTCAGAGCAACGCCACGAAGATCAGCCATAGAACGACTGGCTAAATACAGACCGACAGATTTTCATGGCAGAAAAGATGAGGATGCATCTGCAGCAGAATACTGGTTTGAACGGACAGACAGAATCTTACAGCAGATGCACTGTACACCTGAAGTAAAATTGGAGTGTTCAGTATCTTTATTGCAAGATGATGCCTACCAATGGTGGACCTCCATTATACAGTCAGTGCGACCAGAGGACAGAACTTGGAAGTTATTTCAAAAGGAGTTTCAGAGAAAATATGTCGGTCGTATTTATCTGGACAATATGAAGAGAGAATTTACCAACCTGAAGCAGAGACAGCTTACAGTGACAGAGTATGAGAGAGAGTTTGTCAGGTTGAGTAAATATGCTAGAGATATGGTGGCCACAGAGGCGGATAAGTGCAGAAGGTTTGAAGATGGGCTGAACGACTATATCCGCCTACAGGTTATGTAACATCCCTAATTTCAAATAATTAATTTTGAATATATTAATATAATATTTATGATCTGAGGGGTGTTACAGGTTGCTGCCTTTGAGTTTGAAGATTTTACCAGACTTGTCTCTGCAGCTCTGAATGTTGAAAGAATCAAGAAAGAAGAGCAGGCCAGAAAAGACAGAGGTCAGCAGAGAATGGGAGCGGGGCCATCAAGTTCTTATCAACCCCAGAGCAAGAAATTTAAGGGAACGCAGTCTAGTGGTCCAGTGCAATCACAGAGGCCCATACCCACAGTCAGGCCGGGTCAGTCTGCTACATCAATAGCTAGTACCCCTAGGAGTACAGTTAGGGGACCAGCCCAGGCATTGTGTGAGCACTGCAGAAAAAGACATCCCGGTGAATACTGAAGAGTTACAAGAGCCTGTAACAAGTGTGGATCTCGTGACCATTTTTACAGGGATTGTCCGAAATACCAGTTTGCTCCTGTTCAGCAACCAGAAAGATCTGTCCCTACTACTTCCAGAGGTAAGAGGCCTAGTCAGGTAGGACCTAAAGGTGGTAGCCACAGAGGGGTGTCAGAATCAGTGGCAAGACCAGATAGTCGAGCTCCTGCACGAGTCTATGGTGTTAGGGCTCAGGAAGACAAGGATGCGCTTGACGTGATAGCTGGTATTATTTCTATTTTTGATACTACAGCTATTGCATTGATAGATCGAGGCTCTACCCATTCATATATATATGTGATACAATGCTGAAACACCGAAATCTGAAAACTGAACCTACTGAATATGATGTGTTAGTCAGTAATCCGATAGGCCAAAGTGTAGTTGTGAACCGTGTGTACAGAAATTGTCCTATTCGGATTCAGGAGTATGACTTCCCAGGAGATTTAATGGAGTTGCCATTCCATGAGTTTGATGTTATTTTAGGTATGGATTGGTTAACTAGGCACAAGGTGGTGATCGACTGTGAATTGAAACGAGTGACACTCAGAACAGCAGATGGTGCAGAAATCATAATGGTGGGTGAAAGGAGGGATTTTCTCTCCAATGTCATTTCAGCCACTACAGCCTGTAAACTGATCAAAAAAGGTTGTGAAGCTCATTTGGCTCAGGTGGTTGATTTTAGAAAGGTTGTTTCTACCATTCAGAATATACCCACTGTGTGTGATTTTGCAGATGTATTTCCAGAGGAGCTTCCTGGTTTGCCACCTCAGATTGAAGTGGAGTTTGTGATTGATGTGGTACCAGGTACGTCTCCAGTATCGATAGCTCCTTATAGAATGGCACCAGCAAAACTGAAAGAACTGAAGATACAGTTACAGGAATTGCTGGATAAGGGCTTTATTAGACCCAGTGTATCCCCGTGGGAAGCTCCAGTACTGTTTGTGAAAAAGAAGGATGGGTCATTGAGATTGTGCATCGATTACAGGCAGCTGAATAAACTTACTGTCAAGAATAAGTATCCGTTGCCTAGAATCGACGACTTGTTTGACCAGCTGAGAGGAGCCTGTGTTTTCTTAAAGATAGATCTCAGATCGGGGTATCATCAGTTGAGAATAAAAGATTCAGATATTCCGAAAACTGCATTCAGAACTAGGTATGGACATTATGAATTTGTAGTGATGCTATTTGGGCTGACAAATGCACCTGCAGCCTTTATGGACCTGATGAACCGGATATTCCGACCATACTTGGATCCGTTTGTGGTGGTATTTATTGATGATATCCTGGTGTACTCACAGACGATAGAGGATCATGACAGGCACCTCAGAGTAGTACTGCAGATTCTGAGGGAGAAGCAACTGTATGGCAAATTGAGCAAATGTGAGTTCTGGTTACCTGAAATTGCATTTCTGGGTCACATTATGTCAGCAGAGGGTATCAAGGCAGATCCTAAAAAGATTGAAGCGATTATGGAACGGAAACCTCCCAGAAATGTTGCTGAAGTTAGAAGTTTCTTAGGCTTGGCAGGTTATTATCGATGGTTTGTGAAGGGCTTTTCATCCATAGCAAGTCCGTTGACCAAGTTACTGTATAAAAATGTCAGATTTGACTGGACTGACAGATGCCAAGCAGCTTTTGACAGATTGAAGACGATGTTAGTTGAGGCTCCAGTCCTGATTCAGCCTGTTTCAGGTAAAGATTTTGTTATCTATAGTGATGCCTCACACCAGGATTTAGGTTGTGTATTGATGCAGGAAGGTAAGGTGGTTGCATATGCGTCTAGACAACTGAAAAATCATGAGCAGAACTATCCAATACATGATCTGGAGCTTGCAGCTATCGTATTTGCTTTGAAAATATGGAGGCATTACTTGTATGGTGAGAAATGCTACATATACACAGATCACTAGAGTCTGAAATATCTGCCTACCCAGAGAGAGCTAAATCTGAGACAGAGACGGTGGATGGAGTTGATCAAAGACTATGATTGTGTGATTGATTACCATCCAGGAAAGGCGAATGTAGTAGTAGATGCTCTGAGCAGAAAAGCACTGTTCGCTTTGAAAGCTATGAATGTACAACCACAGTTGAATCCAGATAATGCATTGGTAGCAGAACTGAGATGCAGACCCAGTTTGATTTAGCAGATTGCAGAAAAACAGAAACAGGATACTAGAATCCAGATGATATGTAAACAGATTCCATAAGGAAAGCATCCGGACTTCTCAGTTAGAATTGATGGTATTGTGTGTTTCAGAGACAGGATTTGTATTCCAGATGATGAAGAATTGATAAAGATGATCCTGACAGAGGCACACAGTACTTCGTACTCGATGCACCCAGGTAGCACAAAAATGTATAGAGATTTGAAAACTCAGTATTGGTGGTCTGGTATGAAGAAATATGTGGTGGAATTTGTGAATAAATGTATGACCTGTCAACAGGTAAAAGCTGAACACCAGGTTCCATCAAGATTGTTACAACCAATAGCAATACCTGAATGGAAATGGGATCGTATCACGATGGACTTTGTCACAGAATTGCCACTCTCCCGGAGTAAACACGATGCAATATGGGTAATAGTGGACCGACTGACAAAATTAGCACATTTTCTAGCTGTCCGAACTGACTATTCACTGGATCGACTGGCAGAATTATATATAAAAGAAATAGTCAGATTGCATGGAGTGCCTGCATCTATAATATCATATCGGGACCTAAGGTTTACATCCAGATTCTGGAAGAAGTTTCAAGAAGCTTTGGGTACTCGACTGAGTTTCAGTACAGCCTTCCATCCACAGACAGACGGACAATCAGAAAGAGTAATTTAGGTGCTTGAAGATATGCTCAGGAGTTGTGTAATTGATTTTGAAGGGAGCTGGGCGGATCACCTCCCATTGATTGAATTTGCATACAATAATAGTTATCAGTCGAGCATAGCTATGGCACCATATGAAGCACTATATGGAAGGAAATGCAGGACACCAGTATGCTGGACAGAGTTGGGAGAAGACAGGTTAATAGGCCCAGAATTGATTCGACAAACTGAGAAGAGGGTGAAGATTATCAAGGAAAGATTGAAAATTGCCTCTGACCGACAGAAATCATATGCAGACCTGAAAAGAAAGGAGATAGAATATGAAGTCGGTGAAAAAGTGTTCCTAAAAGTATCTCCGTGGAAGGAAATGCTCCGATTTGGCAGAAAAGAGACGTTGAGTCCTAGGTTTATTGGGCCATACAAAATCATTGAACGTGTGGGACCAGTAGCCTATAGACTTGCTTTACCTCCAAAATTAGAAAAGATTCATAATATTTTCCATGTCTATGCTGAGGAGATACAGATCTGAACCTTCCCACAGAATTCAGGCCAAAAGTATTAAAATCCAACCAGACCGACATATAAAGAGGAACCAGTGCAAATTCTTGATCGAGAGATTAAAGAACTACGAAACAAAAGAGTTCCACTGGTGAAAGTCTTCTGGAGAGATCACAATATAGAAGAAGCTACCTGGGAGAGTGAGGAAACAATGAGACAACAGTATCCATAACTGTTCAACTGAGGTAAATTTCGAGGACGAAATTTCTTAAGAGGGGAAGAATTGTAACATCCCTAATTTTAAATAATTGATTTTGAATATGTGGATATAATATTTATGACGTGAGGGGTGGAAAATGTATAATGCATGAAAGAGAAGGAAAAAGTTGGCAGTGAGTACTGCGACCACTCACTGCGACCAGAGATCGCGATGAGTCGCTCGCGGTGAAAAATGGTGATTTTTGGCAGTGAGTACCGCGACCAGTCACCGCCACCAGGGATCGCGCTGACTAGCTCGCGATGAAAATGTAGATTTCTGGCAGTGAGCAACGCGGCCACCAGCGCGACCAGGTACCACGATGGTTGATCGCGATGAAAGCGGTGAAATCACTCCAGTGAGCAACGCGACCACAGATCTCGATGAGCGGTCGCAATGACCGAATTTTTATAAAAAAAAAAAAATAAGAGGCGGTGAAGCTTCTCAAAAAAGCAAACTAGAAAAGAAAGAGAGAAAACGGGAGAGGAGAAAAGAAAGAAAAGAAAAAGAAAGAAAAGAGAGAGAAAGGAAGAGAGAGAAAGAGAAAGAAGAAGAAGAATGAGAAGAAGAAGAAGAAGAGAAGAAGAAGAAAGGAAGAAGAAAGGAAAAAAAAAAAGAGGAAAGAGAGAAAAGGAAGAAGGAAAAAGGAAAATTCAGAAAAGAAACTGTCGAAAAACGGTATCCAGGTTGATATACACATACTTTTCATAAGATTTAATCGAATGGACTTGTGATTACTTTTTGAAAATGATTTTGAATTACATAAGAGTGATTTATATTGAATTTATTGAATTTTGATTTTCGAAATCTACTGTTACGATTCGTTTTCGGTTACTCTATATATCTTTTTGCATATCTTAATTTATACATATTGTTTGATATTGATTTTGAATTAATTGAGAGAATGTTATTGTATGAAGTTTATTTGAATATTGAAACTTAAGCATGTTTGTTGATTTATACACTCTGAAAACCCTAAATAACGGCCCTGATATATGTATAGGGAAATATGGATATAGGAGATTGACATGTCAATTGGGTGTATATATGGCAGTACTGCACCGAGATTCCTAATGCCTATGATGATGAAATACGGATACCATTTCCTTAGAAATGGGAAACCGACTGTGAAATACGGATACCATTTCATTCTGAAATAGGAAACCGACTGTGAAAACATATGGATACCATTTCCTTGTGAAATGGGAAACCGACTGTTTATATAGGGATACCATTTCATATGAGATGGAAAACTCAACTGTAAAACCCGTAATCCAATCTTGTAAACCCTGTTATGTGTATCAGGGGCCCAATTAAGAACTGAAAGTCAGAAAAAGATGTGGAAATAAAGAAATGTTATTGAAATTGAAACCCAGGAACTTTTGAATTACTTTATTTTATATAGTTTCAATAATTGAAATATGATGGTTGTTATATATTTCTGAATTTCTGAATTTGAGATTTATTGTTTTATATTACATTGAGATTTATTTTAGTGTACACCCACTAAGCATTATTGCTTAGCGCATTAATGTTTATCGCGCGTAGGTAACAGAGATACCGAGGAAGGAAAAGATTGAAGAGAGAGTTGCAGACAGAGATCCAGAGTCACCACATTTTGGGTAGTCATATATTTCTGTATATTACGCATGCATATACAAGAATATGTAAATGTGTTATATATTTATGTTTTGTGATTAATTGTTTTATGATTTTTTTTTTCATTTTCAAAAGATGGTAAATAATGAATTATGAACTGTTTTATTTTAAAACTGTTTGGAAAGTCGCACTAAACGGCAGAGTGCGCATTTGATTGAGAAAGAAATTAGAAGTGTTGAAAATGATATTGTGTTGGACATTTATTTGGAACAGGTTTTGGGAAATTAGAAAAATAGATGAAACTCTACCGAAATTTTTGAAAACTGATTTTGATGGGCTCACTAGAAAAGCATTTTAAAAATACAATTTATTTGATTTTCAATGGTTTGCACATTATAAAGTGAGTTAAGAAAAGTTTTGAAAACCCAGTAGCACTTTCTGGGTCGATCCAGACGGGTCGAGTCAGGGGGTGTTACAATCCTTGATGGTTTGGTGGTATTTACGTGTACATCGATAGAGGACTTCATTTATGGAAATGGACATCGTGACTGCATCTAGCAAATGTTAGTAGAATAACATCATATAGATATTTTGAGGTATTGAATATTGAAATCTTTACGTAAAGTTTTCAATAGTGGTTATTGAAACATGACTTCTGGACAAGTCAAAATATCCAAGTTCGAAAACATGGTCATATGAGTAAATATGATAACTTGGAGAGCTATAAGCGGTCTATGAGCTCTTGGCGATTACTGATATTTCTCCATTTAAGTTGTCTAGGGTACGAATTGGTACGCTCACTTATTCTATATTTATTTAAGAATTCAATTTTAGCTCTTTAGTGGAATGAATTAAAATTAATAGATTAGACCTAAGTGAATCATTTGTTGATTGTGATTAGGTTGTATCTATTGGAGCTTAAATTTAGATAACCCACTAAGATCTCCAATCCACACGAATTTGAATGGATCATTTGTTATATTCTACCGGACCATTTATTTGGTCCATCTTAAGAATTGTTTTTGAAATTTTTCCAAAAGGTTTGAGAGGTATGTTCTTGTGTTCGATCAAGACACGTGATAACTCTTCAAAGTATCTAGAATGGGCGGCCAAGGGTGTGTGATCCCTTGGGCAGTCCTATGTGATGTTTTTAACATCCCATAAATATATTAAGAATATAATTATCACATTTAATTTAAATGGGCTGTTGAAATTATATTAATGTATCTATTTAAGGCATGTGGACTTGTTTCTTTTTGTAAGATTGGGTCTAGTTCACATGTGGACTTATTGTGGAAGTCCAATGAGATTAATAAAATGAAAAAATAAAGTTTGGCCCATGTGTTTAGGGGTGGGCGGCATTAGCTAATTACTTTGTTTTATTTTATTATTTTATTAAAAGTCAAAACACTTTTCTATTATGAATTGGATTTCTAGTTTCATGCTATTAATGATAGTATGAAAAGTATCAAAGACCTTATTTGATAAAGTGATAAATAATAGGAGTTATTTATCTAATAAAATTAGGAAGGTTTTTGACTTTTATGTCACTTTTAAGAAGTTTTGATAAGTCACTCAAATTATAATTATCCATGAATTATAATTGGATAAAATTTTTTAGAATTAGGATTGAGTTGAACTCTAACTTGATAGATTTTATGGTGAAACACAAATCCTCCCACACTAGGGAGAATTCGGCCACCATAAATAGAAGGCTAGGGGAGTTCGGCCAAACCTAATGCTTATGTGTACGTTTTGTGAGCTTTTGATAGCTAAGAAAAACCGCCCCCTACTCTAAGTAAAAGTGTGATATTCGCCCGAGAGAAAAAGAGAAAGAACAATTGAGTTCAAAGTATTATAAGTTTTCTTATGAGAGTTTTGAGTGATTAACGAAAAAGAAAAGTTTTTTGTTTCTCATCTTTAGATACACAATTCAAAGAAAATGAGCCCACACTCCAAGATGATCCACGTTCATGAAGGATTGGAAGATCTTGCGATTCAATTTCGACGCAACATCAAACTTCATGTTTCATAAAAGGTATGTTACCTTTTTTATGTATATTTAATTAACTAAGGGTTAAAGTCCACTCTTCTTTTAGGAAATTTTTTAAAACATACCATGCCCACTTTTTGCACTTCCGCCGTGTGTTTTTCCTACAGGAGGGTGGCCCCTAGTCGTTTGACAAGCATCTGCTGATTTTGAAAGAGGTAGTTGGTTCGGTTAGGCTGGAGGATTAAGATTTTTGTCTGGCGCCCTTCTAGGTTCAAATTTGTAATTTTCCTTTGGTGTGTTTAAATAGGGATATCGGGATGATATTGGGTAGCATGATTGGGGAAGTGAGAGATATTGATGCTGGTGATACCAGGGACTGCTTGGGGAAGTTTATCAGGGTAAGGGTTTTAATCGATATTACAAAGCCTTTCAAAAGGGGACTTAGGGTAGTTCTTGGGGAAAAAAGATAGGAACACTTCGTTCTTCTATGTTATGAACAGCTTCCAAATTTCTGCTATTATTATGGATGTATGGGGCATTTGGTTAGGGAGTGTAGGGATAATTTGAAGGGTCTGGGGAATGTTTCTGAAATGAAATTTAGGGCTTGGTTGAAGGCTCCAACGAGCAGTCATTTGGTGATGGTGAAAAGGAGGGAGGGGAGGTTGGAAAGTCGTTTGGTAATACATAGGGTGGTTAGTTGAAGGTGGCATTAGAGCCTAATGTTCCTGTGAAGAATGGGTCTAGTTGTGCTACGGAGGATGGATTTCCTGCAGTGGTAAAATCAATGGTTGGCGAGGCTAATAATCTTGAGTACAATGCTATGGAACTAGGAGATATAAGTTGTGGTTCTTTTAAAGCGGTTTTGTGCGAGGTCAAGCCTGACTATCCAAGGATGTTAGAGGGTTCCAAGGTACTGAGAGGGGCAGAATTTCAGGAGGAAGGCTCTGTGGTTAGCTTAAATATTGTCGAGCTCTCTTCAATTTAGTAGACTCAGGTTGCACAGGACAATGGTGAAGTCAATAGTCCTAAGGGAAGAAGGTGGAAGCGGCTGGCTAGGGGAAGGGCTTTTAGTAGTAGTGATAATTCTATGGTTGATCAGTTGGGGAAACGTGTGCTGGTTTATGAGGATTTACAGGAACAAAGGGAAGAAAGTCAGATTAGATGTGTTTAAAGAGTCGGCAGTAGCTAGAATCCAGCACCCTCGATAGCTATAAAAATTGATCAACTATAGTGATACTTCTATGGTTGATCAATTGGGGAAAAGGGTGCTGGTTTTTGAGGATTTGCAGGAACAGGGTGAAGAAAGTCAGATTGGATTTGTCTAAAGAGTCAGCGGTAGCTAAAATCCAGCACTATCAATAGCCATGAAAATAGTAAGCTGGAATGTCTGGGGATTGAAAAATTCGCGGACATTCAGAGCTCTTCAGGAGCTGGTTCGTTCGAATAATCCCCAAGTCATTTTGCTTATAGAGCTTAGATTAGATAGTGGAAGTTGGGGTAGATTTCGTTATGGGCTAGGTTTCGAGAACTGCTTTGTTGTTGAAAGGTTAGATTTGGGTGGTGGACTCATGTTGTTGTAGAAGGACTGTTGTATGGTTGATGAGCAATCATACTCGAAGGGTCACATAGATGCTGTTGTTAGAGATCTCGATGGCTCGCGGTGAAGGTTCACGGGGTTTTATGGGGATCCTAAAAGAGATATAAGAGTTCATTCGTGGAATCTTTTATGTAGGTTAGGTGGTCTGAATAGTTTACTTTGAGTGGTGGGGGACGATTTTAATGAAATTTTGTTTAATGAGGATAGGGGGTGTCATTCAGCTATTGCGAAGTTCAAAGAAGTAGTAGACTCGTGTAATTTGATCAATTTAGGGTTCAGAGGGTCTAGATTCACGTGGAGTAACAGATGCTTGGGCGAGAGGCTAATAGAGGAAAGGCTTAATAGGGTGTTTTGCTGTTTAAAGTGAAGAGGTTTGTTCTCTAATGCATTTGTTAGTCACCCTAGTCACTGAAGGTCAGATCAGAGGCCTGTTTTGATAGAGAACATCTGTAAGGGTAGCTTTGTGTGTAATTCTGTTAAAGGGTGAAATGTTAGGTTTCATTACTAGGAAGCTTGGGCAGAGGAAGGTGATTGTATGGAGGTGGTAGACAGTTCATGGAAGGCTGGCAGGGGGCTAGATGCCTTGTCTTTTATGAGCAACAATTTAGGGTTAGTTTCAGAAGGGCTGGGCTCTTGGTATCGATTGAAGAAGAGAGCTCAGAATAGAGAGTTGCAGGATCTCAAAAAGGAGATGGCTGAGTTACAGTCTAGGGTTGGTTTAGAGGCTGACAAGTCTATTTTCTTTAGGGTGAAAGCCGTGGAAGACAAAATTGATTTGTTGCTGGTTGAGAGGGAAATTCAGTGGAGACAGAGGTCAAGGGCGCTGTGGCCCAAGGCAGAGGACAAAAACTCGAAGTTATTTCATGCCAAGGCCTCTTAAAGAAGGAAGTGTAATAGAATAGTGGGGTTGATGAACTCTGATGGGATCTGGAAGAAAGATGTTGAGGATATTGAGCTTATTATATCAGACTTTTATAACCATCTTTTTTCCTCTTCTTCTCCTTCTATTGCAACCTTTGATGATGTTATGCAGTTCGTGGACAACAAGGTTTCTCCTCATATAAATAGTTACTTGTCCACTCTTTTCATAGCTGATGAGGTAGTTAGTGTGCTGCGTCAAATGCCCCCCGCGAAGGCACCTGGCCCAGATGGTTTGCTAGCAGCTTTCTTCCAGAAATTTTGGTGTACAGTGGGAGGTAAGGTCACTTGTGTTGTTCTTGATGTGTTAAATAATGGGGCTGATTTAAATTTGATTGGAAAGGCTTTTGTTATGCTTATACCTAAAGTAAAGAACCCGGTTATAATTGGTGAATATATGCCTATTAGTTTATGTAATATTGTTTATAAACTAATGGCTAAGGTTTTTGCAAATAAACTGAAAGTTATTTTGGGTGAGGTGGTTTCCCCTAGTCAGAGAGCGTTTGTGCCAGGTAGATTGATTACGGAAAACGTTGTGGTAGGGTTTGAGTGTTTACATTTTTTGAAGGGTTATAGGAATGGTCATAAGGGTTAAGCTGCCTTGAAGTTAGGCATGAGTAAAGCTTATGATAGGGTTGAGTGGGATTTCCTGAAGAGTATTATAGGCAAATTGGGTTTCTCGCAGGGGTGGGTCAATGTAATTATGAGGTGTGTGACCTCGGCGTCCTACAGGTTTCTGGTTGATGGAAAACCCCGGGGTAGGGTTGTTCCCTCTAGGGGCCTTAGGCAGTGGTGTACTCTCTCCACCTATCTTTTCCTGTTGTGTTTGAAAGGGCTCTCAGCTCTTATTAACCAGGCCAAAAGGGAGGGGTTGATTCACGGTATTAAGGTAGGTAGGTATGCTTCATCGGTTTCCTATTTATTATTCGCAGATGATAGTTTGATGTTTGTACACATTACTGCTAGTGAGTGTGGTTTTCTGAAAGATTTGTTTGAGTAAGTATGAAGCTGCTTCGGGTCAATCAATCAATTTTGATAAGTTAGCCATTTCCTTCAGTCCCAACGCTCTTCAGAGTGTGTTTTGTGAGGTCAGGCAGATTTTTAATGTGGAGGTTGTGGCGTGTCATTAGACTTACTTGGGGTTGCCCTCTTTTGTAAGTAAAAACAAATGAAAAATTTTTAGGATTGTGAAAGATAGAGTTTGGCATAAGTTACAGGGGTGGAAGAGTAGGCTTTTCTCGGTAGGTGGGAAGGAGGTTCTAATCAAAGTCATTGCCCAAGCTATCCCTTCTTATGCTATGAGCTGTTTTCAGCTTCCTGCTTCTCTAGGCTTAGAGATTCAAGGGCTGATTTTAGATTTTTGGTGGGGGATGAACAAAGGGAAAAAGAGTATGCATTGAATGAGCTGGTCTAAGTTGTGTCAGCCTAACGAATTGGGTGGGATGGACTTTAGGGAGATTTCAGCCTTTAATCAAGGTATGTTAGCTAAAATTGATTGGAGAATTTTGTGACAGCTTGGTTCTGTAGGAAAAACGGCGAGTACGGCGCAGCGGAAGACGTAAAAACAAATATTTTTGCGTTGGTATGTTTTAAATTTTTTTCCAAAAAGAGCAATCTTAACCTATAGTTAATTAAATATATAATAAAAGGTAACATACCTTTTAAATTACGTGAGGCTTGATGTTGCGTCGATTATGAACTGCAAGATCTTCCAATCCTTCACGAATGTGGATCACCTTGGAGTGTGGGCTCCCTTTCTTTGAATTGTGTACCTGAGGATAAGAAACAAAAAACTTTTCTTTTTCGTTAGTCACTCAAAAACCCTCCTGAGAAAAACGAAGAACACGTTCTTTCTCTCTTTTCTCTCGGGCGAATTCTCACACTTTGCTAGGATTTTTGGCTATTTTTCTTGGCTTCCAAAAGCTCACAAAGTACACCAAAATTGAATTAAAAACCTCTCTTGGCCGAACTCCCCTTTGATAGTATATATAGGGTGGTCGAATCCTCCTTCTTGGAGGGTTTGTGTTTCACCCAAAAATCTATCAATCTAAAAGTTCAATCATATCCCAACTTTAAAGTGTATTATCCAATAATTATTAAATGATAATTAAGAATTAGTGACTTATCAAAACTTTCCTAAAAGTAACTTAAAAGTCAATTTTAGAGTTTTGATAAATATCAAAAACCTTTCCTAATTTAATTTGATAAACAATTCCAATTATCTATCACTTATTAAATAAGTTTTTTTATTCTTATCATACTATCATCAATAGTATGAAAATAGGAATCCAATTCCTTAGGAGAAAAGTAATTTGACTTTTAATTAAATAAATAATTAACTAATTACCATTTAATTAAATAATAAAATAAAACAAAATAATTGGCTAATTTATCTAGCCATTTTCGCCCACCCCTTTTGGCATGGGCCAAATTTTGTTTTTCCATTTTATTAATCTCATTGAACCTCCACAAAAAGTCAACATGTGAACTAGACCCATTCTCACAAAAAGAAACAAGTCCACATGCCTTTAAATAAATATATTTAATATAATTTGACAGCCCCATTTAAATAAATGTGCTAATTATATTATCAATATATTTACGGGATGTTAAAAACATCCCTTAGGGCTGCCCAACGGATCACACACCCTTGGCCGCCCATCCCAGGTATTTGATGAGTTACCGCGTGTCTTGATCGAACACAAGAACGCACCTCTCAAAACTTTTGGAAAGAATTCCAAAAACAATTCTATAAGAGAGATCAAATAAATGATCTGATAGTATATAACTAGTGATCCATGCAAGTTCGTGTGGATTGGGGATCTTGGCGGGCTATCTAAATTTAAGCTTCAATAGACACTACTTAATCACAATCAACAAATGATTCACTTAGGTCCAATCCATTAATTTTAGTTCATTCCACTAAAGAACTAAAATTGAACTCTTAAATAAAGATAGAATAAGTGAGCATACTAATTCGTACCCTAGACAACCTAAATGGAGAAAATGTATTCTCATGAAAAATACCAATAATCGCCAAGAGCTCATAGACCGTCTATAGCTCTCCAAGTTACCATATTTACTCATATGACCATATTTTTGAACTTGGATATTTTGACTTGTCCAAAAGTCATGTTTCAATAACTACTATTGAAAATTTTACGTAAAGATTTAAATATCCAATACCTCAAAACATCCATATGATGGTATTCTACTTACATTTGCTAAATGCAGTCACGATGTCCATATCTATAAATGATGTCCTCTATCGATATACACGTGAATACCACCAAACCATCGAGGATAGACTATGCGATATAATCGTACTCATTGACAGCTCAAATGATAACGCGTGCAACCATAAATCCATTTATCTCAGGATTCAGATAAACTCTCCGGTTGTCTCAGTTGAATACTTTTATCCACTGACGGTTGCGGATAAAGTTTTCTACAGTGATCCTATTCAATGCACCCAGTGCACTAGATTCTTTTGTCCAAAGACACTTCGATGATTTTAGACTCATCATATCACATTTGATCCCGCTCAAATGCTAACAAAAGAATCTACAACTTTAACAAGATAAAGGCGCCCAACCTTATATCTTAAGTTGTGAATGCGTATTTGAGACTAACTAAAGAATTATGTCTACCTCATACATATCCAGATGTACGAACAATTCTTTTATTTCTCATAGTCTCTTGACCTTATGATTATATACTTTTGACAATTAATATAATTGCTATAATATTCGTTATATCAGAAATCACTTTATTCATATGAAAAGATTGTCAATTATACTATTATACTCTTGCTATTGAGCATAATCCTAACAAGTTCTTTGGTCTCTAAGGTACTCAAGGCGAAGTATTTTCCTAATGGATCTTTCTTGAGCTCTAATTTGGTCTACAGGCCTTCGTTTGTGTGGAGGAGTATTGTGTGGCATAGAGAGGTTCTTGAGAAGGGCTTAAGATGGAAAATAGGGAATGGTATCAAGATTGAAATTTATGATGAGCCGTGGATCCCTAGAGACTCAGGGTTTTCTGTTTTCTCCCTTAGGGTGCTGCCTAATGGTGTAACTATGTCCTCTCTTATGGAATAGCAGGGGTTGTGGAGTATGGAGTTGGTGGAAAGATATTTTCTTCCTTCAGAGGTTGCTATCATTCTTGGGATTCCTTTGAGCGTAAGGCCTGTTGATGATTCCTTTGTTTGACATTTCGATCGCAGAGGTGAATTCTCTATGAAGAATGCCTACAAGCTAGCTCTTAGGATTGGGGAATTGAAGGTGGCTTCTTATTTTGGGAACCATTCGGGTTGTTGGAAATTGATTTGGTCTTTGAAGATTACTATGAAAATTAGAATTTTTTGTTAGAGGGCTTGTAGGGGGATTTTGCCAACAATTGATGGGCTATTTCGAAAAGGTATTATTGCTTCTTGTCTTTGTTCTTTGTGTGGCAAGGCTGTGGACTCGGTGGACCATGCTTCTTGGAAGTGTAAAGCTGTACAACCTTGGTGGAAATTCTGCCTTTTTTTTTTTTTTTGTCACTTTACAGAAGTTCAAGGCTGTGGCTGTGTGAGACAGATTGGCCTGGGTTTGTTCCTCATTCTCCTCTGACTTGTTTTCTCATTTTATGGTGGCTTTGTGGCTTGCTTGGGGTTACAGGAATTTGCTTCATGGGAAGGTTGTGCCTTTGGAGGCTGAGGTTTGGCTTCGTACAGGGAAGCTGCTGGCTGAGTTCTTTAAGCCTATGGCTTCCAGTAGCTCCTCTCCTCGGTTGCTTCAGGTCCAGCCCTCTCTTTGGAAGCTCCCTGTTTTGGGTTTCAAAGTGAATGTGGACGCTGCCACTGATTCGGTTGATAATAGTTTTGGAGTGGGGGTAGCTGTGAGGGACAACTTTTGCAATCTTGTTTGCGTTGCTGCTCTTTTTTTCCCTTCCTTTTTTTTGCTGTGGAGGTGGCTAAAGCCAGGACAATCCTTGAAGGTATTTTATTTGTTGGTTCCAGGGGTCTTGCTCCTTTTGCTGTGGAATCAGACGCTCAATCTGTGGTTGGCCTGTGCAATGGTATCCAAGTTTCTAAAGCAGAGATTGATTTGATTGTTCAGGATATTGTTGTCTTTAGTTCTAAGTTTGGTGTTAGTTGTATTGGCTACATGCCTAGATCTTGTAATCTTGTTGCTCATTCTTTGGCCAAAAGGGTTGTCTCTTGTAAAGCTTCCAGCTGTTGGAATGCTTCTTTCCCAACTTGGTTGTCTCAGCTAGCTGCTAAGGATTCTTGTTTTGTTTCCTCCTCTGGAGGTGTTTAATGAAGTTTTCCTTTCTCAAAAAAAAAGAAAAAAAAAAAGAAAAAGACTTAGATTGGATTAGATTATGACTGGATTGGATTAGACTGAATTAAATATAATACTATCTAGTATTTAGTGTAACATGGGATATGACTAAAATAGTTCAATTATATGTTTTGGATTGTTGAAATTAGACTAAATATAATGTAATGAAATATTTATTACATAGTTATAATTTAATAATTCTAAATATAATTAGTCTATTAAAATAGAGTTACATGAATTGTAATTAAATTAAAATTAAAAAAATAATTGAATAAAAAATATAAATTTATTTTTTAAAAAATAAAATAATATAAAAAGTTAGTTTAAATTATATTAATCTATTGTAAATTAAGTTTTAAAAAAAATTATAAATTCAAAAAAAAAGAAAAGTGATTTAACGAAGATGAAAATCGAGAGAGATGAAGAAAATGGAGAGAAAACCTTATCTGATGAGAGAGGAGAGAGTGTGCAGTAATAAATATGTGGTGGGTCCCATTAAAAAATAAAATATTTGGTGGGCTAGCCTTTTTTTTAGTCATTAGATTATTAGTGTGGCTGGGGGATGGGGTGCATTTTTGTAGTTCGGTTAGTGTGGGATTAAATTAGCACTCGGTATTGTGAATCTCATGTCTTAGTTTGTCACCAAATACCATCCGACAAAAATTGTCCAATTATGAGTAAGTCCTTTGTGCCAAACATGGCCTTATAAATTTGAGTTAATTAAAATCAACCTACCTGAGGTTTGACTAATTACACTCGGAATCAAAGTTTGCATTAATTAACACTGAACTCCCCTCTCGTTAAGTTTGACCGTTAAAATAAATGGTTGACCATCCAAAAATATTAAAATAACCAAAATACCCCTGGTTAAAAAATTAAAAATATAAAAAATAAACTTTTTAAAAAAATAATAATGAACTAATTACACTCAACCTATCTGAGGTTTGGCTAATTACACTCGGAATCAAAGTTTGCATTAATTGACACTGACCTCCTCTCCCGTTAAGTTTATTTTTTTTAAAAGTATATTTTTTATATTTTTAATTTTTTAACCAGGGGTATTTTGGTCATTTTAATATTTTTGGATGGTCAACCATTTATTTTAATGGTCAAACTTAACAGGAGGGAAGGTCAGTGTCAATTAATGCAAACTTTGATTCCAAGTGTAATTAGTCAAACCTTAGGTAGGTTGAGTGTAATTAGTTCATTATTATTTTTTTAAAATTTTATTTTTTATATTTTTAATTTTTTAACCAAGGGTATTTTGGTCATTTTAATATTTTTGGATGGTCAACCATTTATTTTAACGGTCAAACTTAACGGGAGGGGAGATCAGTGTCAATTAACATAAACTTTGATTTCGAGTATAATTAGTCAAACCTCATATAGGTTGAGTCTAATTAACTCAAATAAATTTCATAAACATTAGAACCAAGCTTCTAACCTATGGAAGGCTAATTCATGTGTCAAAAGCTTGTCCATGCTTCCGTAGTTCTTGAAGCTCTTTCAATAGCTATCTTCACATTGATAAACACATTAATCTTCATAGTCATTTGTTTGTGATCATCAAAACTTTAGGTTATGAAACCTTAAGGCTAATAAAGGACATTCACTACCAAAAGTAATTTTACAGATATCTTTAATTGATATTAATGTTAATTCAAATAATTTGATGCAACAATTTCTTTGAATAATTGATTTCATAATATATGTGAGCATATTAATCTTAGGATATTATAATAGAATAATTGTAAAAAGTATACATTTTTTTGGCAAGAGGGTTTGAACATCAGTTGGTAATTTTATTCTACTTTATAAGATAATATTAGCTTTCCTAGAGCATTCATATATGTGTCATTTTACACCTATAGAAAGCATCATCCTTGTAAATTTTGAAAGGTTAATTCTACAAACCTTTTTATATTCTTTCTTTGCTTCGGTGTTATTCTACTTCTGGTGGATCAATCTGAATTTCTTACAATAATCATCTTGGCCTCAATATCTATAATCACTATCATGACTATTTAAACTTTATATATATATATATATATATATATATATTGAAATTAGGATTATTATGCTATTTATCTTTCAGTTATTTAATAAAGAGATTTGATTAAATCAATTCTCATCTGTTAGTAAGAGTCATAGCTGATTAGGAGTCTTATCTTCTCCTAGTAAGATAGGTCTCTTAGTTAGTAGTGTTTTAATTTAAGTATGAGTCAGTATATTTATTTGTTTGCTTCCGCATAAATAAAATAGTGAATCAATGTAAGATCTTTCAAGTCTTACGGTTTCTCTTCATGGTATCAGAGCACTCTCTGAAACCTAAAATTCTTGAATGACAAAATATGGAATGGCTACACCTAGCTCATCCTCCGATGTCACTTCAAATCCTCAACCTACTACTTCCAACAACAATGGAGGTGGAAGTTCTGATAATACCCATATTCCCCATCTACCCATTACGGGTCATAAACTCAATGAGCACAACTACCTTCAATGGTCCCAATCAGTTCTGATGTTCATCTGCTGCAAAGGAAGAGATGATTACCTCACCGGAGTCGCCAAATCACCAGATAAGGAGAACCCAAAATTCAAGCAATGGAAGGTAGAAAACAACATGGTAATGCCATGGTTGATTAATTCTATGAACAACGACATAGGAGAAAACTTTCTATTATACGACACGACAGAGGAGATATGGAATGCTGCTAGGGACACCTATTCCAACAGTGATAACACTTCAGAACTGTTTGGCATAGAGAGTACCCTCCATGATCTACGGCAAGGAGATATGTCGGTCACACAATATTCCAACTCTCTCACTCGGTATTGGCAGCAGCTAGATATGTTTGAACACCCTGAATGGAGTTGCACAAAAGATGGAATTCTCTATAAAGAATTAGTTGAACAGAAAAGAATTTTCAAATTCTTACTCGGGTTAAATCCGAATCTGGATGAAGTAAGAGGGAGAATTCTTATGACAAAACCTCTCCCAAAAATTCGAGAAGTTTTCTCAGAGGTGCGCAGAGAAGAAAGCATAAAAAAGGTGATGATGGGGTCTCATGTCAAAACTGAAAGTACAAACCCTACTATAGAAATTTCTGCACTTGCTGCCCGACCAAATCTGTACAATTTTAATGACCAGCAGCAAAGGAAAGGGAGGCCTTGGTGTGATCATTGTCGGAGGCTGGGACATACAAAAGAAACCTGCTGGAAAATCCATAGAAAACTAGCAAATTGGAAGCCAAACCAAGCCAACAATGACCGAGAAAGCCGTAGTAATATGGTTTCTGGTACTGCGGATTCAGCCAAGTCAAATACATTTAGTAAAGAACATATGGATATGCTGCAGAGGTTGTTTAACATGTCACCAGCCAGCCCTACCACTTCAGTTGTTGGAACTGGTTCTTTAGCTCAAAAAGGTAATTTTCTACAAGCCTTAAATATGAAAAAGGAGAAGAGTAGTTCATGGATTGTGGACTCGGGTGCTTCAGATCATATGACAGGAGATATCAGTGTGTTCAAAAACTATAGACCATGTCACGGTAATGTTAATGTGAGGATAGCTGATGGTTCTCTTTCAAAGGTGGCAAGGACAGGTTCTATAGTAATATCTGAAAATTTAACACTCGGTTCTCTTAGTCCCTAACTTAGATTGCAATTTGTTATCAATTAGTAAAGTCACACATGAATTAAATTGTATTGCTAAATTTTCTCCAAATCACTGTGAATTTTAGGACTTGGACTCAGGGAAGATGATTGGCAGTGCTAAGATGTGTTTGGGACTCTATCTCCTCAAAGTTGAAGATCATCCAGTAAGACAACCTCAAGCAGTAGAGTGTGTTTCTTTTAAGAGCCAGTTTTATTTCAATAAAATGTCAAATAACGATAGTGCAATAATGTTATGGCACTATCAATTGGGTCATCCAAATTTTCTGTATCTTGAAAAGATTTTTCCCTCATTATTCAATAATAAAAGTTCTAAATTTCTTCAATGTGAAGTGTGTCAATTATCAAAACACACACGGCAGCACTTTCAAAATCAGTCATGCAAAATATCATTTCCATTTTCTATGATTCATAGTGATGTGTGGGGACCCTCTAGAGTAAATAATGTCACTGGTGCTAGGTGGTTTGTTTCATTTGTTGATGATCATACTAGGATTACTTGGATATTTCTCATGAAAGACAAATCTGAAGTTGGTCAAATATTTCAAAACTTTAATAGTATGATTAGGACTTAATTTCAAACGAAAATCCAAATTCTACGAACTAATAATGGTAAATAATACTTTAGTTCTCTTCTAAGTAAATACTTGTTGAGTGAAGGAATTGTGCATCAGAGTTCTTGTGTTGATACTCCTCAGCAAAATAGAGTATCTGAGAGGAAAAATAGGCATTTTTTGGAAGTAACTAGGTCTCTAATGTTTTCTACAAATGTTCCCAAACATTTTTGGGGTGAAGCTGTTCTTTCGGCTGCATATCTCATTAATAGAATGTCATCTAGGATTCTTAATTTTCAAACACCATGTCAAGTTCTTAGTAAGTCCTATCCTCATAGTCGATTTATATCACATCTTCCCACCAAAATCTTTGGTTGCTCCATGTTTGTTCATATTCATCAACAATATCGAAGCAAACTTGATCCTAAGTCAATTAAATATATCTTTATAGGATATTCTCCAACACAAAAGGGATATAAATGTTACTCTCCAACAACAAAAAGATTTTATTCTTCTATGGATGTAACATTTATGGAAACACAACCATATTATCCCAAAATAGATATTCAGGGGGAGAATGAGAGTAATGAGAGTCGAGAATTTCAATTTTGGGAGACTCTAAACACGGTTCCTCACATATCACTACCGAATCACATAGAAAAACTGTCAACTAATTTGCATCATGAGTCACCCGGTTCTAATCACACTGCTGAACCAATTTTATTCACTCAAACGATCAGCAGAACAGCCCCTAAACAGCCAGCCCCTTGAAAAACAGCCTGCTGACCACTAGTCCCTTAAACAACCCCTTGAAAAATAGCCTGCTGACCAGCCCCTTGAACAAACCCGAAATAGCCAACTCCTTGAAAAACAACCAGCTGAGTGTATTGTCTATACTAGGACAACGAAAACTCAGGATGAGGCAGGGCACCAAACACATTCCAAGCAAGGTCAAGAGTCTGAACCAAGTCAGCCAGTTCAAGAAATAAAAACAGTAAGTGGATCAAATTCAGGTAATTCTAATTCTGAAAGTGATTTTTCTGATTTTGGTATACCTATTGCTTTAAGGAAAGGGATAAGAGAATGTAGAAATCGTCCTCTTTATCCTATGTCCAAATTTATCTCTTATTGTAATCTATCTCCTAGCTTTCGTGCCTTTGCTGTGAACTTGTCCACCATACAGGTTCCTAACATCATACAAGAGGCTCTCAAGGTACCTGAATGGAGGGTTGTTGTAGGAGAAGAAATTTCAAGCTCTACAAAAGAATAAGACATGGGAAATTTCTGAATTACCTAGAGGGAAGAACCCGGTTGGCTGCAAATGGATATTTACTATCAAACATAAAACCGATGGAAATGTGGAGAGATTCAAAACCCGCCTAGTGGCTAAGGGGTTTACACAATCCTATGGGATTGACTACTAGGAGACATTTGCTCTCGTGGCCAAACTCAATACAATTCGAGTGTTGCTTTCATTAGCAGCAAACTCGGACTAGCCACTTTATCAACTGGATGTTAAGAACGCTTTTCTGAATGGTGACTTAGCAGAAAAGGTGTATATAGAGATTCCCCCAGGGCTTGAGACACATTGTACTAAGCATAAAGTCTGCAAACTTAGAAAATCCCTATATGGGCTCAAACAATCTCTACAGGTATGGTTTGAGAGGTTCACAAAAGCAGTAAAACGGTATGGGTATTCATAGTGTCAGACAGATCATACATTGTTTGTTAAACACTTACCAGGAGGTAAAATTACTGTTTTGATAGTATATGTAGATGACATTATTCTTACAGGGAATTATGAAGAAGAGATGCAAAAGATGAAAGTGTTTTTAGCAAAAGAATTTGAGATCAAAGACCTAGGAAGTCTTAAATACTTTCTGGGTATGGAAGTTGCAAGGTCAAAGAAGGGAATTTTTGTCTCTCAGCGTAAGTACATCCTGGACTTGCTGAGAGAAACAGGTATGCTTGAATGTAAGCCAGCTGAGACTCCTATGGATCATACTACCAAGCTGGGATCAATGGGAGATAGTGCCTCAGTAGATAAAGGCTGGTACCAAAGACTTGTTGGGAAACGCATCTACCTTTCTCATACAAGGCCTGATATCGGGTTTCCTATGAGTACAGTTAGTCAGTTTAAGAATAATCCAACAGAGGAACACATGAATTCAGTGTACCGAGTTTTGAGATATTTGAATATGACAGCAGAACAAGGACTCTATTTTAAGAAGGGTCAAGGAAGAGATATTGAAATTTTTACTGATGCAAATTGGGCAGGTTCTTTAACAGACCAGAGATCAACATCAGGGTATTGTACGTTTGTATGGGGAATCTAGTTACTTGGCGAAGTAAAAAACAATCAGTGGTGTCACGAAGTAGTGCAGAAGCAGAGTTTAGGGCCTTGGCTCATGGAATTTGTGAAGGAATATGGTTGAAGAGATTGTTAATAGAGTTGAAAGTTCCTATTGAAAAGCTTATTAAAATGTTCTGTGACAACCAGTGAGCTATAAGCATAGCAAAGAATCCGGTTCATCATGACAGAACCAAGCATGTAGAAATTGATCGTCACTTAATCAAGGAAAAGTTAGAAGAAGGGACGATTGAACTATTGTACATCTCTACTTTTCTTTAGACAGCAGATATTCTAACTAAAGCACTACCTAGATTCAACTTTGAAGTGTTAAGGTCCAAGCTAGGTTTGATTAACATCTACAATCCAACTTGAGGGGGAGTGTTGAAATTAGGATTATTATGCTTTTTATCTTTCAGTTATTTAATAAAGCGATTTGATTAAATCAATTCTCATCTGTTAGTAAGAGTCATAGCTGATTAGGAGTCTTATCTTCTCCTAGTAAGATAGGTCTCTTAGTTAGTAGTGTTTTAGTTTAAGTACGAGTCTGTATATTTATTTGTTTGCTTCCGCATAAATAAAATAGTGAATCAACGTAAAATCTTTCAAGTCTTACGGTTTCTCTTCATATATATATATATATATATATATATATATAGTATTTCCATTTAGGTGAGATCAATGGTTTTTCATTTGAGCCATAAGAAAACATGATATCAACTGCAAAAATATTAAAATGTATATGCTACTTCCAAAGCAAAGGAACATTTGAGGCCTGTGGAGTTTTAATATGTTTTCTACAATCATGTCTTTTTAATTCATTTTATTTTATCAAATTAGAAGGACAATTGAATCATGTATCATGAGATATTCATATATGATCAATTCATCATAAAAATGATTTCTGTATAGCTAATGGTGCCATTTTTCCTTCTTCCAAAGGTAATTTCATGGGTTATTTTGCTTAGAGTTGTGAGTAGATTGTGGATTGAAAGAAACTTTTAAGGGTTCTTCAATGCCTTAAAAACAAAGAATTTTGTTGTCCTTGGAATGAATTGTTTAAATTTCATGAGCTCTATGAATAATTTTTTCTTACATATGTATAAGGAAATGGTATCACCTCTATGAATAATTTTTGCTTTTGGTTTTTCTTTATTTTGACTTTTGATAGTGAGCATGGTTTGTTTTATCTATAATATTATAGCGTTAAGTTCTTATATCATGCGTTAGATTCAAATTTGGAGGGTGAGGCTCATTACATCCTCTCTGTTTAGGTATAATTTGATTTTACTTTTATTAATAAATTTTTTTGTATCAAAAACAATTGTATAGCAAATATGTTATTAGAAATAAGTAAGTAAACATTTTTAACAATATGAAAATTTTAATTATCTTACTATAGCATAAAATATCCAAATCAGATTAAGCACAAATAAAAGAGTAAGGAGAAGAAAGAGTTAATATATAATTCTTTGCTTGGAAAACCTAAGGTAAAAATCACCGGACCAATATTTTTTAAGCACTTAGTCATAAAATCCACTAATTGATAGAATATAGACCCTCAAGTTGCTTTTTCCAATCACACTTATCTTAGAATATCCTACCTATTCTATCTAGTTACAGCCATTTTACTAGTGATCCCTCACACATTTTACTTACCCTATTTTGTCTTCCACCAACAAGTCTTCTCAGTTGCTCGCCAATCTTTGTCTTCCACAAAGATGCAAGTCTTTTCTTTTGCTCACCAATTGCATTTGCCACAAAGCTGTAAGACTTATCTTGTCTAATGTGATTCCTTTTAAGAAACAAGTACAAAACTTCGAAATATGATCTAAGTGCTTAATGACTGAATGAATAGTAAATCAAATGATTGATCGAAACCACTCTACGTAGACTAGATCGATGTATGCACAAAATCAACAAGTGCCTAGTCTAACAAAAAAAATCAAGAACAATATTAAATGATCTTATGATGAATAGGATATATTCTATCATTTAGACTCAATAAAATATTCCTCTTTTGTGTAAATATTGCCTGCATATACACTCAAAGAGAGAATAGTCTTTAAACAAATTAATAAGAAAATAATCTATTTATATAGATAGAAAAACCTAACAATAGGAATCTTAATGCGAAAAGGTTTTCAAAATTAATTAGGATATAAAACCTAAAACCTTAATCAAATAGGTTTTTTTTGAAAAAAAAAAAAAACAATTACGAAAAAGAAAACTTTGTTGAAAAAGGTTTTCAAAAAAATTAGGATACAAGTCAATGTTTTCTAATTTCACTTTTCTTCTTTCTAATTGGAATCCTAATTCAATAAAAAAAACAAGAAGAAATCGACGAGTTATGATCTCTAACACTTGCACGAAAGATCGGTATTTGTAATTGGATGAAATAAAAATCATCATGCCAAAAATCATGCAAGAAAATACAGCGGCAATGGCATGCTGCGCGCGATCTAGGAGTTGGTGCTTGGGCGCGCGTTGGCGCATTTTGGGGTGCTAGTACTTGAGAACTACCGCTATTGGCATCTGCCCCTGGGAGCACAAGCGACTGGGCGCTCACTTGCGCTGTTGCGCACGCAAGTGTTTGGGTCCACATTTCATGTGCGCTTGTGCGCAACGGTAGCATTTCAATTGATAGTTACTTTTTCAAAGTGCGACAACGCTCATAAAACATCTTCAAAATCTAATATATAATATATTACTGAAAAGTTACAGAAGTCTCTTTTTTTAATATAATAAACAAAATATAATTTAAAGAAGTCTACTTTTCTAATGCAGTAAACAAAATATAATTTAAAGGTCTGAAAAGGAGTTTTGATCATTTAAATGACAAGTGTTCGATTTTGAAAAAACAAACAAAATTTTCAAAACAATCAGTCAAACTCCTAAAAGATGTTTGAATGAAAAACAGCACATATAAAATAAATTTTACATAAATAATAAATATCATCATGTAACGTCTCATAAAAATAAAATACTATGCATAAAAGTATGGGCGTGTGCTTTTCCTAAGATCTTTCAAGAGTTAGAAATTTGTATAAAACACATATCTTACGCACAATCCTCTTGAATGAAATCTTCTATTCTTGTTGAGTTGTTTGACTTCCAAATATAAATGAGAAAAACTATTCCTAAACTATTAATAAACAATACAAGCAACAAGTGTTTTGTTACGAATGAAACCAACAAAATAATTTTTCTAACACAATAAAGATTAAAAATGTGGTCACATGCATAGTGATGTAGGACCAAGGATGAAAATAGTGATATCGACGGAAATATCAATATTACAATTTGGTGGAAATATCTATATCGATGAAAATGGATATAAAATTTACGGAAAGTACCAAAATTTGGCTAAAAACATAAAAAAAAAATAATAATAATAAAACTTCAAATAATCAATAATCTAACAAAAAAGGACCTATTTTTTTCTCTTTTAAACACATGCGCATATAATATCTAACGACTATATGATATAAATATGAATATATTGCACATGCAAGTTACATAAAATTTAAAAATCTTCCATTAAAACTTCATTTTTTTTAATAGTTTCCATCATACAAACCATTAAACTTTTAATACCAAAACGAAGACCTAGGTTATTCAAACATAATGTGACTACCATCTTGATTCTTATAATACCCAATTAAATAACAGGCCCAAAATGACTCACTAGGAAGCCCAAACCATATATTTGAAGTCCCACAAGGACCAAGTCAAGCTTGGATCAAGTTAAACGCATCACTGATCGGGCCATGATTCTAGGGATCACACCAACGGGCTCAAGGCCCCTTCTATAAATAAAGGTCTTGAATTCAAAATTGGGGACATATTTTCTTACTCACTCACACTCTTATACTCTTGACTCACAGTAGAACTTATATTGTACCGACACTGTAGAACATTGTCGACCTTTATCAGCTTACATCCCACCTTCCATTCCACCAGCTGTTTCCTTCGTTCTACATCGATTCGCCAAAGCCTTACCATTCTTCACTCTATATCGACATAACTATTTCCGTACGTACGACATTCTATGTGTAGAAGACGATCTACATCTACGTTCTACTCAAGCAAAGCACAATGTTGACCTTTATCATCTTGCATCTAACTCTTAGTTAGAGCATTCACATTTTATCCCACCGATTTACAATCTACGACTTCTCACCCTGGTCGATATCAGGTCCTATGACCCTTCGATCGACATCAAGTTCTGCATTCGACATCATATCCTACGTTCAACATCATGTTTTATGTTCGACATTAGGTTCTATGACCTTCCTCTCGACATTATGTTCTACGTTTGACATCAGGTCCTACGTTCGACACCAGGTCATACGACCCTCCGCTCGACATCAGGTCCTACGACTTTTTGATCGGCATCATGTCTTACGTTCAGCATCATGTTCTACAATTGACTTTAAGTCCTACATTAACACCAGATCCTACGACCTTCCGCTCGATATTATGTTCTACGTTCGACCATGTTCCACGTTCGATATCAGGTCTTACAAACTTCCACTAGAAATTAGGTCTTACGACCCTCCGCTCGACAGTAGGTTATACGTTCAACATCTAGTCTTACCTTTAACACCAGGTCCTACGACCTTCTGTTCAACAACAGTTATTACAGCCTTATGCTCAACACCTAATGTTGACCTATGGTTTGTTGATTATGCACTATACTTGTTCTACGATCTACTTGTTCTACATTCAATATTTTCATACATTTACTGACTTGAGCGTTGTAGTCCATTTGGCTGGTACCACCCTGGTGACCCAAGGCTCTACGTTCACTATTTCTATATTTGCAGGTTGTTGGTCCCACCTTCCACTTGGATTTTAGATTTTAGCATCTACAGAAATCTGTTTTAGAATTTTAGTCAATTAGGATTTTGAATCTTGTGGAAACGTATTTGTTTTTTATTTATGCCAATACTTGACTTCTCAGTTGTTATTTTTTATTTGATTAACAAAAAGTTCCTTCAGAATAAACTTGATTGTGAATTCGACTTTCTATTCGCTCTCGCTTTGTCACATAAAAATAAAAAATAAGTTGCAATTTCAAATATTTATGTTACAACAAATCTCGTATAACATGTACGTAATTTTCATGACATAGTGGAATCATATAATGAATGCCCTGTTTTAATAAATAAAAAATCATAGTGTTGACGTGTGAATTTGGTTAACGCAATTAACAGTGATAATAATAATATAAGCAATAAAACAAGATCAAACGAAAAGGATTTTTAAAGTGGTTCGGCCTAAAACAATGCCTACATCCACTGTTCTTGTATTAATGTTGAGCTCGCTATATACGTATTTTCTTTCAATTTTTGTAACCCTTGTAACGGTGATGATCTACCCCTTTTATAGTATGAAGGGATGAAGTCATCCTATTTTACATGAAATCTAATTACTTGAAATCAAGAATTAAATCAAATCCTTAAGCATCATATTTTAATTGAAATACAATTGCTGAGACTAAGGAATTTAAGACTGATTGGGACTCTGCTAGTTGACCAGATCAAATCCCTATATCTATAGGATTCTTCTCTATCTGGAGCATTAAGCTAAGCGTTATGCAAGCTGGAGCTGAGCTTTATACAAGCTGGAGCTATGCTATTGATGAGAGGTGATGTGTATAAACCTTTTAGGACGCTTAAGTGTTGTAGCTCGCGTAGAGCCTCTAGGTCCCATCTCTACACTTCACGTTATTGGGATAAACTTGTCTGTTGTGCTGGACTTTATCAGCTTTTCCAGCTGAGCCTTGTTGGCTTATCCAAGCCCGTTAGGCTTTATTGATATTTCTGGGCCTATTAAGCTTAATGAAATTAGACACATAACATTAGCCCCCGGTTTCTAGCTCGAAGGTCTCATTGTGGAAGCTGTGATGAATTTTTGTAGGCTTAGCAAGTTGGGATTTTGAAAAGTAGTTTCCAGATCGCTTTTGGGAGGCCATGGGTCACCTTTCCAGGTCGCTTATGTCAGGTCATGATAGCGGTTACTCTTCTAGTAAGTGTAAACTGTCGTGTCAATCGCCGCGTCATCGAATGCATTAAATGCATACGTTACATCAGCTGCCCATTGAGTATCCCGCCAGGTCCCAAGGAAGAATCTTGGTCATTGATCCCTATTAGACCATCATTGCTTTGATCTAACGGCTGGGGTTTCAGGGTACTTAAAGGTCTTTTCCCACCATTTTCCTCATTATTTCTAAACTTCAAAAGTTCTTTGTTTTTACAAAACTAACTCTCTCTCTCTCTCTCTCTCTCTCTCTCTCTCTCTCTCTCTCACTCTCTCTCTCTCTTCGAAGGCGGTTTCAAGAACAACTTCGTTCATAACTCCGTTCGCCATTTCCAGTCATCGCAAGCCTTCCAGAATCTTTCTTCGGCGTGAGAAGTGTTCTCCGACGACTTGACAACCATCTTTGCTCACTGTGAACGTCGCGTGTTGTTTTTTACAGTGAGTTTTCTCTTTTTCTTTTTCTTCTGGTTCTGTTCTTTACGTCCCCTTTTCTTTGGTTTTTCGGTGTGCCTGAATCTTTTTTAGGGCCTGGAAATCGTAGTCTCTTTCTTGTCTTTTTGTTGAGTCAAGAATACTGGTCACGACCTGCTGGTGCTTCTAACTTGAGTTTTAGGTCGCTGTAGGCATCTAGGCTTGCCTTATTAATTTGTTAACTTTAGGTTTTTTGGTGTAGATGTCTAGCTCGAGCAGTCAGAAGCGCCGTGAGCATCAGGTCGGTAGTGGTGACAACTCTAGCTGGGAGGAGGACAATCTTTGAGTCTTTGACGAGGTCGTAAGGAACTACGAGCGGCTTCAAGCTACGCAAATCTTGGCCCATAAATAAAAGGTCACCAAGTTTCCTAGGGTAGAGGTCATAAAGGCTTACGCTTCTGATCGCCAGGAGGTCAGGGTGCCTCAGGGGGAAGTCGCTCAGGCATCAACTTTTGGTCGCCAGGAGGTTAGGATGCCTCAGGGAGAAATCGCTGAGGCACCAACTTCTGGTCGCCAGAAGGTCAGGGTGCCTCAAGGGGAAGTCGATGAGGCATCAACTTCTAGTTGCTAAGAAGTCGGGCCAACTCAGGGCGGAGTCCTGGAGACAATCACAATTGCCCAGATCGCTGTTGATCAGGGGGGGATGTAGAGACATTAGATGATGTGGAGATAGCGACCAACCTTCCACGAGCTATTCTCGAGAGCGCAGCCAATAGTTGAGACTTTCCTGTCAGTTCCCTCCAAGGTTACTATGAGGGACCTGAAGTGCTTCATGACGTCATTCCACCTCCCTAAGGAGTATAAGGTGCTTGTCCTTGCCATGATAGATAGGCTTGCTGTTAGCACCATTTCTTGCTGAAAATGGAGCCTCATATCTCTATGTTTTTGTCCATTTTCAGGCGATTATGGGATGTTTTTGATAGTTTCTTTGAGTGTGTGGGTTGTTAGGTTCTGTTGGAGAGTTCAGTTGATTTCAGCCGAAAACGTGCATTAGACATCCAAAGAAACTCACGAGTTAGTGTCGCAACTTGGGAGCGACTTATGCAACTCGGGAAGGCAAAAATCAAACCAAAGGACAGAGAAAAATGCGACTTGACTCGCGACTAACACGCAAGTTGGCCAAGTCGCGAAGGCCATCAATATCAGCCAGACCGAGACACACGCGACTTAACTCGCGACTTACTCATGAGTTGGTTAAGTCGCGAGGGCTTATTTTCCAGCGAGGCCGAGGATCACGCGAGTTAACGCCCGACTTGGTTCGCAAGTTGCCAAGTCGCGAGCGTCTATTTCTTTGCCCTAAGTCATGCCTTTATAAAAGGAAACCAGGGATTTTAATTAAGGAGGTCAGCCGGGTTCCAGAAAACAGAGAAAAATATAGAGAGAAGAGGAAAGAAGAATAGAGAATGAGGCCTAGGAGACTAGCCACTGGATTGAAGCGGATTTCATCTTCAATCATTCGAGGAGTCAGAATCGTCGAGGAGAACATCGTCAGACATGGAATAGAACAGAGTCTTTTCCGTCAAGAGTTCTTTTTCACTTTTCCCTCTTTGACTGTATTTATGTTTATGGATTCCATGTTGACTCTTGTATATTTTATTTTCATAGTTATAAGCTAATTTAATTAACTAGGGAAGACGATGAATCTTTGTAACAAATTCAGTTGATTTTATATATTGCTTGGATGATTTAGATTTTATTGGTTGAGTGTTATTTTAGTGCTTATTAGGTTGTTTATTGATTGATCATCAATTTGCAATTATCTTGTTGTTGTGGGTTAAGTACTGAGAGGAGACGCCCATAACGTGTTCGATAAAATGCCACCACAGTGTTAGAGTCAAATAGAGATATATTGGCTTACTCTGTGTGATCATGAATATGCTATTATCTGCATTGCATTCGCATTTAGTTTAATACCCATCGATAGATAGGGCGTTAGTGAATGTGAAAATAGGCCTGATTTGCCTTGAGAGAGGATTTCAGATATTATTTAACATGATCATCAACCATGATTTCTATTTATCCTTGCATGATAATTTCGAAGTTAGTAGTTACTTAGTGAAGTATGAATCCCTAGTTTGCTTTCTCTGATTACTCTTCATTATTTGTTACTTTATTAGATTAATTAGATTTATATTCAATAATTCACCATTTACATATAGGTTACTCGAATAAAATTAGACTTAGTCAATTTTAGTACGTAGCATCTTTAACGTCCTCGTGGAAACGATAATCTGGACTCACATCCTATATTACTTGTGCCGACCCCATATACTTGCGGGTACACAAAAGGCGTAACAAGTTTTTGGCGCCGTTGCCGGGGATATTGTAGTTGTGTTGATATTAATACCAATTAAGTCTATAGCTAATTTGGATTTGTATATATTTTATTTTTGTTTTTATCAATTTTGATTTTCTTTTTTTTTTGTACAGGGCATGTATTCTTAGTATGAGGTACAAGAGCTTACCGAGGAAGTGGCGACTAGATACTATGAAGCACCTTTGGGCTGTTTCTTATGTGGGGGGCCGCATATGAGTACTGATTGTCAGGTTGGCAATCCGTTTTCTAAGAGCCATTCTGAGCAAATGCAGTACGAGAACTAAGTAAACTATCAATAGAACAACCCCTACCTGAGTTCATACAATCCTGAGTGGAGCACTCATGCTGGCTATTCATGGAGCAACCAGCAAGAAAATGGGTCAAGACTGGAAGACATGCTTGTCGACTACATGACAAGGATGGAAATCCGAGAACAGCAAGAAAAGGATGCAACTTTGGAAGACATGATTATTAAACTCATGATAAAGTTGGATGAAAAAATGGATTCCCAAGATGAGGCCCTGAAGAAACTGGAAGATAAACTTGATTAAGTTGCTCAACATACTTAAGCAGCTACCTAAAGCTTGGAGATTCAAATCATCCAATTAGCTACAGAGGTCTAATGGCTAGAGCACGAGCTACATCCGATAGAGCAATGCAATGAAACAGCCTTGGAAATTGAAAAGCGAGTTGAGCAGCCGATTTGGGTTGATCAAGTAGAGATGGAAGGGAGTAAAAACTTGTTTTATGGAGATGAGGCATCTACCCTTACAGAACCACTTGAGTTATGTTTAGTCCGCAGTACCACTGCAGAAGAAAAGAGCCACTAAGATACATACATTTTTATAGATGTCAAATAAGGGAAGCCCAAACTGTCTCCGCCTTTTGAGCAGACCCCGCACTTATGCCGTAAAGAGATACATTCCCATTCGAGGTAGGCAGTGCTGGGAGAGTTGTCTTCTCTTCCATTCATTTGGTTAAGATAGTGTGATAAGCTAATGAAGAGATACCAATTATGGTGCTTCGTGACATCATTCCACCTCCCCAAGGGGCATAAGATGGATAGGTCTGCCTACCCTCCCCCTGGCTATATAACGATTAGCCAGTAACACCTGCAGGCCAGGCTCAAGTTTCCTTTCCCAGGCTTCCTCATAGACGTCCTTAACCTTCTGAAGCTCGCCCCAATGCAGCTTACCCCTAACTCCTACGTCCAGTTGATTTCCCTCTACCTCGCGTTTAGGAGGCACGGGATCCCTCCTCCGAGTGATAACATCATTAGGTTCTGTTAATCCTTAAAGAAGTGTCTCTTCCCAAAGGGCTCGCCTGAGGGGACCCCGCATGATGGGATATACTATTTCCTCGTGATGGCTGCTTAATACAGGGAGCTATTGCAATCGGACATTAGGTCGAATGTAGAAAGTTACAAAATGACCTACTTCTTCATTAAGGGTTCTGAAATCAAGCTCATAAAAAACAAGAGCTTCGTGCTGACGCCTAGTAAGTTTAGCTCGTAGGGCATTAGTAGGGTCTGCTTGTGTATTTGTTTGCTTGTTTTTAACTTTTCTTTCTATATTTGTAGACGGTACATGCCAAGACCTAGTAATCTATGAGAAGGAGAAAGACGTGCTTGAAGCTCTCAATGCCTTCATACTGAAGAAGCCAAAGGACCTCGTCGAGTATAAGTAGATAACCGAGGAGCTTCTAGTAAGTTTCAAGCTCGCTTCTGATTGCAAAGAGATGCAGCAGCTCGACATTCAGCAAGACATTCAGGAGGTCGTTGAGCCGCATACCCAAGCTCAGAGGGCTAAGAAATTGAGTCTGACGAGCAAGTTCAAGTGCCTACTCGCAAGCGACCTCGTCATCAACAACAACAACAACAACAACAGCAACCAACCCAACAACAATAACAAATAAGAAGGTTGCAAATGAAGAAGTGCATCATATGCAAGAGGGGCTCTACTGCCTCTCATTATATCGTCCCCACAAAGAAGGCTAAGCTGGGGAAGTCTAGTCATGGTGGCTGACACGTCAAGAAAATGGATTTCTACTCCCAAGTGCAGGAGTGTCGAAGTAATAAATTAACCCGGTGAGACCGGGGTCAATCCACGAGGAAGAATATTTAGATCCTGCAAAAACCAACAAAAATCTACAAGGAAAATATAATAGGAAATAAAATATTATGAAATGAGGGTAGGTATAATGGTGAAACAAATTAAATTAAAACATGCTAAGGTTAGAGGTTCCACTCTTGGTATATGGTTTAAGTTATATTTAACTCATTTTTATCACTCAATTGGAATCCACACATAAAGGAGGTTCCAATCGGAAGTTAGACCATTTAAGTTCTTTACACATCTATCAAGTTATATTTCTTTTCTTTTAGTTATATTACAATGGGTACTCTACACTCCTTATGTTAAATGGGTTTAAGTACTTATTGTGCCAATCAACTACCATAAATCAAGATTCCTTTGCCAGATGCAGGTATAACCATGCGGTTCTAGACGGATTCAAGTATTTATGGTGTTGTTTGTCTACAATGAATCAAGAATCCTTGGTCAGAGGTGCAGGTACAACCATGCGGTTCTAGACGGATTCAAGTATTCATTATGCCAAGAATTGTCTACAATAAGTCAAGATCCCCACTTCACATAAGAGTAAGAGATGAAAATTCAATTCAATAAGAAAAGTAATATAAAACATGTAGATAAATTTACACAAATGAATATAAACTTTAAGACCATGTTAAGAGTTAAATAAATCTTTATTCACATACCAAGAGCTTCACCCTTCACCTTAGCAAAAAGAGAATTTAGCTACTCATGATAAAAGAAAGAAAACAAGTAAAAGAAATAAAATGAGCAAGAGAGAAATTAGATTATCACAAAAGTTCAACAATACAACAATGTAAGGTGAACTTGGCAAGGAACCCAAGCTGCCTTCAAGCTTATACAAGGCCTCTATTTATAGACACAATGAGAGGCAAACAAGTGAAAAATGGTAGGAATAAATTAATGCAAGTTGATTGAATTTGGTAAGGTAAAGTTGTCAACTTTGTTGTTTTCCACACATGCACCGACTTGTCCACCGAATTAGGCACCGTTCCTTTGACAATTTGATCTCGTGATAAACATCAAAGTTGTAGATAATTCTCTTATCTTTCTAGAATGATAAGACTCATAATATTTGGAATTTGCTGGAGAGAGTTATGGCCCAAATAGTGAAGACTGCCCAATTGACGCGGCCATGCAAACCAGCCCAAGATAATCCAATATTTGTTTTCAAAGGAGTCCAAATCTGATAAGAGTTTACAAACCAAACTTATAGGGCTATGAGTTATCTTTCCAACACTATCAAGAACGTAGTGATTGGATATTTGAGTGCAAAGTTATGCCCATTACACTGAACCTGCATCAAAATAGAAAGTTTAACAATTAAGTGTAGTTATAAATAAGTTAGGTAATTTGATGACACTAATAGTATAAAATAATGGTTTTAACCTTTATTATTATACAAATTTAAGTGTTCATCACACCCCCCAACCAGCTTATTGCTAGTCCCTAGCAATTAAAGCGTTATCATTTCATAATGATTTTTCAAATTTATATCTAAGTCTTCATTTACCCATTCTCCGTTTGTTCTATCCAAATAGATGAACTCTCGACAAAAATATTTAATTTGTCTTCTTCATTTTTGTGTGCAACATGTACCCTTAGACAAGATGTTGACAAACCTTCTTTGTGCTCATTATAAGTTGACATAAGTTCATGGGGCTTCACCAAAAATATCAAAGTTCTATTCTAATGTTTCTTCCAAAATAACTTCCTTAGGCAGAGCAATGTATTTCTTCCTCTGTCTCTCTCTCTGTTTTTTTTTTTTCTTTTTTTTTCTTTCTTTTTTTTTAAACAAGATATATAGTACATTCCTAATCCATGTAGCAAGCTTTAGGCCAATGACTCCCAGATCAGTTGACCTTAGGGCATTAGGTGTTGAGACACCCCTACGGACTTAATCACTCGGGTTGAAATGTAACCAGATTTATATATAATAGTGGATAATGCAATGTCTAGTTCCCTTAAGCTTTCTTCTTAACCCATTTAGCGAGCTTTAGGTCAATGGCTTCCAGATCAGTTGACCTTAGGGCATTAGGTGTTGAGACACCCCTACGGACTTAATTACTCGAGTTAAGAAGGCTTCGAAACCAAACGTATCCATAATTTATTATTACCTTTTTTTTTTTTTTTTTTTTAGCAAGAGAAGAAGAAGAAGAAGAGGGTTCACTACCTTTGGTTGTTAATTTTTGTTAACCCACAAGAATAGACTCTTAATAATCTTCAGTTTGCAACCCATGATCAAATGTCAAAGTGTGTGTGTGAGAAGAGTAGTTTATGAACACTTGCTTTGGGTATATGAGTATGAAAGTCAATTTATATTTGAGAGTTCATAGATTTGAATAGTCAAACTAATATGAATAGTGAAGTATCTTAATAAATTTAAAAAAAATCGAGATGAAATGATGACACCTATTATTTATTATATTTTTTTTTGTTTTTTTTTTTTTTACAATAAAAATAAATAATCATAAAAGTTATCACAAATATTATCAACTATCCCTCCCCCCAACCAAATAAAGACATTGTCCCCAATGTCTAAGGATAAAGAGAGAGTGTAGAAGAAATTACCTGAACCAAAGATTAATGAAAAGAAAAACCTGCAACATACTAGAACAAGCTAAAAATAACATATTTATTGAAAACAAAAATGGGAAAGAAAGAAAGAAAAAACAAAATACATAGGTCAAGCCAATCTACGCTTTTTGCTACCCTCAGCAACTGACCAATCTAACTTAGATGTGGCAATGTCATATTCGGGAACAAAAGCTTCTAATTGTTCAATCAATTGATGAACATTAGAAGCAGTGACAATGATACGTCGAGCTAGAGGTGAGATAAATTGGTTTTCCACAGCATGATCTAGGAAAGACAATAGATCATCATAAAAACCACAAATATTCAACAAGCCTATTGGTTTTTGATGGATTTTGAGTTGGGCCCATGAGGTGACTTCAAAGAGTTCCTCTAAGGTTCCAAATCCCCCTGGTAAGGCTATGAATGCATCAGCATGACTAAACATTTCAGCTTTCCGTTCATGCATGTCTGAAACAATCTGCACTTCCCCAATTGTATTTCCTGTAATACCACCCACACTCAAAGTTTTTGGGATGACACCCAAAACTTGACTGCCGCCATCATAAGCAGCTTTTGAGACACGACCCATCAACCCAAGGTTACCTCCGCCATAAACTAAATGAATCTTTTTCTCTGCTAATACCCTACCAAGCTGGTCAGCAGCTTCCTCAAATTCTCTATTCTTACCAGAACTAGACCCACAAAAGACACAAATATTAGTAAAGCGGTGTGAGATGGTGTTTGCCATTGTTATGCACGCGCCTCTTTTTTTTTTCTTTTTTTTTTTTTTTTTGAAATTTGTAGAGTTGTGAGAACTGGAGAAGATAGAGAAGTGTCATTTATAGTGCTCATAAAGAAGATGAAATCATGGAAGCTATATGACTAGGTCTGCATTGGCAGATGGGTGTCAGTCTAGAGTATAAAATGTCAAAAAGAGTGGCTGACCTGTATCTGTACAAGTAGTTGTGATTGTGGCTCACATCTTCCTCTGGTTTTACGTCCAGAAACGGCTTGAACGCCCTCTATGGGTCGAGAATAGGCTTCCCATCCAATTTTCTTATAAATTGGCAAACAGGGTCTTTTAAAGTCAGATTCCCAAGACTGTATCGCTCCTGTTCTCTTTGAAATTGGTTCCATAAAGCGAGAATTGCAATATGCACATATCCACTAGGATGCGTCTCAAGAGTCAACAAAATATTGTCTAATGACTCCTTACTCAGGCCATCCTTAATGAATTGTATTTTATCTTCTCGATTTACAGACACCATTCCAAGAGAACGACAGCGTGTGTTACAAGTTGTGCGAGCACACTTATAACATACACCCAATTTCTTTGCTCTTCTTTTTTTTGCATAACTACTTTTACCCAGACCATGCATGTAAGTAAGAAATAAATCAGAGAACTCACCTGCCAATCTTACCTTGGCTTCAATCAGCCAACGTACCTCAACAGGGATGCCCTTGCACATTAGCATTCTTAATCTTTCGGACCGTGCTTTGTAAATTTTCATCAATGCTTTTTGAGGAAGTAAGGGAAAACGATTTTTCAATTTCTCGAGAATTTCTTCCATTTTTGTGAAAAAGAAAAGGGAGAGAAAAGAGAATGTACAAAGTAAGATTTTTTTTTTTTTTTATCAGCTATTATGGGAGACTGAAAATACCGACTTGAAAAGTCACGGAATACCGTTATCCGCCATTTAACCGGGAAAATAAAAGAAGGAAAAAGAAAAAAAAAATACAAAATTAACCTGCAATCACAAAAAAAAATTAAAGTTAGAGAGAAATATGCAAACCCAATTCAAATCATATCAATGGTTTTCATAACATGGGTTTGAAAGAGGAAGAGTCTCTTCTTCGAAAACTTGATTTTCTAGAAATGGTTTAAGTCTTTGACCGTTCACTTTAAACACGTTACCATTCCTAGGGTTTTCAATGTCAACGGTCCCATAAGGATATACATGTTTCACAACAAATGGACCGCTCCACCTAGATCTCAATTTTCCAGGGAATATGTGAAGTCGAGAATTATAAAGTAAGACTTTTTGCCCAACATCAAATGTTTTTCTTAAAATTAATTTGTCATGAAAGGCTTTGGTTCTATCTTTATAAATTCTCGAATTCTCATATGCATCATTTCTTAATTCCTCAAGTTCATTCAGTTGTAGCTTACGTAATTTGCAAGCATCATCAATGTTTGAATTAAAAGTTTTGATAGCCCAGTAAGCTTTATGCTCCAGTTCCACAGGCAAGTGACAAGGTTTCCCATAAACTAATCGATAGGGTGACATACCCAAAGATGTTTTGAAAGCAGTACGGTAAGCCCAAAGTGCATCGTTTAGTCTAAGTGACCAATCTTTGCGATTTGGATTAACCGTTTTTTCTAAAATTTGTTTTATCTCTCGATTAGCTAATTCAACTTGTCCACTTGTCTGAGGGTGATAAGGGGTAGCAACTTTATGTGTAATCCCATATTTCTTCATTAGAGACTCAAAGACTTTGTTGCAAAAATGTGTTCCCCCATCACTTATAATGACTCGAGGAATTCCAAAACGACTCAAAATATTTTCTTTCAAAAATCTGACAACTGTTTTGTGGTTATTATTTCGACATGGAATTGCCTCGATCCATTTGGAGACATAGTCAACTGCGACTAAAATGTAAACAAAACCGAATGATGATGGAAACGGGCCCATGAAATCTATCCCCCAACAATCAAATATTTCAATGACAAGTATAGGGTTTAGAGGCATCATGTGCCGTTTAGAAATAGCCCCCAGTTTTTGACAATTTTCACAAGTTTTGCAGAATGTGTAGGTGTCTTTGAACAGAGTTGGCCAATAAAATCCACATTGTAAGATTTTTGCAGCCGTTTTCCTTGACGAAAAATGACCCCCACATGCTTCTGTATGACAAAATTTAATGACACTACGTACCTCATTGTCGGGTATGCATCTACGAAAAATTTGATCAGGGCAATACTTGAACAGGTATGGGTCATTCCAATAAAAATTTCTAACATCTGTCAAAAACTTTTTCTTATCTTGTGCTGTCCATTGAGATGGCATCTCTCCTGTTACAAGAAAATTGACAATGTTAGCATACCATGGCATTTTACTAATAGAAAACAAAAACTCATCTGGAAAAGAGTCATTGATAGGTGTTATGTCCAAGGATGAGTTTGTTGTAAGTCTTGACAAATGATCTGCAACAACATTTTCAGCTCCTTTTTTATCTTTGATTGTGATGTTAAATTCTTGGAGCAACAAAATCCACCGTATTAATCTAGGCTTGGCATCCTGTTTAGACATCAAGTACCTCACAGCAGCATGATCAGTGAAAACAATAGTTGAAGAGCCAATTAAATAAGATCGGAATTTGTCTAATGCAAATATTACAGCAAGTAGTTCTTTTTCTGTAGTAGTATAATTCATTTGTGCACTATTCAAAGTTCTACTTGCGTAATAAATGACATAAGGCTTACCTTCCTTCCTTTGCCCTAGCACGGCACCGACAGCAAAATCGCTAGCATCACACATCAATTCAAAAGGCAGAGACCAATCAGGGGATTGCATGATAGGGGCAGTTGTCAAAAGGCTAATCAACTTATCAAAAGATTTTTGACAATTTTGAGTCCATTCAAATGGTGCATCTTTTATTAGGAGATTACAAAGAGGTCTAGATATTGCACTAAAGTCTTTAATGAATCTCCTATAAAATCCTGCATGGCCTAGGAAAGATCGAACATCCCTAACCGTTTTTGGTGGAGGCAAATGGGCAATTAATTCCACTTTTGCTTTGTCAACTTCAATTCCCTTAGAGGAAACCACATGTCCTATGACAATTCCAGAGGTGACCATGTAATGACATTTTTCCCAATTTAACACCAAACCCTTTTCTTCACATCTTTTTAACACATTTTCTAAATTTTCAAGGCAATTATCAAATGAATTTCCAAACACTGTTAGATCATCCATAAAGACCTCTAAAAAATGTTCAACCATGTCACTGAAAATGCTCAACATACATCTTTGAAATGTTGCAGGAGCATTACAAAGGCCAAAAGGCATCCTTCTAAATGCAAAGGTGCCAAAGGGACATGTGAATGTTGTCTTTTCTTGGTCCTCTAGTGCTATGGGGATTTGATAATAACCTGAGTAACCATCAAGAAAACAGTAGTAGGGATGTCCTGCCACTCTTTCTAGAATTTGGTCAAGAAATGGTAAGGGAAAATGGTCTTTTCTAGTGGCAACATTTAATTTTCTATAGTCAATACACATTCGCCAACTAGATGAGACTCGTGTTGGTATTAACTCTCCTTTTTCATTTTTTACCACTGTGACTCCAGATTTCTTAGGGACTACTTATGTTGGACTTACCCACTTACTATCAGAAATATGGTAGATAATTCCTACATCAAGTAACTTGAGAACTTCACCTCTTACTACCTCTTTCATGTGTGGATTTAATCTTCTTTGGGGCTGTTGACATGTTCTAGCATTATCTTCTAGATGTATTCTATGTGTACATATTAAAGGATTAATGCCTTTTATGTCTTTTAAAGTCCACCCAATTGCATTTTTATGCCTTTTAAGTACCTCTATCAATTTACCTTCCTGTTCGTTGGTAAGAGTTGAAGAAATTACCACCGGGTAAGTTTGTTCTTCACCAAGGAATGCATATTTCAGTCCTTCAGGTAATGGCTTCAATTCTAGTTTGGGTACTTCTTCTTGTTTACTTTCATTGACAGGTCCCAATTCTTTAAATTTCGGCTTCCAACCTTTGTTCTCCATCACCTGGGTACAATCAAGCAACGAACATATATTAGAAACAGTAGGATCTAGTTGCATGCTTGACTTAAATGAATTAACTAAACAAGTTTCCAGAGGATCAGAAGAACTCCCTGCTTGAAGATGATCTTCAACAATAGCTTCAATCATGTTTGCTTCTTCATTTTCATCACCTTCATCTTGTGGTTGTTTGCACATGTTGAAAACATTAAGCTCTAGTGACATATTTCCAAATGTCATCTTCATTACGCCATTCCTGCAATTAATCAAAGCATTAGAAGTTGCTAAAAATGGGCGGCCTAAAATAACAGAAATTGGTTTACACCCATTAGCTACAGGTTGTGTATCCAAGACAATAAAATCCACAGGATATATGAATTTATCGACTTGTACTAACACATCTTCCACTATCCCTCTTGGCACTTTAATTGATCTATCAGCAAGTAAAAGAGTTATGGAAGTTGGTTTTAACTCACCTAGATCAAGTTCTTGATAAACTGAATATGGAAGTAAATTAACACTAACACCAAGATCAAGTAAAGCCTGTTCAATTTTATGCTCTCCAATAATGCATGAAATTGTGGGACAACCAGGGTCCTTATATTTCATGGAATTATTGTTTTGAAGAATGGAACTTACTTGTTCTGCTAAAAAGGCTCTTTTTTTCACATTCAGTTTTCTTTTCACAGTGCACAAGTCTTTCAAAAATTTTGCATAAGAAGGAACCTGTTTAATAGCATCCAACAAAGGAATATTGACCTTCACTCGTTTGAAAATTTCATAAATTTCAGGATTGTGGTTCAATTTCCTTGGATTGTTCAATGCTTGCGGAAATGGGGCTACAGGTGGGAATTTGGTCTTTTCTTGGCTAGGTACAGGCTTATCAACCCCTTCCTTACTCTTGGAGATAGACTTATCATCTTTCTCACAAGGATCAAGAATAGGTTTTTCGACAACCTTACCATTGCAAAGAGTTATGACTGATTTAACTTGGTCCATGTGTTGACTTCCTGAACTACCCTCTTCCAGGTTGTATTGACCTTTAGGATTTGGTTGAGGTTGAGAAGGAAATTTTCCTTTTTCATGGATGGTGAGTGTTGATGCAATCTTAGCAAGAGTGTCTTTTAAATCGGACAAGGTTTGTGAAGTTTGATTGTTAATGGTCTCTTGCTTTTCAATGAATGAATGCAATGTTTCCTCAAGGTTTTTCCTAAATTGTGGGACATAGGGTGCATAACCTTGAGTGCCTTGAAAATTTTGGTGACCTTGAGGAGGTGGTGATTGTGAAGATTGTGCATGATTATCATTCTTTCAACTGAAGTTTGGGTGACTTCTCCAACCTGGATTGTAGGTCTGTGAGTATGGGTTAGGATTTGGCCTTTTGAAAGTGTTTAGGACATTGGCTTGTTCATGGAGACATTCTTTGAATGCAGGCAGAGTTGGGCACTCCTTAGTTGAATGGTCATTGGTATCACATATGTGACACACAATTTCTTGAGCGGATTTTAGGTGACCGCTCTTTTTCAATTCTAAGGCCTCGACCTTTCTAGCTAGAGATGCAAATTTGGCTTGAATGTCATGTTCTTCCCTAAGGTTGTAAATACCTCCACTAGATGTAGAGGCTTGAGCTTTGCTCGGTGCCTCTTGGGTACCTACAGTGTCCCAATTTTGAGCATTCTCTGCTAATAGGTCTAGGTAGTCTAGTGCCTCTTCAGGGTCTTTATCTCCAAACTCTCCATTACACATCATTTCGACCATTTGTCTACCTTGGGGTGTTAAACCCTCGTAAAAGTGTGTGACTAGTCTCCATGTTTCAAAGCCGTGGTGAGGACAAGAATTAAGCAATTCTTTGTACCTCTCCCAAGATTGGTAAAGGGTCTCTCCTGATTTCTGACTGAAAGTGGTAATTTGTCTTTTGAAGGAATTTGTTCTATGATGAGGAAAGAACTTTTTCAAGAACTGTTCCTGCATTTTATCCCAATTACCAATAGATCTAGACCTAAGATTTTGCAGCCATGTTTTAGCTTTATCTTTCAAAGAGAAAGGGAAAAGCTTTAGTCGGATGGTGTTCATGCTACAATTTGTGTCATTGTAATTGTTGCACACTTCCTCAAACTCTCTCAAATGCAGGTATGGGTTTTCGGCATCTAATCCATGAAATTTGGGTAAAAGTTGAATAATACCCGGCTTAAAGTTAAAATGAGATGCATCTGGTGGAAAAACTAGACATGATGGAGCACTAGTTCTTGTGGGGTTCATGTAGTCTCTAAGTGTTCTAGGTTGTGCATGATCATTGTGTTGGGAACGATTGTCCCCAAGATCAGTGACTCTTTCAACTTCGTTTTCTGCCATATTTTCAAATGCAGATGGGGAGCCCCTAACAAGTCTACCAGTCGGTGTACGTGACCAAGCTCTCATGCAAGTCTTAGATGCAACAGAATAAAAGCAAACAAAAACACCAAAAAATAATATTATTTACAAGAAAAAGAAAATGAAAAAGATGAAAAGAATTTTGATGGTTTTGGACACCAAATGATACTTCCCCGGCAACGGCGCCAAAAACTTGGCACGTCCAGAAAATGGATTTCTACTCCCAAGTGCAGGAGTGTCGAAGTAATAAATTAACCCGGTGAGACCGGGGTCGATCCACGAGGAAGAATATTTAGATCCTGCAAAAACCAACAAAAATCTACAAGGAAAATATAATAGGAAATAAAATATTATGAAATGAGGGTAGGTATAATGGTGAAACAAATTAAATTAAAACATGCTAAGGTTAGAGGTTCCACTCTTGGTATATGGTTTAAGTTATATTTAACTCATTTTTATCACTCAATTGGAATCCACACATAAAGGAGGTTCCAATCGGAAGTTAGACCATTTAAGTTCTTTACACATCTATCAAGTTATATTTCTTTTCTTTTAGTTATATTACAATGGGTACTCTACACTCCTTATGTTAAATGGGTTCAAGTACTTATTGTGCCAATCAACTACCATAAATCAAGATTCCTTTGCCAGATGCAGGTATAACCATGCGGTTCTAGACGGATTCAAGTATTTATGGTGTTGTTTGTCTACAATGAATCAAGAATCCTTGGTCAGAGGTGCAGGTACAACCATGCGGTTCTAGACGGATTCAAGTATTCATTGTGCCAAGAATTGTCTACAATAAGTCAAGATCCCCACTTCACATAAGAGTAAGAGATGAAAATTCAATTCAATAAGAAAAGTAATATAAAACATGTAGATAAATTTACACAAATGAATATAAACTTTAAGACCATGTTAAGAGTTAAATAAATCTTTATTCACATACCAAGAGCTTTACCCTTCACCTTAGCAAAAAGAGAATTTAGCTACTCATGATAAAAGAAAGAAAACAAGTAAAAGAAATAAAATGAGCAAGAGAGAAATTAGATTATCACAAAAGTTCAACAATACAACAATGTAAGGTGAACTTGGCAAGGAACCCAAGATGCCTTTAAGCTTATACAAGGCCTCTATTTATAGACACAATGAGAGGCAAACAAGTGAAAAATGGTAGGAATAAATTAATGCAAGTTGATTGAATTTGGTAAGGTAAAGTTGTCAACTTTGTTGTTTTCCACACATGCACCGACTTGTCCACCGAATTAGGCACCGTTCCTTTGACAATTTGATCTCGTGATAAACATCAAAGTTGTAGATAATTCTCTTATCTTTCTAGAATGATAAGACTCATAATATTTGGAATTTTGCTGGAGAGAGTTATAGCCCAAATAGTGAAGACTGCCCAATTGACGCGGCCATGCAAACCAGCCCAAGATAATCCAATATTTGTCTTCAAAGGAGTCCAAATCTGATAAGAGTTTACAAACCAAACTTATAGGGCTATGAGTTATCTTTCCAACACTATCAAGAACGTAGTGATTGGATATTTGAGTGCAAAGTTATGCCCATTACACTGAACCTGCATCAAAATAGAAAGTTTAACAATTAAGTGTAGTTATAAATAAGTTAGGTAATTTGATGACACTAATAGTATAAAATAATGGTTTTAACCTTTATTATTATACAAATTTAAGTGTTCATCAGTGGCCAACCCCTACTTCTGAAGAGACCTCCTTCATCTCTCCCACCGCCTCCTACTCGTCCTACAACCAGCAACAGCAAAGAGAAAGAGGTTGTTCCTAAGGGCCAGACCGCCACAGTGAGGTAACCCGTTGAATGAGGGTTGCCTACCATCTCTCTCGAGGTGTTCTAGGTCAATGCTCCTGAGGTCGCTTCGTCTTGGACCCTCAGTCCTACTGCGAGTGAGTACATTGGTCGGGTCTCAATCCTTTACGAGGACTACCTCACAAAGGGTCTGAGCCATTGCATCGAGGTGGACCACAGAATGAAGCTCCGGCACACTCAACTCTGCCATATTCTCATGGTAAGTACCAGCTAGTGAGTTTTTATTATTTTCCCATAGCGAACCCTTATGTATATATATATAGTCCACTTGCCTTGCGCATAAGGACATGCTTGAGACTGAGAGGAGTAAGGGGAGAAGAGGAAGCTTTGCGAGGAGCTCGAGGACACTAGGAGGGAGCTTGCTGCTGGGGCAGAGTGCAAGAAGCAGCTGGCCGCAAAGGCCCATACTGCCGACCCTTAGGAAGGATATGGAGCTGGAGATGAATGCGTCTGCCGCCAAGTACAAAGATCAAATTGGCGTGCTGAAGGACGAGGTCGACAGGGCTAAGATAGACCTCCAACTCGCCCACAAGCTCCTTGAGCAGCAAAAGGTCGACCTCACTAGGAAGGATAAGAGCTTGGAGGAGGAGAAAGAGGCGATACGAGATGATGCTCAAAGCGACCTCCTCTATAGCATCTGGATCCAATACCCCGCCCTCAACCTCCGCTTCCTTGGCCTATCTGTTGGCGAGTTGATCGAGAACTTCCAGGAAATACGAGATGATGCAGAGGCAGATGCACAACAGTCTGCTATTGATGCCGTCCAAAATCTTTCTAAGGGAAGGAATGCAAATAAGGAGCAGGAAAAGAATGAGGCCCCCGAGCTCGCAGATCCTGCAACTCTCACTGGCGATAAAGTTGCTCCAGAAGGGGAAGATCCTTTAACTACTCAGGCCTAGCTCTTCAAAGTTTCAACATTCATATCCTCCCAGCATGCAGACCTTCATCTGGGGTCGAGGAATGTGTGCTCACCAAGCATGCAGACTTTCATCTTTGGGCGAGGAATGTGACAATTTCAGCGGCCTGCCAGTTCTTCTTCAACAAACTTGGATCAAAAGTACATTGTCAAGAATAGTTTAGAGATGGTTATGAAAGTGAAATTCAGTGCTACTAACAAACTTAAAGATGTTCAAAACATTTACTCATCACATGTAACACTGACTTGACAATGTACTTCCCAACTAGTTGTAGTTGCTATTTTTATTTTATCTTAGCTCATTTAAGTGTAGTATTTAATTTTACTTGCTCGCTTTAAGTAAATACTCAATCCAGACAACCATACACAACTTAAAAACTTACAAAAAAACTTACCAAACCTAATAAGCACAACCTCACCAGTTGGAAGGTAGACTCATGTTTGTGAGTGTCGCCGCCTCGGGTGTCTTTATCAATCTCGCTAGTCTGAGAGCTCGTGAGCTCGCAATTTCACAAGTTCCGCCAATTTTGCACAACTCTTTAGGAGGTTTGTCACCTTAAATATTGACCTTACTAGTTTGAGAGCTCGTAAGCTCTCAGGTTGGCAATTTTTGTCAATTTTATACTTAGGTTAGTCGTGAGGTATTCCACCTTGAGTGTTTTTATTGACCTCGCTAGTTTGAGAGCTCGTTAACTCTCAGGTTGGCGGGTTGTGCCAATTTTTACAGTTCTAGGCCTATTACCTTGAGTATTTCTATTGACCCTGCTTGATTGATAGCTCGTGAGCTTTCAGGTTAGCGGCTTCCGCTAATTTATATACTCAGGTTATTGCGAGCTCGCTGGTTTGAAGGTGAGAGACCTTCTCTTTTGCAAGCTCCTTTAGTTGATCTCGTTGATTTAAAAGTGAGAGACCTTCTCGTTTGTGAGTGTTGCCAACACTTGATAAAAATTTTGAGAAATTTTTATTTTCCAGTTCCACTTTGTGTTGCATCTGTGTGTTGATCCTTATCCCCCCTAGCCCCCCAAGTTCGAAAGTAATAAGTAATACACGAGAGCTTGTAGAGAAGAATGATTTTATTGATTGAATGCTGAAACAAATACAACTGTTACTGGTAATATTTTCGCAAAATGTTCTGCATTCCAAGCTCGTGGAACTCAAGCTCCATCGACATTCATAAGGTGGTATGCTTTGTTACCGAGATCTTCATCTACCACATAAGGACCTTCCCAGTTTGGACCAAGAGCCCCTTCTTGAGGGTTACAAGCTCCAGGTATGAGTAACTTTAAAACGAGGTCTCCTTTTTTGGAATGCCTCGGGTTGACTTTTCTATTGTAGTACTAGCCACTCTTTGCTGATATACAGATACCCTTAAGCGAGCAGCGTCCCTCATTTCTTCAATCAGGTCGAAGCTAGCTGCGAGTAGGTATTCATTCTTCTTTGAGTTAAACGTAGCTCTTCTGTGCGTGCTCGCTATGAGTTCAGCTGGGATCATAGCCTCAGTCCTATAGACCATGGAGAATGGGGTCTCTCCTATGGTGCTCCTCGCAGTAGTCTTATAGGACCACAACACCTTCGGGAGCTCATCTGCCCAAGCCTTTTTTTTTTCCCTTCAAGCTTTGTTTTCAAGGTATGCTTGATGACTTGTTCACAGTCTCTACCTGCCCATTTGCCTGTGGGTGGTCAACAACGAAAAAGCTCTTGAACCTTTGACTTTTGAACTGTGTGCCATTATCTGTGACAATCTTCTGAGGGACCCCAAACCTGCTCATAATGTTCTGCCTCACAAAGTTCTCAATCTTGGCTGTTGAGATCTCGCTGAGAGCTTCGACCTCTGTGTTGGCTCCATTTCTTGATCAAAAATGGACCTTTACTAGTACCTTTCTTTACCTACTTGTGTTCCATTCTCGGATAATTATTGGTTGTTTTTAATGTTTTTATTCAAGTATGCAGGTAATAAGAGTTTGTGAATAATTGAAGAGTCTTGGTGAATTAAATTGAAGATGTGGGCGCCGCCTGTGAACAGTACCGTACACGTGAATATTGCATAATGAATAGTACTGTACACATGAACAGTCGCGTGAGTAGTGACATCAACAGTACCGTATGCGTTAGCAGAGACATCAACAGTACCGTATACGTCAGCAGTGATGTATACGTGAACAATGTATGATGAACAGTACCGAAGATTTTTCACCGTTGGAATTTATGTGGATTACTGGTCCCCCGAGATGAGGTCTTTTATGCCGCTCATGGGGCTCTTCCGCAGCTCGTCTTGCTGCATTAGCTGAATGAATAGAGATTCTACCTCATTGAGCGTCACGCCGAGAGAGATCTTGCTTGGTGGAATAACATGTAGTGTGGACTGGATTTTCCCACACCGGAGGTGGGGGTGAGGTGCTCTCCAAGACTTGCTCACGTGCGGGAAGGTTCTGCATCAAGAGCTGATAGTCGCGCACCATTTTCGCTATCATCCTCTCCATCTTCATCTGTCTTTCCATCCATTTGTTGAAATCTGACAATCTGGATAGACCAGCCTGGTCGTTTCCCTATGGATCCATCTAGGAGGGAAAGGACCTGCTGGTGGATTTGAAACATATAATGGAACCGTAGGGACAACGGGGATCACGTTTAGGGCCAGTGGTGGAATCTGGGCCTAATGGGATGCCTCTGAATGTCCTCTAGTGGGGGGTACATCCCTACTTCTTGTGGTCCTGGAATGGGTTTCTACGCCTCTTACCATTACTTTGGGAGAGTTTTCCTTAAAAATAATTAAAAAAAACACGGTTTTTTGCTGAAAATTGGAGGTTTGAATCCTCAAACGGGCCCTCCTCTAGCGTCAAAATGTTGACGTCTGAATTTAGTCAAGGCAATTAACAGTGATAACAATAGTATAAGCAATAAAACAAGATCAAACGAAAAGGATTTTTAAAGTGGTTCAGCCTGAAATAATGCCTACATCCATTGTTCTTGTATTAATGTTGAGCTCACTATATACGTATTTTCTCTCAATTGTTGTAACCCTTGTAACAATGATGACCTACCCCTTTTATAGTATGAAGGGATGGAGACATCCTGTTTTACATGGAATCTAATTACTGAAAATTAGGAATTAAATCAAATCCCTAAGAATTATATTTTAATTGAAATATATTGCTGAGAATAAGGAATTTAAGATTGATTGGGACTTTACTAGTTGACCAGATCAAATCTCTATATTCATGGGATTCTTCTCTCTCTGGTTATGCGAGCTGGATCTATGCTGTTGATGAGAGGTGATATGTATAAATTTTCCAGGACGCTTAAGTGTTGTAGCTCGCGTAGAGCCTCTAGGTTCTCTCTCTCCACTTCACGTTGTTGGGATGGACTTGTCTGTTATGCTGGGTTGTATCAGCTTTTCTAGCCCGTTGAGCCTTGTTGACTTCCTCAAGCTTGTTGGCCCTTGTTGGCTTATCTAAACCCGTTGGGTTTTATTGATATTTCTGGGCCTATTGGGCTTAATGAAATTAGACACATACCAATGCCTAATGAGGCTTCAATGAGCACATTATAATTTAAAAAACATAATTTCAATTGGATAACAAATGTGAAATCCTAAAATTCAACATACAGGAGCCTTAGGCTATTATAAAAACATTAGTTTCAAATTAACGTCTGTAAGATGCAAGTCCATGCCACAAGCAATATATCAATTCAACAATTGCGACTACAAAATCATAAATTTATGGATAATTACCAGCGCATTTTTGGAAATTTATGGATGCGGTAATGGAGATCGTGTCTATAGATCAATTTTTTTGAGAAAGGGAAACTATATAAAACAGTAAAAACGGTTATAAACTTGTTCGGATATTATCTAAGACTAAACTAGTAATGCAACTAGGAACATCCTCCAACCAAACACACTCAGAAAGAAGATAGAGAGCAAATTTAGAAAGTCCATGAACCACCTTATTAGCACTCTGACGAACAGAAACCATAGAAAACTCAAAACAAAAAAAATCTACTAAAGATAAGATATCTTCCACAACCAAGTCAACATCAGAACAAGAGATGTCTTGGAAGAAAGTTGCTTCACAATGTTCACAACATCAGCACAAATGTAAGAGAACCCCATATCAATCGCTAATTGAACTCCACGAAGAATCACCATAGCTTCAGTAATATTAGGAGAGAAAAGACTAGCAGCCATAGACCAATTAAAATGTATAAAATCATAAATTTCATATGATCGATATGAAAATAAAGGCGTTCATACCGTGCTAAGCAAGAGTGGAACCAAGCAACTGAAACTTGATGGGGCATTGAGTATCCATAACAAAACATCTAGCATGCGATTTTTTAAACGAAAATTGATATACGTTATCAAAATTTAATTTTTTTAAAAACACTTAAAAAAAGATTAAATAAAATAATTAAATTTATTAAAAATAAATATAATTAAATTTATTAAAAATAAAAATAAAAATACTATAAAAATTTGACCTATTTTTATATTTGAACAATTTAATCTTTTATATAAGTCAATAAGAAATTGTTATTTATTATAAAATTTATATTATTTTTGAAGTACTTAAAAATGATTAAATAAAAAATAAATATGATAAAATTTATTAAAAATTAAAAATATTTAAAAGTAACGTCATTTATTAAAATAAAAATAAAATTTAAGATTAAATACTTATAAAACTCCTAGTTTAACAAAAAAAATTAAAATGTTAACAATATTATATATATACATATTTTAGAGTATATTATATAGTATACATACAATATATATATATGCATTTATTATTATATTATAAAATCAAAATATAATAATAAATCCGTTATATATATAAACTTATTATATATATATATATGTATGTATATATGTGTGTGGGGGGTATTAGATTACTAAATTTTGAGTTTTATAATTATTCAATCTTAAATTTTATTTTATTTTAAAGAAATCATATTACTTTTAATATTTTTAAATTTTAAATTTTTTATTTTTTATTTTCAATAAATTTTATCATGTTTATTTTATTATTTAATTATTATAAGTGTTTTTAAAAAAATTAAACTTTTATAACGTATATTAATATTTTATTGGACTATCGAAATAAATAAAGTTATTAAAAAATTAAAGAGTAAAGTATCATTCTAATTTAATAATTTAATAAAAATACAAAATGACCAGTTTATACTTTATATTAGATTTGACTGTCAAAATTTTGGTTATAGACATTAAATTAATGTATTTTAAAAAAAGTTATGGATAATATGAGTTAAAAAAATAAAATTAGATCAAAAAGTGATATTTTATATTACATTATGGACCAATTGAGAATTATCCGAGGTACTCCATTGTAGTTTAAGTAAAAGTGCAATCTCATTGCAATATGACCAAATGTCAGAGTATCTTATAGCAATTTGCCCAAAAAAATTAAATTTTTATAACAAATATCAATTTCTTATTGGACTATCCAAATAGGTAAAGTTGTTAAAAAATTAAAAGGTAAAAGCGTTATTCTAATTTAATAAAAAAATTTGTAAGATGGTTAATTTATACTTTATGTCAGGCTTGACCGTTAAAATTTTAATCATAGGGACTAAATTGATATATTTTGAAAAATGTAGGGACCATATGAGTATAAAAAGTAAAAATATATTAAACAAATAATATTTTTAAATACATTAGGGACCAAATTGATAATTATTCGAGATACTTAGTTGTAGTTTAAGAAAAAATACGATTTCATTTCATTGCAATATGACCAAACGTCAGGATATTCCATTATAATTTACCCGTAACATTATTATGAACTTCCAAGTGTCACACCACCAACCCAAAGGTCAATGGAGTCAACCTTTTTAATCAGTTAGAACACTCAATTAAAGTAGAAATAAACTCCTTTAATAAATTATACATTAATGAATCAATTAACAAAATTATTCCTCAAGTGATTCTCTCTCTCCTGTCTGACATTTACCGAGTGTTTTTTTTGGCTATCGGATTGATCCAACGGCCAAAACACTATCCCGCACAAACCCACTTATAAACGGATCCCCCATTAGAAACATACAATATTTATATATATATATATATATATATATATAATTTTACATTTATTTAATATTCATTCTTATGGAGTTATCTAGATTGTTTAATGTGATGGAAATTTTAAAAACATGTTTTATGGTGGATATTAGTTACATTTCTCATGTAAAATATACAAATGTAATATCTTTTATCAAATACAGGGATAGAGGAGCAGGATATATGCATTCCTTCATTGATTTGGGGATTCCTTGGCTCCACGCCTTCGCCCCATATACTTAGAAACAGGGATAGATATAAGGGTGGGATCTATATGTCAAATATATAAGGGGATGGGAATTGGGATATCCATCCTAATTAATTTCAGTCATCCTTATCCCTAATAATATATCATAAATCTTTTGGGTGTTAGTGTGTTGCAAGAGAAATTAAGATGATAGAAAGTTTGATTCCTGAATGTTAACATCGACTGACATTATTATTTTTTCATAACAATTTAATTTTTTATTTTACTTTAATTGAAAATTTTATCCTAATAAACTCAATTGGGGAAGAAATTGTATAGATAATTTCATTTTTAAATAAAAAAAAATGTCTGTATTTCGTGTATTAATAGTCAAATGATCTTTTAAGAAATTTATTGTCCATATTATAGAGAAAAATCTAGGATGTATGATGGGGGACGGTAAAGATTCCCGACCTGTTCGAAACCCGTGGGTATTCGCTCAGTTTGGTGCCTCAAATCCGTGAGTATTCGCTTCATTTGACGTGGGTATAGAGCAATAATTTTAAATTATAGAATATAGATCAGAACCAAGTCAAACTTTTTTGACTCGCCCAAGTAATTGGGTCGGGAACGGGATAGGCACTTTTAACCAACCCCGTCTAACCTGTTAAATATAAAAAATAAAAAATAAATAAAAAGAACTAAAAGAACTAAAAACACCTTAACTCTGGTATTGTTTTTCAAGGGCTATTTTCTTTTTGGTTTTCATTCAGAAAACAGTCCAAATGTTCGTCAGCTGCTATTTCCAAAATCATTTTAAAAAAATATATATTTTGGAAATATTTTCCACTTTTTTTTTTTAACTCCAGAACATACACATTCTTTTCTCTTTTCTTTTTTCATTGTCCACGCAATATCAACAAACACATCTTCGACATCATATTCTCACTAATAACCACAACTTCAACATCATCATAACCCATATTACCATCTAATTAGCACCAAAAGCAAAATATAATTGTAAGAAAACATACAAATGATAGAATACAGGAAGATGAATAGAAAAAAGAAAAACAAGGGGATAAAGAAAAGCGGAGAGAGCGGATAGGTGTGAAGGAGAATACAAAGAGAGCTACAAGATGCCATAGAGATTATGTAACACCCCCCGACCCGACCCGGCTGGCCTGACCCAGGGAGCGTTACACGGTTTTCAAAACTTTCCAAATTCTTTTATAACTGAAATCCGTATAATTTATAAATTTAAAAATCATTTACAGTGGGCCCAATAAATAAACTTTTTACAAAAATTTCGGCAGAGTTCCGTTTGTTTTTCGGATTTTCCCAAAACCTGTTTTTCCGCAAAACAATTCAAATACAAATTCAATATCAACACTTCAATATCGTTTTCAAACAATTGCGCACCCTACCGTTTAGTGCGATTTTCCAACAACAGTTTATAAAATAAAATCATTCAAGAGTCAATATTTACAAACATTCTAATAATAAAAGACAGAAATCATAAAATATTTAATTACAAAACATATTACGAAACCTATTTACAAATCCTCTGTATATGCATGCTTTCAGAATATATACATATAACAACAATATAGCTACCCAACTGTGATAACTCTGGGACTCTGTCAGCAAATCTCTCTCCTCAGTCTTTGGCTTCTTCGGGATCCCTGGTACCTACGCGTTAGAAACAAAACTAACGCGCTAAGCATATAGCTTAGTGGGTGTACACTAAACTCAAATATGAAAATCATAAATAACTTTTAATAATAAACAATTCACAATATATATATATATATATATATATATATATATTTCAATTTGAATCATTTACAAAATCAATTTAACTTCCAAAATCAAACCATAAAACAGTTTTAATCACTTTCATTTCAACAATAAGATCAATGTATAAAATCGGTCAATAAAGTTATTCAATTCATTTCTCAATTCACTTCAAATCTGGCCCGCTAGAATACTCAACATACTAGGACTGGAATATGGGTCAAACTCCCACCCTAGGACGAATCCTAAGAGTGGTACGTATCTCCCTACTCTAGGACCGTGGGTACGGAACCTAGAGAGGTACATAACTCCCTATCCCAGGAACGAATCCTTAGGAAGGTACGTGTCTCCCAACCCCCAGGACGAATCCTGAGGAGGTACGTGTCTCCCTGCCCCTGGACGAATCCATGAGGAGGTACATAATAATCATCAATAGCAATCAGTATCGGCGCAGTACTGCTCAATGAACCCAGCTGGTATACCAACCTCCTATATCCATTTCTATGTCTACGTATCCTAGGGCCGTTTCCGATAAACTATATTCACAATCAGTTACAAATCAATAGTTACTCAATAAATATACAATTCGCACAATACTCTTCAAGAAAATAAACAATAGTCATACCAAAGTTTAAATCAAGTATTTTTAACGAAATCGAAATATTCGAAATACGATCAAAATGCGATCTACCATAAAATCATTCCAAACTCAACAATATTTATGCAATAATCAAAAACGAGTAATTTCTACGAAATCGAAATAATGAAAAATACGATCAACGATAAAATCATTCAACAAAATTAAAATCAACACATAAAAATATAAATCTTCGAATAAATCTCAAATTCAAACTAAAATACTTAATGCTTTTTGTAAAGGGTTCGAAAACGGAGGTACACCAACCTGGATACCGTTTTTCGTTCGTCAAATCGCGGTTCCACGATTTTCTTTTTCCTTTTCCTTTCCCTTTTCTCTTTCACCCACACTTTCTTTTCTCTCTTTCCTTCCTCTTCTTCTTCCTCTTCTTCTTCCTTCTCTTTCTTCTTCTTTCTTTCTTCTTCTTCTTCTTCTTTCTCTCCTTTCTCTTTCTTTTCTTTCTTTCTTCGATCTCTTCGCTCTCTTTTCTGCTCTGTGTGTTTTCTGGCTTCTGCGAGAAGCTACTTTTTTTTTTATATATATTTTTCGACTGTCGCGACCGTCGTCGCGACCTGTGGTCGCGCCACCAGGTCGCGGTACTCACTAGAGCATTTGCACCGCCTTCATCGCGAGCACACCTCGCGGTACCATGGTCGCGCTAGTGGTCGCGTTGCTCACTGCCAGAATTTGACATTTTCATCGCGAGCAGTTCATCGCGACCTGTGGTCGCGGTGACTGGTCGCGATGCTCACTGCCAAAAATCTCATTTTTCACCGCGAGCAAGCCATCGCGACCTGTGGTCGCGGTGATCAGGTCGCGATACTCACTGCCTCAGTTTTTAATTTTTTTCATGCATCATTTTCGACCGTTCAATCTGGTCCACCTGGAAACCATAAAAATAAACATACTTTTAATTACATTTACACCCCCTCAAATCACAAAATTTATATTCACATATATAAAATTAATTATCCGAAATCCGGGATGTTACAGATTAAGCGAAAAGAAGGGGGATTATTAATTTGGTCCCTAAATTTTGGAGAATTATCTATTTTATTTATTGGTATCCTTGAACCCTAACTTTTTATAAATGTATCATTTTGATCCATTTGACTAATTTTCTAACAGTCAAACCTCACAGAATTGGTAAAATGACTAATTTGCCCTTAACTCTATTTAAATGAATTAAAATTACAATTTTAACCTCAAATTTTAAAAAAAAAATTACTAAAATTTAGAAGGGTAATATGGTCATTTCATATTAATATTTGAAAAATTAAATTAATTTTTTTTAAAATGAATTTCCATCGTCCATCAAAAGGATTAAAAACTAAAAACTAAATATTTTTAAAACTGATTTCTACTGTCCATCAAGATTGAGGGATGGTATAAATTATTTGGGAATTTTTTTTAGAAAAATAGAAAGTGAAAATAAAAAAAAATAATTATTTTGAAAATCTTGGTGGAGATCCAGATTGGATCTCCATATAAAAAAAATAAAATAAAAACCAGAAGAAAAAAAAAAAAAACACTCTGGGTTCTTCGTTGAAGAACCCAGATTTGGGTTCTTTGGCAAAGAACCCGTCTGGGTGCTTCGGCGAAGTACCAAGAACCCATCTGGGTTCTTCGCCGCAGAACTCAGATGGGTTCTTCGACCCAGATTATTTGGTTTTTTGGATATTGGTAGAGGTCCAGATTGGAGCTCTACCATGAACAAAAAACAAAATATAAAAAAAAAAAAATTTTAATTTTCAATTTTTTTATAAAAATTCTAATATAATAATCTATATCGTCCAATAATCTTGATTAACGATAGAGATCCAATTATATTTTTTTTTTGAAGAAATATTTTAAATTTTTAACTAGGGGTAGATATGTCATTTCACTAAAGAATTTACTGTTCACCCATTGATAGGTTTAAAGATAAAAATACTCCTGGAACCGCTAAGTTTGGCTAACGGCTGACTTACAGAAGGACCAAAATAATACATTTCCAAAAAGTTAGGGTCTAATGATACCAATAAACGAAACTGGTTTTTAAAAAATTAATAATTTCTCAAAAGTTAGGGACCAAAATGATAATTTCCCAGAAAAGAATTGTTGTTAGGGAGCAATGAAAAGAGCTGTTATGGTAGGAGGTAGCTGTTTTTAAAATAAAGTACAAATTAAAATCCACACACATGATGTATCCCAATTAAAGGTAATATCAATTTTAGGAAAATTGACTGTAGACCCCCTGCTGGTAGGTTGACTGCAAAAAAAAATAGTTGACCGTTAAAAATATATAAATTTTAGGACAAAATACAACTCACCTACCTGAAGTATCCCAAAATACAGACGGAATCAACTTTTAGAAAAATTGACTGCAGAACCCCTACCGTTAGCGTTGACTGTCAAAAATAACAATTGATCGTTAAAAATATGTAAAAATGTAAATTTACCCCTAATTAAAAAAAAATAACAAATAACATTGAACCTACCTAAAGTTTGTTAAGTTACACTCACAATCAAAATTTGCATAAACTCACACTGAAAGCCCTCGGCGTTAAAATTGATAGTTAAAAAGTAAGTTTGATCCTTCTCTGGTTTGCGATCCATGGTAGATCTATGGTGGATCCACCATGGATATCTCGCTTCTTCTTCTACTTTTCCTTATTTTTAACGGTCAAATCCTACTTTTTGACATTCAAACTTAATATCAAGAGAGTTCAATGTGAGTTTTTAAAAACTTTGATTCTAAGTGTAATTTCAACAAACTTTAGTTAGATTCAGTGTTATTTATTCTAAAAAATCTAAAATAGAATATAAATAAACATATTATGAATCTACACCATCCATTCATGGAAAAATTTAGAACTTTTTAAAAAAATGAATAAAATTAAATATAAGTTCTCCACCGTCCATCTGGAGATATATCTAAAAAAAATTTAAAAAAAATAAAGGATCTGGTAGCCATGTAAGCCTCCCCCTTTGCGCAAACCTTTGCAAAACCATCGCAAACCTAAGTTCGCAATCCATGGTAAATCCACCATAGATCTCACTCGTCTTTCTTCCTTCTTTTCATTTCTTTTTTTAAAATCTCCACTATCCATTCAGAGATTGACAGTGAAGATCTTAAGTTTTTTTTTTAAAAAAAAATGTTTTTAAAATAAGAAGAAATGACCAAAATACTCTTAACATTGTTGATTTTAACTAATATTGACCAACATTGATTAACGGTAGGAGGGTCTGCAGTCAATTTCCCTAAAAGTTGATTGTGCCTGTAATTAGAGATGCCTTAGTAGGTGGCTATAATTTTTCTTAATTTTTTTTTTTAAGGGTCAACTGTCTTTATTGGCGGTCAACGCTAACAGGGGGAAGGGGTTCTGTAGACATTTTTTCTAAAAGTTGATTCCGCCTATAATTAAGGATATCTCAGATATGTGAGCTATAATTTATCCTAAAAAGAATTACTAAAGTTAGGGTTTTTAAACACTATGGGTGCGTTTGGTGCCCTGCACTTGTTGGCAAATTGGATTCAAACACCTGATTCACTTGTAAATCCAGTGTTCAGTGAGTGTTGGGGCTATTTACAACCAGTCCCAACAGTATTTTCATAACCCACAAATGTGGGTCGTGATTTTTATTTTTATATTTATTTTTAAAAAAATTATAAAACTTAATTAAAAATTATTTTATTTTTTAAAATTATTATAAATATTTTAATTATGAATAATTATAATTTAAAAAACTATTTTTTGAATAATTTTGTTTTATTAAAAATAATTTTAAATATTTTTATTTAATTCAAAAATTAACTTAATTCAATCTTATCAAATTTATTTTCAGTCCAACCCCATAATGCATCAAACGCATGACAATATTATATCTTATTAAATCTAATACAATATAATACAATCCAACACAACTCATCTAATTCAATTTATTTTATTTGAAAAATATTAAAATTAAATTTATTTAACAACATATGTTTTACTACAATTATATATAATTATATTCAATCCAATTCATCGTGTACCAAATAATATTGGATTATATTGTATTATATCATATGTAATCCAATACGATCCAATCTAATCCGATATACTAAACGCACCCTATAATTGTGTGTAGCAAGTGTAACATCCCGGATTTCGGATAATTAATTTTATATATGTGAATATAAATTTTGTGATTGGAGGGGGTGTAAATGTAATTAAAAGTATGTTTATTTTTATGATTTCCAGGTAGACCAGATGGAACGGTCCAAAAATGATGCAAGAAAAAGGAAAACCGAGGCAGTGAGCATCGCGACCTGGTCACCGCGACCACAGATCGCGATGACCTGCTCGCGGTGAAAAATGTGATTTCTGGCAGTGAGCATCGCGACCAGTCACCGCGACCACAGATCGCGATGAACTGCTCGCGATGAAAATGTCAAATTCTGGTAGTGAGCAACGCGACCACCAGCGCGACCATGGTACCGCGAGGTGTGCTCGCGATGAATGCGGTGGAAACGCTCCAGTGAGTACCGCGACCTGGTGGCGCGACCACAGGTCGCGACGACCGAAAAATATAAAAAAAAATTTAAAAAAAATTTAAAAAAAAAAATTAAAAAAAAAAATTTAGCTTCCGCGAGAAGCCACAAAACAGACAGGGAAGAGAAAAGAGAGGAGAGACCGAGAGAAAGAAAGAAAGAAGAAGAAAGAAAGAAGAAGAAAGAAGAAGAAAGAGGAAGAAGAGGAAGAAGAAGAGAGGAAGAAGGAAAGAAAAGGTGAAAGAGAAAGGGAAAGGAAAAGGAAAAGAAAATCGTAGAAACGCGATTTGTCGATAGAAAAACGGTATCCAGGTTGGTGTACCTTCATTTTCGAACTCTTTACAAAAAGTATTAAGTATTTTTAGTTTGAATCTGAGATTTATTCGAAGATTTTCATTCTCATGTGTTGATTTTATTTTCGTTGAATGATTTTATTGTTGATCGTATTTTCATTACTTCGATTTCGTGGAAATTATTTGTTTTCGATTATTGTATAAATAATGTTGATTTTCCCATGAAAAATTTATGTTATTGAACTTGAATGTTTCCGTTGATTGTAAATATAGTGAATATTGAAAATAGTTTATCGAAACGGCCCTAGAATACTTAGACATAGAAATGGATATAGGAGGTTGGTATACCAGCTGGGTTCAGTGAGCAGTACTGCACCGATATTAATATGATATTGATGATTATTATGTACTTCCTCATGGATTCGTCCAGGGGCAGGGAGACACGTACCTCCTCACGGATTCGTCCTGAGGTTGGGAGACACGTACCTTCCTAAAGATTCATTCCTGGGATAGGGAGTTATGTACCTCTTTAGGTTCCGTACCCTCGGTCCTAGAGTAGGGAGATACGTACCACTCTTAGGATTCGTCCTAGGGTGGGAGTTCGACCCATATTCCAGTCCTAGTATGTTGAGTATTCTAGCGGGCCAGATTTGAAGTGAATTGAAAAGTGAACTAAGTAACTTTATTCATTGATTTTACATGTTGATTTTATTCTTGAGGTTAATGTGATTATAACTGCTTTATGGTTTGATTTTGAAGTTAAATTGATTTGTAAATGATTAGAATTGAAATATATATATATATATATATATATATATATATATATATATATATATATATATTGATTTGTTTCTTATTAAAGGTTATTTATGATTTTTCATAATTGAGTTTAGTGTACACCACTAAGCTATATGCTTAGCGCGTTAGTTTTGTTTCTAACGCGTAGGTACCAGGGAAACTGAAGAGGCAAAAGACTGAAGAGGAGTTTCCTGCAGACAGAGGAGTAGAGTCGCATTGCAGGGGTAGATATTTATGTTGACGTGTATTATGATTGATATTCATGTATATACAGAGATTTGTAAACGTTTTGTAAAATTCTGTTTTGTAATTAAATTGGTTTATGATTTCTGTTTTTCATTTTTAGAATGTTTGTAAATATTGACTTCTGAATCGTTTTATTTTATAAACTGTTGTTGGAAAGTCGCACTAAAACGGCAGAGTGCGCAAGTGATTGAAAATGATATTTGAAGTGTTATTGAATTTGTATTTTATTTGAGTTGTGGAAAAACAGGTTTTGGGAAATCCGAAAAACAAACGGAACTCTGCCGAATTTTTGTAAAAAGTTTATTGCGATGGGCTCACTTGAAAATATTTTTAAATTATAAACTATGTGATTTTCCAATGGTTTGAAAATTTATCGATGGGCTCACAACGGTTTTCGGTTTATAAAATGAATTTAGAAAGTTTTGAAAACCCGGTAGCGCTCCCTGGGTCGATCCAGCCGGGTCGGGTCAGGGGGTGTTACAGCAAGTCTATTGTAACACTATAGAACACACCACTAATGTATAATGTATTGCCATGTCTAAAAAAATATAGCTTTCACAGTTTTGTTTGTTAATTCTACTAGACGTGTTTTTACCTTTTTCAGTTTTAAAATGTTGATGTTTTTTTTTTTTTTTGGTAAAAAAAGAGGGCTCAGCCAGCACTAGGGATGGCAAAAATGCCCGACCCGATCCAAACCCGCGGGGACCCGCTCCGTTCGGTGCGGGTATGGAGCACTGAATTTGGGTATTGGATCGGGTTTGGGTCAAATTTACTGACCCGGTTGGGTAAACGGGTCAGGAACGGGGCAGTCCAATCTGATCCGACCCGACCCGTTTTACCCATTATATTTAAAAAAAATCAGCTCTAATTTCATTTTATATGTTAATTAATAAATGTAATAACTTTTTCTTTTTTTTTTATTACTACATGTTTGTGTTTAAAACAAATTATGGCTTGTGGAAATTAAAGATAGTTGGATAGATTATAAATGAAAATCTTCGATGTCATTTTTTATTTTTTAATATTACTGTATTTGCTAATGTTGTACACCCTTAATGAATTTTATGGATTTAAGTATTGGATGGTTGTTTGACTTTAAATTTTCCGACTTGCGTATTATGTTCTATTAAATTTAAATGTATATATTAAAATTTACTTGTATTTTATGTCTAATTTCAATTGTATGTTATTTTTTTTAATTATAGTGTTGAATATATAATTTTAAAAAAAAAATAGAAAGTAAAGCGGGTCAGTTTGGATCGGGTATGGATCACCCCGCCCCAAATGGGTTTGGGTTTGGGGCGGCAATTGAAAATTTTTACGGGGCACGGGGCGGGTTTGGAGCATCCTGTCCAAAGCGGGTCTCGGGTTTGGGGCATACTGATCCGGAACCGATCCGACCCGTTGCCATCCCTAGCCAGCACACCAAAAGGAAAAACAAAAGCGTTATTAGCCAGGAACAAATCTGGCAACAGCAATTTGCTTACAATCATTAAAAAAAATTTAAAAATTTGGAGAAGAAGAGTATCAAACATGTGAATTCCCAGCTCCAGATCATAACCCATCCCTACTAAGCCATCAGCAACCATGTTAGCTTCTCTGTACACATGTTCAATACTGCACCTCCAATCAGCATTCAAAAATTTAAAATGTTGATTTCAACAAGTGCTACCAGATGCATTTTTATATTTCAAAAACTGTAGCAAAAAAATATGGTTTTCATTTTTATTAAAAATGTTCTACTAATTGTTTATTACCACATTTTCAGTTTTGTCTGTTAAGAGGTTTTGGTCTTTAGAAAAATATGGTACTGATTGTTTAACCTTCTATATAAAACAAAAATGTCAACTAAAATGCAACAAACTTGTATATTAAAATTTAATTGTACCTGTAATTTATATTTAATTTCAATTGTATGTTAGAATTTATTTAATTAGTGGGTTGAATATTTTTTTTATAAAAAAAATACAAACTAAAACGACTCAGTTCAAGCCGGTTATAAAGCACCCCACTCCAAATAGAATTGGATTTGGAGCGGCAATTGAAAGTTCTTCATGGCATGGATCAAGCATGGAGTATATTCTGTCCAAACAGAATTTTGATTAGAATTTTGAATTTTGAATGGAGTATGTAATATAAATCGTTAATCATATTAAGAGGTCGTTTGTTTTTTTCTACTTAACACTTATGAGTCTGAATTGAACACATAAGTTTGTTTTTTTCTTTAGTGGTCAAATATCTTTAAAATGCTAGAAAAAAAATTAAAATTAAAAATTAAAAATCTTAACTTATCATTTAACGCCTAATCACTAAATTATAATTATAATATTTTCTTTTATAATTAAAATATTTTTAATCATAATTATTATTCTCATATTTATATATTTTCAAATTTATTTTTTGTTAGGTATTTCCGTCTTAAAAAACAAACAATCAACATTTTCAGGTTTCACTTGTTGTTCATTCTTTAAAAAAATTTAGGTCTATTCAATTTTTAAATAAAAAAAAAAAAAAAAAACCCGTTACTCTAATATTAAATGTTTTAAACTAACTGCTTTAATATGTACTCTACTAAAGAGTAGAGATATAAATACAACTCATTCTTTACATTTTTTTTTTTCCCATTAGTAGGATACAATATGGACTGCACTGCAAATGAACACGACATTTTAATCAACTTCCTGCAATTTGAACAGCTTTCAGCATCTGATAGCATCAAAATATCATGCTGATAAGCAACTGTTATAATTCCTCCATAGACTTCAAAAAGAGTTGTCAACGAGTTTCTCAGCTTTCGATCAGAGGATTCATGGTGTATCAGCTCCAAAAATTCTTTCATGCAGCACCAGATACATACATGCTCTGAAACTAAAATAAATGTCGACTATACAGGACTCGGAAAGCTCTGAAGTGATGATCAGGTGAAGAGATGCTTTACAATATGGACATTTCACGATCCCACTTTCCAGATATATACAGGCATGGAGCAGCAAGTCTCAGCCAATTAGTTATATCTCATAAAGCCAGCTTTTCCCTACTATGTTCACATGTGCTCTAAATTGTTAGAGACAGCAACAGAGGTATCTGCTGCAACATAGGTTTGCCTGGTAAAGAAGACAGACATAGAGAAGAGGCTCAAGCATCGGATTAGTTGAAGAAGTAGGGTGACTCTAACACCTCTCTTAATTCAAAATCTCCCCTTTCAGGTAATGGGGGAAAATAAAGTGTAGGGAAAGACTGTTGGAAGCTCTCCAGTAACTGCACAGAAACCAGACAACATTTAAACACCAACTATCTCAGATGACTGCTATATCTATATTGAAATTTCAAGGTTGCATGCATATATTTTCAGTATCTAAGGAAGTCCAAGCAGATATTTCTGTTCCATGTATTTTCTTGCTTGTCCAGTCAGTTAAAAGTAACCAGACGAAAAATCAACATTAATAATGCTGATTGATCGGTTATAACCAAAGTAGCTTAAAGGAATAATTTAAGTTGGATTATACATACTTTTATTTTGAAAGATAAACAACAAGGAGTTGCCTTTTATCAGTCTAAATTTGGACCACCATGAAAATTTAGATACTTACATTCTCTAATATTGGCCTTTCATAAAGTTCAACAAACTTTTCTCTGAGAATCCTGTTCATTTCATCCACGTCACATGCATGCGTCCAATATGAATCATGAACCCCTGTAAGTCATACACAAGTATACAATAATAAGAAATTATAACTAAGAATAAGTATAACAGCTATACATGACAAAACCCAAAACAAAGCACCTGCAAAGTTTAAGCCTGCATCTCTGCAAGCAACTGCAGTCATCATCATATGAGAACCATCAAGGGAATGAACAAAATTTGGTGGGAAAGCAGTCCTTTGTCGCTTGACCATGACCTTGCCACAAATAGAATCATGATGTTGAAGATTTGAGCCAAGAACATATAAATGTTATGTCACATAAAACTAAAAAATGTGAGGGGAGATATCAAACACTGTTATGGTATGGTTGATAGTTCATGGCAAAATAAATACTTGTGATATTATTCAAAAGAGATATCCTAAATGTTATATTCCTCCCTCTTGATGTGTCAATGTGCAAGAATTTTAAAGAAAATTTAAATTATCTTTCACTTTTGTGTTTATTTTCTTCATCTTTCAATAAAGTTTTCTATTTCGGAAAAAAAAAAAAAACATTTCAGTCAGATAAGCAGACCAGTCCACTGTAGCCAAAAAAGATTCCAACTCATAACAGCAAAATACCAGATTACTGAAGAAGTTTTTAAGTTATTTTCATTAAATTAAGTAAACAGTTCACATTTTGAAGAAAGAACTTAAAAAACCTTATTGATTCTGATTGCACTGATATTTAAAAGAAATATTTTTTACATTAAAAATTATATTGTTGAAGGTGAAAATTATTTTTCATATTTGATATTTTATCATCTTAATTAATTATTGTTGAAGGAAATGGTCAACTTAGATGTTAAGCTATTGCTTGAAAAAGTGCCCACGTATCCTAGAACCTCACCTTTTTAACGTTCTAGGCATGGGAGATGCACAGCTTCAGAAAACAATATTCAAGAGATTTACAGTGGTAACTGGTAACCAGACAAAAATGCAGCATAACAAGAAACTAGAAAAGCAAAGTGTTCCATTGTTAGCAAAAAAGATAATTAAGGTAGCATACCTCATCTGTTTCACGTTGTAAGGTTAAAATCTGAAGAGAAGTTTTGACCTAAATCCAATTTAACAAAAGTAAGGTAATTGACTTGAAATGTATCTAAGTTTTCAAAAATGAGGAGAATACTGGTGAGAATTTACAACACTCACAATATGCCTTCCCAATTTTCGGTATGGTTGCACAACAGGAAGTCCAAGTGGTGTTATCCACCGAACTGGCTGATTTTCAGAAGCAATAACCTGTAAATATAAAAGTCATACCCAGACTTCTGAATATGTACAAACATGGATCAAAAACATATATTAAAAAAAAAGACACACCTTTGCACATTCACCAAGCCAGCTCATGATGCTCCGTGCAGCCTCAAACATCTCTCCCAAGGCAGTTAAAGTTACCTGCTCAACCGGAAAAATACAAATTTTCCATTATCCACAGACATTTAAACTCGTGTGATTTGCTGGAGCAGAACACCTGTAATTTGGTGAAATTTAAGGGAAGCTAGAGTGCAATGAATCATTTTCTTTTTTACCTTGGCTGCATAACAAGAAGCACCAAAAATCTCTGCCTCCTCTGCCAGAGCACCTCTTTCCTTCAACCTCCGCTTGATTTGATCCCGAGCACCAATGTAAGTGACACCGTATACTGATGTCATCACTGTCTGCTTCACCAGTTTCCTGTCCACCTAGATGATGTCCAGTCATAAGAATCAACTATCAGTGACAAGACATAAACACATAGTTGCAAGGCAAAATCACAATCTGCACACCCCACCAACGCCCCCACACCACCCAACCATCCAAAACTAAAATCAACAATTCTTGTGAAAATTGCTTGCATCTTTTGAATAATGTACTTAGGATAAATAGTTTAGTTTCATATCAATCACAGGTGCATCAGATGAGACGAATTTGATCAGGACATAAAAAATTGCAGCAAACCTGATTAATCAACATCTTTGCACGCAAAGCATCTGGATAAATCGCAGGATCCTTTTGTGCATCTCTCCGCATAATATCAAGCACTCTGCAAAGCAAATACGACAATTATCATCCTATTGCTTCCTCAAAGCGACTTCATCAAGAGCATAAAGGGCATTTCATTATCCGAAATATTAGATATAAATGAACATATATTTAAGCAGTATCAAATATCTAACCACTCATAAGTTTTTATTAAATCACAAAAATTTGTTGAAGTTTCATACTCATCAGGCACAACAATTAATCTTGGACTTTTCTGGTTTTCAAGGACTGCATGTCTCACCAACTGCTATTAACCAGTTTGTTAAATACACAACAAATCCTAAAATAAGACAGGTTATAGGCTAGCCCTCCCTTTACTACCAATTAACTTACAGGAAAATCTTTATCAAGAAAGATTGCATCAGACTATGGTCATAAAATACTATCATTGAGTTAAACCCTGATTTGATGTCTGGAATTTTCCCTACGAAACCATCTTTTCTTTATTCTTTTTACATTACAAGCAGTAAAACAAAAAACAAAATGAATGTAGTTTAAGATAAAACTTATCACAATACAGGGCAAGGAAAAATCATATATTTGATTGCAGGTTCCTGGACCAATAACGGATTGCAGGTCATACTTGATGGTCCTCGCTTATGCCAAATTTGTTAGTAAGAGGTTTGACTTAATAATACTTGCATGCATCATCCCCCATACATGCATCCTTGTGGGAGAAACTTCGAAATGAAAACTTCCTTCCACTTGAATGATACGGTATCAAAAACTAGAGTCAATAAAAGCAATATACAGATCAAAAGTTACTTCTGTTACTGAGATAATTATTTCATGTTTCTTAATTGCTTAAACCAATACTAAAAGAAATTATGAGATCGACAGTTTGCTTCAATAAGAGCACATTTATCCGACTACAACATTAACTATTTCATTTCTTTATTTAGAGGAGAATGAAGCAGCACAGATCAATTTTTTAAAATGTGCGAGGGGTGAGAGACGGTAATGTCCTCGCGAGGCAAGGCGGTCAAGGCGGTCTCCTCATCAAAAGTGGTAAATAATATAAAAAAAAAACTAAAATAGAAAATCACAACAACCCTCACCACTACCCCCTCTACCCCTGTAAACAATAAAATAAAATAAACAAAAGAACACAAATTCAGAGTCAGCTTTCTCTCCCCCTCTCACTCACCCTAACTCAGCTCTCTCTCTTTCTCGATTCCGACCCAGCGCGCTCTCTCTCTCTCTCTCTCTAACTCGCCGGATTCCGACCCAGCATGCTCTCTCTCTCACTCACTCACCGGATTCCAACCCAAATCAAGAGGAAAAAAAATCCATTTTTTTCCTACCCGCCCCAAGTCGCCTCGCTTCACCACTCGCCGCCTTCACCCGCCTCATGGCGATAAGGCGGAACTGACCAATAATTAGGAAGAGGCAGCCTTGGCACGAGGCGGGTGAGGCGACCGCCTCACACGATTTTTAAAATACATTGGCACAGATGAGAAGAAAAAATTTTAATACACAATTGAATCCCTACATTTCAACTAAATGTAAAGGATCGTGTGACCTGAAAGGTTCCTATTTTACAGAGAAAATGGCTTACCTAGCAGCTATTCCTGAATAAACATCTGCAGGCTTATCTCCTGCAACCAGATTGACAGCAGCTGCTCCCAACTGAAAAGAAATTGGCAATAACAACATAAGAATTAGAAACAAATTCATTCTATTTTCCAAAAAAAAATAAAGAATTACTACCTTATCTCTTCCAAGTGCAGCATAGTGTTGTAATCCATTGCAGGAACCATCCTATGAAACCAAAAAAGAGGGACCAAAAAACGCATCTCAGAACAAGAATAAAGAGTTATAATGAACCACTTACCAGCCAGACCATTTTAAAATTTTCAATTATAGATCACATACAAATCATAAAAGAAAAACAAGAAAGAGTAGTGATTAAATTGAGGGTCCCAAATAAGAACAAAAGGATCACGTGTTGGAAACCCTACAACCCTACATGTTCAGCAAGTGTACATCAAATGCAAGTAATTTTAGCTTTTATTTTATTTCCACAATAAACTGGGGGCCATAAGAAAAAAAATCCAATTGGATAACTGAAGATTTTGAATTTTCGATATCTATTTACTGAATACAAGCCTGAATATATACACAAAGAAAAGGAACACAATCCCTTAGAAGTAGGGATTGGATCTAACAACCATTGACAAACTATCTAACAACCATTGACAAACTAGCTAAACCAGCTAACAACTATTGACTAAACTACACTCTAGTATATAGAATTCAACACCCCCCCTCAAACTGGGCAATACATGTTGATCATACCCAGCTTGGAACACAATCCTTCAAAAGATGCTCTAGGTAGAGCCTTAGTAAACACATCAGCTATCTGAGAATTGGTAGGTGTGTAAATTATCTTGACAGACCCTGCTTCTAATTTTTCTTTAATAAAATGCCGATCTATCGCCACATGTTTTGTTCTGTCGTGGTGAACTGGATTCTTTGCGATGCTAATAGTGGCTTGATTATCGCACAACAGTTCCATTGGCTTAACCATAGGAACTTTGAGTTCATTTAGTAGTCTTTGCAACTAAATTCCCTCACAAATTCCATGAGCCATTGCTCGAAATTCCGCTTCAGCACTACTACGAGAGACCACAGACTGTTTCTTGCTCCGCCAAGTGACCAAATTACCCCAAACATAGGAACAGTACCCATATGTAGACCTCCTGTCTACCACTGAACCAGCCCAATCTGTATCTGTGAAGATTCTAACATCTCTATCGTCACTTTTCTTGAAACATATACCTTGTTCTGGTGTCATCTTCAAATACCTTAGAATTCTCAAAACTGCTCCCATATGTTCTTCATTCGGACTGTTCATGAATTGACTAACGGTGCTCACCGGGAATGCAATATCCAGTCTGGTGTGGGATAAATAGATCAGTTTCCCCACCAACCATTGATACCTTCCTTTGTCTACAGATGGACTTTCTTCTATGAGACCCAACTTCGTCGTATAGTCCATGGGTGTATCAGCCGACTTACATTCTGTCATCCCAGTTTCTTTGAAAAGATCCAGGATGTATTTCCTCTGATTTATGTAAATCCCTGCTTTCGATCTTGCAACTTCCATTCCTAAGAAGTATTTCATACTTCCTAGATCCTTGATTTCAAATTCCTTGGCTAGAAAGGATTTTAACTTTTGAATTTCCTCCTCACTGTTACCTGTCATAATCATATCATCCACATACACAATGAGTATAGTAATAACATCTGTGGCATGATGAACAAACAAAGTATGGTCAGCTTGACATTGAGTATAACCAAACCTTTTTACGGCTCTCGTGAACCTTTCAAACCATGCTCTGGGAGACTGTTTCAACCCATACAGAGACTTTTTTAACTTACAGACTTTGTCCCCATATGCATTTTCTAAGCCTGGAGGGCCTTCCATATAAACTTCCTCTGCTAATTCTCCATTCAGGAAAGCATTCTTCACATCCATTTGGTGAAGCGTCCAGTTTAGATTAACTGCTAGGGAAAGAGGAACTCTGATTGTATTCAGTTTAGCAACTGGAGCAAAGGTATCCTCGTAATCGATCCCATAAGTCTGTGTAAAACCCTTTGCCACCAGTCTAGCCTTGTAACGTTCTACACTGCCATCTGTTTTATGCTTCACTGTGAAAACCCATTTGCATCCTACAGCTTTTTTTACCCTTTGGCAATTCTGTGATATCCCAGGTTTTATTTCTCTGAAGTGCTCCTAACTCTTCCATAACTGCATTTTTCCACTCTGGAATTGACATAGCCTCTTGAATGTTTACTGGAACAGACACTTGAGAAATATTGTGAGCAAAAATTTTGTAACTAGATGAAAGGCCCTCATAGGATATATACTTACTCAAAGGGTAAAGAGGTCTCTCTCTGCACTTTCTTATCGGTTTCCTTAGGGCGATAGGTATTTCAGTATCTGAAGGAACTTCCTCACTGGTCTGGTTAGTATCTTGGCCGGTGCTAGGATCACTCAAGGGTTCATTATTGGGATCGGGTATGTGGACTAATTCCAGTTGAGATTCTTGGTCTTGCAAAGGTACAATCTTGTCTAGTCCATCTTCATTTTCTTTCGGCTTCCTCGAGTGTACAATAGGTTCTGCTTGGAACTTACTTGTCATGTCTGGATAAATAGGAGACACGTTTGACTCACAATGAGGAATTTTAGGCACATTAGGAACATGAAACTCAATGTTAGGTCCGGATGAACTTTTATGGAAAACATGACTATGACTCTGATCCAAAAACTGAAATTCATTCTCACTCCCCCCTTGATTTGAGTTTGTGGAAAGAAAGGTTGATCTTCAACAAAGGTAACATCCAAAGAAATATAAATTTTTCTGGTGTTTGGGTTGTAGCATCGATATCCTTTTTGAGTAGGAGAATAACCCAAAAATAAACACCTAACAGCTCTAGGATCAAGTTTACCCCTGCACTGTGGTTGAACATGTATAAACACTGTACAACCGAAGACACGGAGAGGAATGGTTGATATAAGTTGGGTATGAGGATAAGTTTCAAGTAGGGTTTGACATGGAGTTCTAAAGTGTAATACTCTTGAGAGTTGTCTATTAATAAGATGTACAGCTGTGAGGACGGCTGCACCCCAAAAACGACTTGACACCCTCATACAGAACAACAGGAATCTAGTTACCTCTAACAGGTGGCAGTTTTTTCTTTCAGAAATACCGTTTTGTTGAGGTGTGTCTACACATGAGATCTGGTGGACAATCCCTTCACTACAAAGATACTCTCTCAACCCTTGGTTTACAAATTCTCTTCCATTATCAGATCTGAACACTTGAATTTTTGTTTGAAACTGATTTTTGATCAATGAATGAAAATTTTTGAAAATATTGATGACCTCAGACTTTTCTTTCATAAGAAAGACCCATGTGACTCTGGTATGATCATCAATAAATGTGACAAACCATTTTGCACCAATGATATTAGGGACTCTGGAAGGGCCCCAAACATCACTATGAATTAAAGCAAATGGTTTGGAGGCTTTATAGCTATTATGATGGTATACAGAACGAGTATGCTTGGACAACTCACAGAAATCACAATGAAAATCTTTTGAACTTTTATTAATAAATAAGTCAGGAAACAATTTCTCTAGATACAGGAAACTAAGATGTCCTAACCTATAGTGCCAAAGCATAACAACACTCTCTTTATTTGACTTAGACATAGACTTAGACATTGACTCAAGAGAAAAAGTTTTGGACTCAGCAGAATGACCTTGTATACCCTTAGAAGCTTCAGCCTTGATAACATAGAGACCAGATTGTATCTCAGCAGTTCCAATCGTCTTCCCCGAAATCATGTCCTGAAATACACAATAAGTGGGGAAAAATTTAGTCACACATTTTTCATCAGAAGTGAGTTTGGATATGGAAAGAAGGTTACAATCTAAATTTGGAACATTTAACACAGACTACAGGGTTAGAGTTTTTGAAATAATAACAGAACCACACCCTGTGACTTTGGACAGAGAACCATCTGCAATTTTGGCATTATAGTTACCTTGACATTGCTCAAAAGTACTAAACACCCTAACATCACCTGTCATGTGATCAGTGGCACCTGAATCCACAATCCAAGGACCTGGGACCTCCTTTTTCACATTCAAAGCAGTGGAAAAGGTACCTTTAGTAGCAACAGACCCGGCACCAACCACTGAGGCATTTAAACCCGAAACCATTTTCTGCAGCTGATTCAATTGCTCCTGAATGTGTACAACTGAATCTGTTCTAACACCTTCATTCCCACTGGCCATGTAACCTTAAGCATCTCTGTCCCCACTGTTCTTAGATTGCCCATCAACAGGTTTTTCGTGAAGCTTCCAACATCTATCCTTGAAATGACCTGAGCGTTTGCAATGCTCACACCATGGTCGCTTCCTAAGCTGGTTGAACTTCCCTCCATGGACAGCCAGGGCACTACCATCTAGTTGTGCACTGATGCTGTCAGAGCCGAGCATTACCTTCCTTCTGCTCTCTTCGCGTACCACCTCAGAAACAGTCTCTCGGAGAGTAGGTAATGGTTTGATTGCCATAATTCGTCCTCTCACATCATCAAGAGTACGATTCAGCCCTAACAGGAACTTGAAAATTCGCTTTTTCTCAATGCTTTTCCTGTGTGTGGCCTCATCTCTTGGATTGGTGAAAACTTCTTTCTCAAATATGTCTACCTGCTGAATCTAGAGAGCTTCATGTAGTATTGAGTGACCGAATCATTACCTTGACGCAGATCATGTAGGATTCCTTCAACCGCAAACAACTCAGCTGTGTTATCATAAGTAGAAAATGTCTCTTGTACTGCATCCCATATCTCCTTTGTTGTTTCATACAACAGAAAGTTTTCACTGATGTCGGCATTCATTGAGTTTAGCAACCATGACATTACCAAGTTATTCTTAGTCTTCCACTGGCGATATCTTTTGTCCGCCTTGGCCGGTTCTTATATCTCCCCAATCAGGTATTCATCTTTTCCTTTCCCGCTAATGGAGATGAGAATTGATTTGGACCATTGGAGGTAATTTTTACCAGTCAATTTGTGACCGGATATGATGAATTGAGAAGATGTGTGGCAACTGCTCCCCCTCCATTGTTATTCGAGTTGACTGGGTCAAAACCAGAGGCAACTTCTGAAGAGGATGCGTCAGACATGCCTAATGTTTGCGGATGAAGAGGGTACAGGGCTGCTGGAAAGGGCAGAGAAGAATTTTTTTTTTTTGTGGCAGTCACTGTAATTTAAATAAATTAGGGGCAGAAACTGCAATTTAAATAAATTAGGGGCAGAAGTTGCAATTCAAACAATTCAGGGATTATATTGTAATTTGGCAACTGGAAACCATTGCCAACTCCAAGGAGGTCACGGCGGACAGCGGTGGCCGGAAATAAGGACAGATCGGTGAAGCTTGTCGGCCGGCGAGTCGAATGGTACCGGCAGTGAGGAACGAAGGGCCGACAATCGACGAGATCGGGCGAAGAAAAGGGAAGCAACATGGCAGTCGCGAATGCCGATCGTGGTGCGTCGTCGGTGGTCCGATGGCGGCTGTTTCGGTGGCGACGGAATCGGTAGAGGAAAGTGGTCCAGGCGGCAGTGGAGGTGAGCCGAGAAAGAGAAGCTACGGCGGCGGAGAATGAAGAACAGCGGACTGGCGTCGCAAGCTTCGAACGCCTAGAGAGCTGCAGAGCAGCGGCTGCCTGAATAAGCAACGGAGGGAGATGTGCGGCGGCTGGAATGAGCAGCGGCGAGGTGAAGGGATGATTTCAGCCTGAAAGAAACTTAGGGTTTCGGCCGAAAAAACAAGAACGAGTTATGCCCAAAAAAAACTGATTTAGGCCGGAAAAAGAATCAGAAAAAAAAAATCCGACGAAGTTAGGGCTGGAAACAGCGCTGATACCATGAAGATTTTGAATTTTCGATATCTATTTACTGAATACAAGCCTGAATATATACACAAAGAAAAGGAACACAATCCCTTAGAAGTAGGGATTGGATCTAACAACCATTAACAAACTATCTAACAACTATTGACAAACTAGCTAAACCAGCTAACAATTATTGAGTAAATTACACTCTAGTATACAAAATTCAACAATAACATTTTGAAAACTCACGCAAAAAGTGAAACACGTACACATGCAGAATGTCTGCTATACATTACTATAGTTCTTTTACACATGATAGACCTTTTTATAAGTTCTCTTAAAAGTAAGTATATATCAAGAAAACAAAAGTACATATGATATCAAGTAGATCAATGTATTACCCTTTCTCCAGAAAATGATGAAGATTAAAGCAAGACAGAAAGATTGAATAGAACATAAAGAGATAATTTTTTGTGTTTTTTGAGAAAATAGAACATAAAGAGATGATATAAGCAGGATCTGGTGCATAACAAAGAAGGTACCTGATGAACAGGAATGTGGGATTTAAATGTCTCCGGAGATGAGCTTCTCAATGCTTCAGTCAGATTGATGCACACGGCTAAGCACTGAAATGGATCTTCTGCCTTCAACCACCAACGCCGGCCTTCAAGTGGTCTGTCTGCAGAATCAAATATATCATCCAAGTGGTTCTCAGTGAAAGCCAATCGGCCTTCGTGAGATAATTTGTCCACACCACCAGCATATAGATTTGCCAGGTGTATCTTCAACCAGCGTAAGCCAGACTTTCCAAGAGGACGTCCCTCGGCAAACTCCAAAATACCCCGACATAGATCTGAACCGAGATGATTCAAATATGGGTGCATGGGGTATGCACGACCTCGAAAGTCAACATTGTGCGGATAATAAAAGCCTTCTTCATCCTTCATTTTTCGTGCTACCTGCTCCCCAGGTGTAAAGAGTTTGCATCAATACTATTAGGAAAAGTGATATGATTATTGGTGTATATGAATCGACATGATCTTACAGAAAGTTTAAGTTCTATGTCACAACGCTGTGAATGTCTCTCCCTGTTCTCTTTTTTTACGATTCTAACTTTCCACTTCCATTTCTTAAGCTGTGCTTCATCTTCCGTATCTGGTTTATCTGGCAAAAGAACCTGCCATCCAAACGTCAGAAATTGTCACTATATCAAACTTTTTTTGATCTTATGTAGATCGTAGAAAACAATCAACAAAACAATTGAGAGGGGAAAACACACTCACATCGTTACGGTCTACCAAATCGGCAAGACGACCTCCATTACTCCATATTCTCTCTACAATGTTAAGTACCCTATTATTAACCTTCCATTTGGTATTTCCAAGTGTATCCAAGGCCTGGCCAATTTATATAGACATGTGACTAGAAGATCCTTTCTAAATAAAAATTAAGTTAGATGTAACATACACATCCAAGTGCCAGCACATAAAGCTGACATTCTAGCGGCGGGGTACATTGGACCGTTCAAATCAAGCAGTATACAAATAATGATAATCATGCAGCGAATCTAACTATTTTCCAAACCTCAAAAACTGGTTCTAGTTGCTTCCTAGGGGCCCTCTTAACTGCATCACGTTGTTGTTTAGCTCCGTGCGTACGCATGACATATGATGGTAAGAATAAGTGTGCTCCTTTGTCATAACTGCAAGGAAAAAATTGGAATGGTGAATAAAGGATTTATCATTCTACCAGAAGGATATTATCTGGCAAGTTGACAAATTTAAAAAGAATGCTAAACTTATAAAAAGTAAATGTTTAAGCCCACTTATTAAATCAATCCTGGATTTAAATGTTATCGAATTGCTGTCACTGAATTCACTAATTATACTGAAGCTACATTTCCAGATTCAACTCTATGAAATTCCATTTCAATGTTAAGTTTGAAGTAGAACAATCACTTCTAGAAATTGCTTAAAACAATGCGGAGGATTTTTGTAAACATTGCTGGATTGTTAAAATGATCAAGAATTAGTTCAATCAAACTCATTGTGTGCTAGCCATATATTGGGTTTGGGATGTTACACTAAGGATAAATTACTACATAAACAGACAAGCAGCCACAAAAACTGGGGCTAGCCTAGAAAATGTGACTGTATAGTGTATAATGAGAGTTCCAGAAAAACTACCCTTTGACTCTAACTTAGGTGCAATATCTCACTAACCACAACAACAAAAAAGACCCAAAAGCATAATACTCTAAACACCCTTCAAATTAGCTTCCTTCTACTGAAGTTTACTCTTACTTCACTGTTCCAAATTTTTTTCACTATATCTGAAATTTTAAAGCACTCACACTTTCATGGCCAAAACTACAAGCTCTTTCTCAATTGAACACCCAAAATCTCTTAATGCCTCTTTAACAAATCGGTGTTCGGATTTCAATTTAAATCCTAGTATTTATAATAATTCCGGCTCCAGCATCAATTAGGTATTTTCTAAATTAATTAGCTTGAAAATAATGGCAAATAAGAAGCATATTCCATGCACCCTGTTCAAGTAGCTACATAAAGATATGTAATATAATCTTCAAGACCTCGAGCCAAACTGCAATGCAGAATGATGAGAAAAAAAAGATAACAAAACAGGCAGCAAGTCTGACAACATACTAAAACTACCATACCCTGTCCACTTGACTGGGGGCACCAACATTGGTACGTATGGCATCACCATGTGTCTTGCCTGTTGAAGAAAAACTATCAGTGCCCTGTGTATGGAAAAGTTTAAAAGTCCAAAACATGCAATTCAATATCTAAAATATTGAAGTACAACAAAGACAGAATATACTCACCGTTCTCTCAAGTCCTTTGACAACTACCGGGTCACATTCAATAACACCGTATTTTCTGCTGTGACTCCTGTTCAGGAAAAAATAAAAATAAAATAAAATAAGAGGGAGAAGAAGAAGGAAGAAAAATCCCAAAGTATGGACATTGAGGTGAGTAAATGGAACAATAAACCTGGCCAAGATACAGTGAGGAATGACTACTCACTTATTTTCTTTCGACACAGTTCTGAAGGTGTGTACAAATGCTGGTCGAATATCAGGTGGACAATCAGCTAACTGATCAGCTGGAGGCTGTATATAAGCTGTTTCCATCAACAATTCAATCAGCCGGCTTCCAACCTGGAAAGGATAAGAGTGAAGATCGCCATTTTATGAAGCATATAATCGAAGAACTACCAAACTTTGCCAGAAATTGTTGGAGATTATGCAAACCTTAGCCTTAGCATCCTGGCCCCAGGGTTTTGAATCATCTTGTCCCTTCACTATTTGCCTCACAGCTGGCAACTTTTGTTTTTTAATCAAATTGGTAACTTTTTTTCTCAAATTTTCTTGTTCTTTGATTATAACATCAGACACACCTTCTTCTTCCTCCTTATCTTTACCAGCCTTTTTCTTTTTTGTTTTCTCCAAAAACTTGTGGATTCTTACCTGAACCCATTACAAAAACAATGATAGATCAGCATTCAGTTTAGAAAGAAACAGAAGAGAAAGGCCACAGACACAAGGTTGTACCATGTGGGAAAAGAGCAGGATGCCAAAAAAATAAGCTTTTTATACTGTCACTTCAGAAAGGAGGAAAATAGAAAGCATTATTGCTAGAGTGAGGCACTAAATTTTAGAGTGTCAAACATGCTGTCTAGACCAAATCTATGAAACAAAGGTGTTAGAGTATTTTATTTTGTAAGATATTTGTTGTATATAGTTGACAATCTATTACTTAATCTTAGCCATTAGTGTGGTAGGTGAGGACTTAATCCTAACCATTGGTGTGGTAGGTGAGGACTTAATCCTAGCCATTGGTGTGGTAGGTGAGGACTTAATCCTAACCATTGGTGTGGTAGGTGAGGAATTAATCTTAGCCATTGGTGTGGTAGGTAAGGACTTTATATTTTTCTATAAATAGCCTCCATATGGAGAAGAATAAAATCAACAAACACTTTGTATTTGTTCATGGTATCAGAGCCCAAACAAATTGTTTAGGGTTCTTCATCTCTTTTCTCTACAATATATATATATATATATATATATATATATTTTCGAAACACAATCATAGTATTGTAATATAGAATTTTATTTCTAAACCTGCTAAAATCTTGGCTGCCTAGACTTCGATCTGCTTGTCTGGCTGCAACCAAGTCGTTTTCTACAAAACTACTACCTTGCTACCTCGACTCCTTGCTGGGTCTCTACCCCGACTCCTTGCTGGGTCCCTTTTCATTTATTTTTCTGGTGAAATATTACTACTAGAAGCTCTATACACCGTCGCCTTCGTTTGTGCGCTGCTGCCACCTAGTATTGACCCTTCAATCGAAAAAAAAAAATAAAAAAAAAAAATATATATATATATATTTTTTTTTTTTTTTTACTTCCGCTGCTATTGTGACTACTTCTACTATGGCCATTGGAACTGCCTCTTTTACTTCATCCTCGGGCAACTCGTCTTCTACTCTCCAGGGTAACGTATGTGATTCTCAAATTCAATTCTCCAACTCAGGTATTTTTCATTCTGCTTTCAATGTTTCTACAGTTTCTAGTAATAATACTTGGATAATTGATTCTGGTGCAACGGATCACATGACTTTTAATTCTCAAAACTTCAGTCATCGTAGTCCAACTAAAACCAATAATGTGTCATATGCTGATGGTACACCCACCCCAGTTCATGGGGCTGGATCTATATCTCTAACACCGTCCTTAAATTTATCATCTGTTTTACACGTGCCCACTTTATCCAACAATTTACTCTCGATTAGTCAAATTACTAAATCTCAAAATTGTTCTGTTACGTTCTGGCCTTCTCATTGTATGTTTCAGGACATCACAACCAAAGAAACGATTGGAACTGGTAGGGAAGAAGGAGGGTTGTACTACTTTACAGCAGACAGTGTTTCCAGTCATCCTTACAGAGTAGTCCAAGTTAAAGCGGACAATGAGAGTAATATCTTCCTTTGGCATAAGCGTTTAGGTCATTGTTCTTTTGGATATCTCAAGTTTTTATTCCCTTCTTTGTTTAAAACAATTGGACACAATAATATGCAGTGTGAGACGTGTATTTTGTCTAAACATCATCGCACAGTTTTCCCTCCTAGTAATGATAATAAACGATCTATGCCTTTCTCTCTTGTTCATTCTGATGTTTGGGGTCCATCGAATATTGTTTCTACATCTGGTATGCGCTGGTTTGTTACATTTATTGATGATTGTACTCGCATGACTTGGATTTTTCTTTTAAAAAATAAAAACGATGTATGTGACATCTTTCAAAATTTTTATCATATGATTCTCACACAGTTTCATAAGAAAATTCAAGTTTTACGCTCAGATAATGGTGGTGAATATCTAAACTATAGTGTCAAAGCTTTTTGTTTGAAAAATGGTATTCTCCACCAAACATCTTGTGCACATACCCCTCAACAAAATGGTACTGCTGAACGTAAAAATCGTCATCTCCTCGAGGTTGCACGATCTTTACTTCTCGGTATGCATATGCCTAAATCTTTTTGGGGTGATGCAGTTCTATCTGCTGCATATCTCATTAATCGTATGCCATCCAGTGTTCTGTCTTTCCAAACTCCACTGTAATCCTTGTCTCATTACTGTGATATTAACTCTGCATTACATATTCTTCCTCGAGTCTTTGGATGTGTGGTATATGTACATGTGCATGCTCCTCATCGAGGAAAGTTAGACCCACGTGCTCTTAAGTGTGTTTTTATAGGGTATTCTAGCTCACAAAAAGGGTACAAATGTTATCATCCTCCATCCCGTAGGGTATTTGTGTCACAAGATGTCACGTTTTGGGAAGATGAGGCATACTTTACTCCCGAGACTTCTCTTCAGGGGGAGAATTCGAACTATGAAGAGAAGTCTCCTAAAACTGACAGTGGTATACCCATTAGTCTGAAAGGTCAATCTTCCGAGAGAGAGAATTTACCTTCTGAAAATGAGATTCCTGGTAGTCTCACGAAAAAAACAGAACCACCCTTGAGAATATATGAAAGGCAGAATAAAGGGAAAGAGAAACAGGGGGAGTCAGTTCTCATACAAGTAGTACAACCTTCCTCTTCTCCATCACCGGTTCGTCAATCAGACTCTGAGGTTGAAAATGCACCTGAGGTAACTCTTGAACCCTCTATTTTATCTGATGACTTGTCCAGTGAAAATCACACAGATCCTGACCCCAGTCTATCTACTAGACGGTATCCTAGTCGAGAACATAGACCACCTGTACGGTTTGGTTTTTCTCTCGAACGACCTCCAGCAAATAGTAAGGCCCTTTACTCTATTACTGATTACACCTCAACTCACAGACTATCTGAAACCTTTAAAGCTTTTGCACATCAATTATCCTCTGTATCTATTCCTAGTAAATTGCAGGATGCATTGACAGACCAGAATTGGGTCCGAGCCATGGATGAGGAGATGAAAGCTTTACAAAAAAAATGCACCTGGGAAATAGTGGATCTACCTCAAGGGAAGAAAGCTGTTGGATGCCGATGGGTCTATACCATCAAACACAAAGAAGATGGCTCGATTGAAAGGTACAAGGCCAGGTTGGTTGCTAAAGGGTACACTCAGACTTACGGAGTTGACTATCAGGAGACTTTTGCTCCAGTAGCAAAGTTAAACACTGTTAGGGTACTTCTCTCACTAGCAGCTAATCTGGAGTGGCCATTGAAACAATTTGATGTAAAGAATGCGTTTCTACATGGAGAACTCAATGAAGAAGTTTATATGGATCTTCCCCCTGGTTTTGATTCTAAAACTGGTAAAGTCTGTAGACTAAAAAAGGCTCTCTACGGACTAAAACAATCACCTAGAGCCTGGTTTGGACGACTCAGTACTTCCATGAGGAAATTCGGATATCAGCAGAGTAACTCCGATCACACCTTATTCTTCAAACATAAGGGTGGCAAAATCACTATACTGATTGTCTATGTTGATGATATGATTGTTACAGGAAACGATGATCTGGAGATGACTAATCTCCAAAGACACTTGGCCACAGAGTTCGAAATGAAAGACCTGGGGGTATTAAGGTATTTTTTGGGAATTGAGGTAGCCCGATCAAAACATGGGATTTTCCTCAGTCAGAGAAAGTATGTTCTTGATCTACTTACAGAAACTGGGATGCTTGCTAGCAAACCAACAGATACTCCTATGGACCAAAATCACAAGTTATGTGAATGTCCAGATCACCCTGATCGAACCCCAGCAAACAAAGAAAGATATCAAAGGCTTGTTGGTAAGCTTATCTATCTATCGCATACTCGTCCTGATATTGCATATGCAGTGAGTGTAGTAAGCCAATTTATGCACGCTCCTACTGAGAGTCACATGGATGCAGTGCTTCGGATTCTGAGATACTTAAAAGGAGCTCCTGGTAGAGGATTAATGTTTTCTAAAAATGAACATCTAGATATCGAGGGATACACGGATGCTGATTGGGCTGGGAATGTGTTGAGGACCTAGGTCAGAATTCCCCAAATCCCCAATTTGAAACCCTAACCCTAGAAATAGAATTCTAAGATTAGAGAGTTTTGGTTTGACTAGTCAAGAATTTAACCAACCAAACCTCTAGAATTAGCCCTTGTTGGAGAACTAACCCTAGCCCAAGCGATTCCCAAGGTTTTGGTCTCGGAAAAAGCCGATAAATCTAGATCAAGGTTATTAGCCTTAGAACTAGCCCAAGCTTTAGAAAAGCCGAAGTAGAGAAAAACCTCTCAATATTATTGATACTCCATTCATAATATAATTGATTACAAACTTAACCTATTTATAATGACTCTTTAACCTAACCTAGACCTAATAGGAAACAAATATAAAAACCTAAAACAATTCTAATAGCAATAAATAATAACAAACCTAATACAATTCTAATACTAAAAACCTAATAACAAAAGAACTAATTAAGAAGAACTAAAACTCAACTAAGGTATTTTACTTGAATTACAACTCAAACTAATGTACTTCTCTCAATCTCAATCTCTCTAATCTCCTATTCCTAGTGAGGGTCTCATCATTCCGCCTTCCTTCAAGAATGCCCTTGCCCTCAAGAGCAACATTTGAAAGCCTCTTCGCCATGCCATTATAACCTCCCAAGTAGCTTCATCTCTTTCTTGCATTGGCTTCTCATACAGCCCCAATAATTTGTTATTTTCTTCATGCATAAATTTCCAATCTAGTACTTCTGGCATCTCATCTTGTAGCACCATGATTTATTCAGTCTCCCACTCATCCCTAAGAACATGTTTTTTTTTTCTTTTAAAAGTCTTACCAAATTCACCTTGCATGGAACTTACCCTACTTGAAATCAAAACTGCACCAGCCATCAGTTTCGCTTGCAACTCAGCATTAGGAGCTGCAACATTGGCAACCGCAACTGTAACCTCAATTGCAACCGCAACTTCCAACTCATACCCTGGCTCAACAGGTGGTGGTCTTACTCCATGAGTTCGTCCGGTCTCTTGAATGACTTCATCTTCAACCCCTGTTTTTGGAACAACCTCCCCCTCTGTCGGGTGCTGCTTACCTCTGGCTAATAGCAGTTTCACTGCTGCAGAAAGTCTTGCCAGTTCCGTTTCCACCCTTTGTTGCCCGGCTTGTAACTCTCTGTATCTTCCTTCCAAGGCATCTAGGCGTGCCGCGTCGTTCAGAACAATTGTCGGGGTCAGATTGTTGTCGCCATTCGACATCTCAAAAGCTCTCAATGAAAGCACCAATTGTTGAGGACCTAGGTCAGAATTCCCCAAAATCCCCAATTTAAAACTCTAACCCTAGAAATAGAATTCTAAGATTAGAGAGTTTTGGTTTGACTAGTCAAGAATTTAACCAATCAAACCTCTAGAATTAGCCCTTGTTGGAGAACTAACCCTAGCCCAAGCGATTCCCAAGGTTTTGGTCTCGGAAAAAGCCGATAAATCTAGATCAAGGTTATTAGCCTTAAAACTAGCCCAAGCTTTAGAAAAGCCGAAGTAGAGAAAAACCTCCTAATTTTATTGATACTCCATTTATCATAATTGATTACAAACTTAGTCTATTTATAATGACTCCTTAACCTAACCTAGACCTAATAGGAAACAAATATAAAAAATCTAAAACAATTCTAATAGCAAATAAATAATAACAAACCTAATACAATTCTAATACTAAAAACCTAATAGCAAAAGAACTAGTTAAAAGAATTAAAACTCAACTAAGGTATTTTACTTGAATTACAACTCAAACTAATGTACTTCTCTCAATCTCAATCTCTCTAATCTCCTAGTCCTAGTGACGTTCTCATCATTCCCCCTTCCTTCAAGAATGCCCTTGCCCTCAAGGGCAATATCTGAAAGCCTCTTTGCCCTGCTATTATAACCTTCCCAAGTAGATTTATCTCTTTCTTGCATTGGCTTCTCATACAGCCCCAATAATTTGTTATTTTCTTCATGCATGAATTTCCAATCTAGTACTTCTAGCATCTCATCATGTAGCACCATAATTTGTTCAGCCTTCAAATCCCACTCATCCCCGAAAACATGTTTTTTTTTTCTTTTAAAATCCTTACCAAATTCACCTTGCATGGAACTTACCCTACTTGAAATCAAAACTGCACCAATCATCAGTTTCGCTTGCAACTCAGCATTGGGAGCCGCAACATTGGCAACCGCAACTGTAACCTCAATTGCAACCGCAACTTCCAACTTATACCCTGGCTCAACAGGTGGTGGTCTTACTCCATGAGTTCGTCCGGTCTCTTGAATGACTTCCTCTTCAACCCCTGTTTCTGGAACAACCTCCCCCTCTGTCGGGTGCCGCTTACCTCTGGCTAATAGTAGTTCCACTACTGCGGAAAGTCTTGCCAGTGCCGTTTTGACCCTTTGTTGCCCTGCTTGTAATTCTCTGTGTCCTGCTTCCAAGGCATCTAGGCGTGCTGCGTTGTTCAGAACAATTGTCGGGGTCAGATTGTTGTCGCCATTCGACATCTCAAAATCTCTCAACGAAAGCACCAATTGTTGAGGACCTACGTCAGAATTCCCCAAAATCCCCAATTTAAAACTCTAACCCTAGAAATAGAATTCTAAGATTAGAGAGTTTTGGTTTGACTAGTCAAGAATTTAACTAATCAAACCTCTAGAATTAGCCCTTATTGGAGAACTAACCCTAGCCCAAGCGATTCCCAAGGTTTTGGTCTCGGAAAAAGCCGATAAATCTAGATCAAGGTTATTAGCCTTAGAACTAGCCCAAGCTTTAGAAAAGCCGAAGTAGAGAAAAACCTCTCAATTTTATTGATACTCCATTCATAATATAATTGATTACAAACTTAACCTATTTATAATGACTCTTTAACCTAACCTAGACCTAATAGGAAACAAATATAAAAACTTAAAACAATTCTAATAGCAATAAATAATAACAAACCTAATACAATTCTAATACTAAAAACCTAATAACAAAAGAACTAATTAAGAAGAACTAAAACTCAACTAAGGTATTTTACTTGAATTACAACTCAAACTAATGTACTTCTCTCAATCTCAATCTCTCTAATCTCCTATTCCTAGTGAGGGTCTCATCAGAATGCTAGTGATCGGAGATCTACTTCTGGTTACTTCACCTTTGTAGGGGGTAACCTAGTCACTTGGAGGAGTAAGAAACAGACCGTGGTATCACGATCCAGTGCTGAGGCAGAATTTCGAGGGATTGCCCAAGGAATCACTGAATTATTGTGGTTGAAGAATTTATTGAGTGATTTGAGATTTCATCAAAGAGACTGCATGAGACTGTATTGTGATAATAAGGCTTCAGTACAGATTGCTAACAATCCTGTACAGCATGATCGTACTAAGCATGTGGAGATTGATCGATTCTTCATCAAAGAGAAATTAGAAGAAAAGATAATCGAGCTTCCTTTTGTTCCAAGTAAGGACCAACTTGCAGATATCCTTACAAAGGCCATTAATGGAAAGAGTTTTCATGACTCAATTAGCAAGTTGGGCATGAGTGACATCTATGCACCAACTTGAGGGGGAGTGTTAGAGTATTTTATTTTGTAAGATATTTGTTGTATATAGTTGACAATCTATTACTTAATCTTAGCCATTAGTGTGGTAGGTGAGGACTTAATCTTAACCATTGGTGTGGTAGGTGAGGACTTAATCCTAGCCATTGGTGTGGTAGGTGAGGACTTAATCCTAACCATTGGTGTGGTAGGTGAGGAATTAATCTTAGCCATTGGTGTGGTAGGTAAGGACTTTGTATTTTTCTATAAATAGCCTCCATATGGAGAAGAATAAAATCAACAAACACTTTGTATTTGTTCAAAAGGCACAAAGAAAGGTGTTAGAAAGATGTTCCTAAGCACTTTGTGATCTTATGCAAAATAACGCCAAACCGTTAGACCTTGCAAAAACCTTAGATCTCCCAGTCAACACTTTAAACCATAAAAAGAAAGGCTAAAGCAAAATGGCTTAACATATGCATCTTAAACAAACCTTTATCAACATTGGACACCCTAATTCCAAATAATTAGCTGCAAAACAAACAATTTTAGAAGCAGAACTAAGACTTCAAGCAGAGCTTCAAAAATTATTCTCATTTAGTACTTTGCAGGTTTCGTTGCCCTTACAAAGGTCTCTAATTATCATTCTTGATGTGTTTAAATTTTTTTATCATTCCACTTGTCCTTATTTCTTTTATTAATGCACTTACAAATTAAACCTCCAGTTAAGTATCATATATGCCTATAATTAACCAAACCTAAAGACAAATGAAAAGTTCAGATCAACAGTTTGATAAATTTTGAAGAAGACAAGATTTCAAAACAAGTTAAAAACAAGAAAAATTGCATGTAGAATCACCCACCTCCTGCTCAATGGCATCACCAATCATGCAGGCAGCCTGTACAACTCGAGCTCTTCCATGGTCACCTCCAGTCATCAACAGCCCTATCAACTTATGCATCGTAATAATTGCCATCATATCCGCTGGCAACTGATCAAAATATGGACCATATGCTGTCCTATTCTTCCCAATTGTACAACGATGTTGCTCCTTAGCAACGGCATCCCTCATAGGCTCAAACCACCCGAGAAACAAAGACTTCATATATGGCAAATTAGGTGCCAGCTTTTGCTCACACATATCCCTTAAAAGCTCCTTGTACTCCTTGGCTGCTTGTTCCCAAGCCTCGGTCTCAATTTTAACTTGCCTCCTCCTCAACATTTGATACTTCCCGGACCCCGTTCCTCGCACAACTCTTTGCCTCTCTTGTTGACCATGCCCTCCCTCCTTTTTCTCTTCCTTCTTCATTTCGTGCAATAGTTCTTGAATTTCTTCAACAACAGAAACATCCTCTTCAACATCAGTTGACGAAACCGCCTCAGCTACACTCACATACCCTCTTGAGCACAACCCATTACACCAATTCTCATTCTTCAAAGCACCGAAACTCGGCCTTCCCATATAATCCTCATGAGTAAATAATTCACCAATTCGACGGGAACCCAGTTCGTGACATGCGCCCGAAATCACCTGCAAAGAGCGAAACTTGAACTTGTCGGAGAAAGTCGAGTCTTGCGAAAACCCGAGAAAGCTGTGAGCGCGTGAAAAGGGTTTCTTGGAATTGAGCGAAGAAGACCTTGAAATGGCTTGTTTGGCGACGTTTCTCCACATAACTGAGGAAAGCTTATCTGGGTTAGGATGAAGAAGAGTGGATTTGTTTAAAAAAACCAAATGACAATCGAATTTCTTGGCAGAAAATATAGGGGTTTTGGTACTGGACATGAATTGATAAAAATCAATATATTTAGTGAATAAAAACAATGGAATCTAAATGGAATTGAAATGATGGTGAGATGAGAGTGAATGGGATTTTCAAAGGAAATGAATTCATAGAGGGAACTGAGTAGTAGCCGCCTTAAACCCTCCTAAAACCTTTGTTTGGTTTCTTTGTTTCGTATTCGTATCCGTATTCGTATCCGTATGATTTTCATTCTCTATTGTTTTCACCTGCTGTCTGTATTAACAGAAGGGAACCGGGTTTTGATATACAATTTTGTATTCTTTTGAGTTTTGAGCCCTTGTATTTATTTCTATTCACAGTCTACCACCCAACTATACACTATACATCAAAATCTACCGTTTAAAAAACAATAATGGTAGATTTTTAACTTTATATTTCAACTCAAGATGCGTATGTTACACATTCACATTAATAATAATTTATCTATTTATCCATTTTCTTATATGAATTAAATGGATTCATCAAAAGTTGAATTACTACGAATTGATATATCTAAAACAATACATAAAAAGTATATAAGGATAACTGACTAAAAATATACCGATGAGTATTTTTTTTTTCAAAGTTAAAGATTTAAATTTATATATAGTTTAATCCTAAATTGTATATCTAAATTTGAATGTATAATTTAATATTAGTAAAAATAAATATAATCTAAATTAAAAACAAGCATATATATTGAATTTAGTATCAAATGTCAATTTTCTTGGTAGTTTGAATTTGGAAGAAGACTTAAACTCTTCAAGTCACTAAGGTTCAACACTTTAACAATGTATATAATATTCTCTTTATTGCCCGTAAAAAAATACAATTATGTGAGCAGACATCTCTCATTGTTGGAAGTAAACGGCTTTCTAAATGGAAGTTTATATCCTAATATTGTGTCAGATTTCAACATATATACATGAGTAAATAATAGTTAGACCCCATGAGATTTGCTTATCTACAAGTGGAATTAACCTTCGGGTTTATTGACATCTTTTTAACTATTTTTTATAGTTTTTTTTTATTTAATGAATATTAGTAATTATATATTATTTGAGGGCGTTTTAATCTTTTTAATAGTCAGGTATGAGAGGTCTTTATTAATAAATTCAAAAGTTGATTCATTTTGTAAATAAACAAATCTCATGGGCCATAGCTGTTATATATATTTAGTTTGTATAAATGTAGGTATTAACCAATTTAATTGGTAAAATATGTTATGTTTTGGATTATATTTAAGTTTGTATTGTCATTTTTCTTTTAGGGTCATTATTAATCTAGTCCCTAAATTTTGACTAGTTATGAGTTTTATAACGCAGTTTGTTTTGTTGGTACCCGTAGGTCGTAAGTTTCATAAATATATCAGTTTGGTCCTTCCGACCAATTTTTTAATAGTTAAACTAACAAAAAATGTTAAAAAAGTAATTTTTCCCTTCACTCTATTTAAATTAGTTAAAATTACAATTTTACCTTTAAATTTTTAAAAAGATTATTAATAATTAGAAGGGTAATATGGTCATTTTATATTAATTTCTTAAAAATAAAATTTTTAAAAAAATTTAAATTAATTTTCACCGTCTATTAATTTTGATGGGCTGTGGAGATCCGTTTAAAAAAAATATTTTTTTGAAATAAAAAATTGTGAATGGAGAACTAAAAATAAAAAAAAATTAGCGGAGATCCAGTTGTATATTCACCAAGAACAAAAAAAAAATTCAATTTCAAATTCCATTTTTTTTTTTCTCTTCTTGGTGTGCAGATCTCTACCAAGAATAACAACAACAAAAAATTGAAACTCGATCGAATATCCAGCGATGGAGATCGATCTCCATCGCTGGAGATTCGATCGAGTTTCATTAAAAAAATATTTTGATTCTCCATTCATAATTTTTTTTTATATAAAAAAGTTCCAATATAATTTTTACCGTTTATCAATCTTGATGGACGGTGGAGATCCAATAAAAAAATTTTAAAAATTTTTAAATTTAATTTTTTTAAAATTTTTAAATAGGGGTACGTATGTTATTTCACCAAAAAATTTACTGTTGACACATTAGTAGGTTTAAAAATAAAAATAGCACTGGAACCGTTAAGTTTGATTAATGGTTGACTCACAAAATGACCAAATTAATATATTTATAAAAATTTAGGGTCCACAGATACCAATAAAATAAACTGAATTAAAGAATTTATAATTCATCGAAATTTAGAGATTAAATTAATAATTAACCTTTTAAAAAAATGTCATATAAAACTGGAATATATAGAGAGACACACAGTGACACATAACAGGGGATTGGGTGGGCTAACTACACACCTAGCTCATCTAAAAGGATTTCAAAGAAGTCCTTTAAAAAAAATATTTAAAAAAGTAGAAAATTAATCTTTCTTATACTAAAATATTGTTTCCTTTTCAATTACAATTAATTTTATTTATTTATAAACTAATTACAATGTTGTGGTTTGATATACCTTCTTTTCTCTAGTTTTTCTTTGGACAAGTTACAGCCCATCTCCCTGCAATGTTTAAAAAGCACGATGTAGGACTTTGCGAGGCGAGACGGTCAAGATAATCACCTCATAAATAATGTAAAAAAAAAAAATACTAAAATAGAAAATCATTTGTAACAACTAATAAATTGTCCACTATTAACATTAACAAATACCACTATATCCATAACAATTAATAAAATAGAAAATCATCCATAACAATTAATAAACAGATTCCAAACAATAAGTTCAGGACAAAACAAAATGTTTAGGGGATTCAAATATGGATCCAAAATGTCATCCTAATAATAAATGACCATTATATATTGAAGAGACTATCATTTGTGTTTATTGGCTTGAAATATGCATCTAGTGTTTCATCCCCATGGATATCATCCTCATCATCAGTGGCGATGTCCTCCTACTCTGATTCTTCATTCTCTAGTTGCCAAGCCTTTCATTTGTCTAACAAGTAATAGAAAGTAATGCGTTTATTAATTATATAATTTTATCTACATATAACAATGAGCAAATAACATATATATCACTGAGATTTGTTCATCTATAAACGGAATCAACCTTTAAATTTATTGGCAAAGATCTGCCGTTTGTCAAACTTCATTCAATTTAATGGTTGACCATATTAACTGTTAAAAAGATCAAAATACCCTCAAATAATATATACAATTACTAATATTCATTAAATAAAGAAAAAGATTAAAATCTCCACCGTCCATCTCATCTTTTTAACTGTTTTTTTATACTTTTTTTATTTAATGAATATTAGTAATATTATATATTATTTGAGGGTATTTTAGTCTTTTTAATAGTAAAACATGGTCAACCGTTAAATTAGATGGAGTTTAACTAACGGTGGGGAAGATCTTTGTTAATAAACCAAAGGTTGATTCCATTTACAAATGAGCAAACTCCAGCGGTTTAGTTGTTATTTACTCTAAAATAATTATCTATTGGGAGGGATCGGGGGACTCATTTTTTTACTCAATTTTGTAGCCATTGGATCTCTTAGATTTGAATGGCTAGGATTTAATAAATTTAAGTCATTTATTTCTTTTTCTTCCTCTATCAAACATTAATTTATTTTATTTTCTCTTTCCTCTTTTTAGATTTACTTTCCTAAAATATTATCATTCTATTTCTCTTTCTTATAATTTCTTCCTTAACTCCATTATTTTTTTGGTCTCCGTTGTTGTAGTGATACATAATTCTCCATTATTGCAGTGATACATAATTCTCCATTAATTTTTTGGTCTCCATTATTGCAGTAATACATGATATTTTGGTATAGTGAGAATTGAGATATAGTACTTCTCCATTGTTGCAGTCATACATGATATTTTGTTATTGTGAGAATTGACATATAGTACTTTCAAGGCCATTCTTGTGTTATTACTAGGCAATATTATAAGACTATAATGATGATTGTTTTTAATGCAACAATGAAGAATTATGTGTCACTCAAACAATGGAGACCAAAAAAATAATGGAGTTAAAGAATAAATTATAGGAAAGAAAAATATAATGATAATATTTTAGGAAAGAAAATCTAAGAGAGATAAAAGAGAAAATAAAATAAATTAATGTTAGAGAGAGAAAGAAAAAGATATAAATAATTTAAATTTATTAAATCCTAACCATCCAAATCTAAGAGATCTGATGACTACAAAATTGAGTAAAAAAATGGGTCCCCGATCCCTTCCGATTATCTACTGGGATACTAAATTTAACTAGATAATAACTTACTTGATTTATGTTTCTCTTTTATCCTACTTGTCTGCTTCCACTCGGTTGACTCGTGTCCCCACTATCGAGTATGTCAACAGTCACTCTCGGTAATTTTCGGTCATATTCCTTAACTACCTACTTATCATCAGAAGGTATTTCCTCACTAACCAAAGGATCCTCGTCATCCTTTAGTCATTGTTTCCATAAGAATTTGTGTGCTGAAACTTCTTGTTGTACATGACGTACACCAACGAATTCAGCTTCACTGTGCTTAAACAAATTCTCTTTTTTTTATGAATCTACAAAAATTTTATAGATAAATGTTTAGTGAAAAAAAATGGTCAGGCCTAAGGCGTCAAAACCCAAAGTGAATATGTAGCCCAAGTTGGTTAAATTCTAGATTAAGAATCACATGGGCCCAAGGCCCAAAGCCCTATTAAGACTTTTGCTTGGATCAACATATGATCCAAGCTAAATACACAAGGCCCAGGTCTTCAAGAAAGCTAGTGAAGGACCCCAACTCGCGTGTTAACCTGGACATGTTTGTCGACCCAGATCTACATGTCAACCCATGACCCGCGTGTCGACCCAGACCCAAATGTCAACCTCCGACACACGTGTCGACCCAGATCCACATGTCGATCCGTGATCAATCGATCCAAGCCCACAACCATCAGACTTTCAATTTAAAGTCTGATAGACCAAGTCAAGGAGACAATCAAGCCCTTCTTGATCTTGGCCGAGATATCAAAAGGGTGATCCATAAACCAAAGGGTGGGTCACACACCTATAAAAATCAGAGTGAGGGTTACTCCTTTTTTACCATCAGAGCATATTTGACTTGCACTATATATCGTCTACAATCGCTAAACGATTTCTGGCTAACTTCGATTGCCACCGTTCTTTACAACACCGATCATCATTCAATCGTAACTCCAGTCACAACGCCTCCATACCTCCAACCATCCATGATTATCGCTCAATCACGACTATATTTTACGCTCTCTCACTACCATGACACCTTAATTTAAATTTTATACTCTTATTACTATTAGTTATTATGCATTTTTATTTGATATGATATAAACAACTAAAAACAAATAATTTAACAAATCTTTAACTATTTTTATGTAAATATTGATAAGATTTTATTCATGATTAAAATATAATACATAATTATAATTAATAGTTTTTTTTTTCCTTACAAAAAATAAAATAAAATTGAAGGTTCAATAATGGTGTTTAAACTGATGACATTAACCCTATAAAATATGAACAATTTTATATATATTTATCATAAGTAATAGTCTAAAAGAAAAAAAATTGTATTAGGTAAAAGTGTGATAAATTAAAAATAGATTATCTTTGGAGGATATTTTGGGAAGAAAATATTTTACATATAATCATCAAGTAAGTTGGAATTAAGTGAAAATGTATGATTTTTACTTTTTTTTTTAAGTTTTAAACGAAAATAATTTAATGAATCTAATTCGAACCTGTTAAAATATAAAGTAGAAATAACAGACGACCTCTAATATTAAATGTTTGAAAATTGTTTTAACCTAAATCAAATCTTTAATTAAATTCTTAGTAATTTTAGTATCAAAATTGTGTATTAAGAAATTTGACAGTTTTTGGAAAAAGAAATTTAATGGGTACGAAAAAACTATATTCAAATTCTAGAAAAGTGAGATTACTATTTTTTTAACTACAAATTTAGAATTTAAGGATGAAGTGGAGGGGAGGTTTTGAACTCACGAGCTTAATATTTGAGTGTGCGAGGCTAACCATCAGTCTTTTAGGGCTCGTTTAACAGACTTGACTGGCTTGGACTGGACTAATTTTTAAAATTAAACTGGACTGAATTGGGTTGGTCTGGACTAGGACTAAGTCCTGAGCTGTGTTTGGTATTGCATCAGGCTAAGGAGTTGAACTATTAAATAAGTAATTGTTCTCAATTTGGATGTAAAATTTCTTTGTTTTATATCATACAATGTGTTGTAAATATCAATTCTCCATTTTAAACTTTCTGCAGATTTCTTAAGTTTCTAAGCCTATATTTCTTCATTTCCCTTTAACTCTCTACAGATTTTTCTCTTCGACAATATCACTTTTTCTATTCAAAGCTAAAAAGTTCTTAATTTCCCATTCAAATTTCTACATATTTACTATTTCAAAAATCAAAAATTAAAAAATAAAAAAGATCTGCAAATCATTCCCTTCTCTTCTTCGTTTTTTCCCGGTGGAAGCTAAATTCCTTCCAGATCAAGTTTTTTACAGATTTTTCTATTCCATTTGTACACCATTTTTCCCATTGAAAGCTAAAATTCTACAAATTTTCTCTATTTCATCTTCTATATTTTTCCATTTTTCTTTTCATTTTTCCCGAGAGCAAATTCATTATGATCTCAAAAGGTGGGAGACCAAATTGATGAATATCTCTGCTGCGCTTGAAGACGCAGATCACCAACGGTTCAGTGAAGAGTTGGCTTGGTGATCTTCAAAATTTGGCTTATGATGTGGAAGACATATTGGTGACTAGGGAGAGAGAGAGGAATATGAGTGAGGCAATGAGAAGAGGCGGCATGAGATGGAGAGGGGACAAAATATCCCCTTGTTTTGAAGGGGACTGTATATTGAAGCACAATATTAGTTCCACTTAAATTAGTCTAGTGACACACTAAACATGGATTAAGATTTAGTCCTGTCTAGACACAGTATTATATACTAAACGAGCCCTTAATGTTTCTTATTATGACAATATTATTAGAAAATAAATAATTTTTTTCTTAAAAAGAATAATTAATTTTGGATTCAGATATCAAAATCAAATTTTCTCTAATAAATTTGGCAGGAGCCGCAGGTGTCTATACGCATAATCCCAAAGAAATTCGTTGTAAGCAGAAATATAGCTCATTCCAAATTTTTGTTTCCACTGTTAATATCAACACGACAGTCACCCTGCTTCAAACTTGCCACGTAATCAAATATAATTAGTCTTTAAACGAACATAATATAACCGACTGTGACACGATCGTCTCCCATCCTCTACTTATATAACGAGAACATGCCCAAACTTTTCTTCGCTTAGTGACTTTTTTTCTCACTTCAAGGCAAAATTGTTTTACTTTCGCTGTGTGTGGAGTCGAACACCGGCGGCGACCGGAGATTGGGGAATTCGCCGGAGAATCGGAGACTGCTCGGACCAGTAAGTTACCCTATAAGATGAAGGTTTTCGTGAAGACTTTGAAGGGAACTCACTTCGAGATCGAAGTGACGCCCGAAGACAAGGTATCAATCTTTCTTATAATCGCTTAATTATCATACTGACTCTTTTTTGGTGTTGTGTCTTTTTCCTGATAATAGATTGTTGTGTGCGATTAGGTTTTATTTTTGTAGTAGCTGAGATGTTACCATGTTTTTTGTTCGGTCTCTAGTGATATTCTGCGTGAACTGTTATGTTTGTGTTTTTTTTTTTGAAGTGATTGAGCGATTAATTTCGATATATATTGGGTTTTGTTGCGAATTTTTGTTTCTATCGTTTGAAATTGTATAAAGCTATGTTTGGTGCTCTTTTGTTTTTTTATCAAACCATTTAGTATGGGGGGCTTACGCCTATTTTTAAACAGAAGGAGATCTCTTATTCCTTTGTGCATGCGCTGCTTTGTGTACACTATTAATACAGTAAATGTGAGCCGGGACACTGGAATTGAGGCAGTGCAGAGCAGATGCCACATCCTGAATACATGTTGATTTGCTCAAATATATTTTAGACCACACAGTCAGTTGTTTTTTTTTTTTTTTTGTTATTTTTAAGTTTATCGTGTCTCATTAGTTTCTGTTATTTGCTTGTTTGTTACTTACTGCATTAGAAAGTGGATGGATCGTGCTGTTTTGATGCTTTTGCACACCTTTGTTGTTGTCGTTGGAGTTGAAATCTGTTTGTAAATGTTCTGTAGATTCAACATTTGTGTGCCATTTATTTGCTTACTCTGTAATATTGTGTTTGTAGGTTAGAACGAAAACATGGTTTATTCACTTTAATAAGATTTGGAATAGTCAATGTGATTTACTTCATATGCTTATTTCCTTTTTCTTTCAGTTTATTGACAACTAGTGTAATTCTGCATGATTCATTTATTCATTTTATTTTTACCGCATCTATGATACATAAATTTGTGATTTTCAATTCGAACCACACTTATTCAAATAAAAGTTTGACTATGCTTTTGTGTTTTGTTAAATGCAGTAATTTGAAATTTTTTGTCAATTATGTCTGTATATATGAGAGTCATCAATGATCAATCATTTTAAAAGATTTGCAATGAATCACATCATAGTTATAATACAAATGTATTATTTATGTCCTTGTTGATTAAAATATTTTTTGTTTCTCAGGTTACTGATGTCAAGAAAAATATTGAGAATGTACATGGTTCAGATGTTTACCCTGCTGCACAACAAATGCTTATTCATCAGGGCAAAGTTCTAAAGGATGACACCACGCTGGAAGAAAACAAGGTTGCTGAAAACAGTTTTGTTGTTGTCATGTTGACTAAGGTGAGATTGGTTGTGTGCTTTGGAGGTTGTTTTTCTACCAATTTCAAGATGAATATAAAGGCAGAGTGTGGTGTAATGCAGTTTAGCATGTTTATGTTATTTTTGGAATTAAAATAACGTCATTTTTTTAAACCAAAGAACAAATGGGATATACATCGAATTTATATATGAAAAATAAAGAAATATGAAGGATAGTCACATGTTTTGAGGTGGAATCACTCATGACAAATGACAATATTCTCTAAATCCATTCCCGCACTTGTTTCCTGGTTAGCTTGCATGTCAGCCAATATAACATGGACCATACATAGGGGCATCACTTTCAGGACCTAACTCAAAGATTCTCTAATGCATGACCAATTCATATAAAAACCAGTCAAGGAGCATGGTCATCATAATTCTTGGTCCATACCATAGCTTAATCACCTATACAATAATCTCAACACCTTCCTACTTATGAGAATGGACTCAACATGTTCAGTTGGTCACCCACAGCCTTTACCTAATAACAAACTTTTGTATTCTCTAAAGATATTGCTAGTAACAATGTTCCAGGATGACTCTATGCATTGATTGATGTATGGTTCATCAAATCAAAGAGCCTTAAATTCAGATCTTAGGTCGACTTTGCAATTCATCTCTCCAATTTATCTCTGTCTGGAGCTACAAGTTTTAGGGAACATGTTTAGCTATCTTTTCTTTTCTTGATGCTTATCAAGTGGGGACATATTATCTGCATTGGTGGCCATTTTTCTCCTTTTTAGATGCAGAACTTTCTGTTTAATAGAACAAAAGATTAAATATGGTCCATTCAAGGTGATGTAATGGGACTGGCAAACTTTAGTTTATAGGCTTGTTCTCACTTATTTTTTTTCTAATTTAATTTTGCTAAAAGTGTAATCCTTTTATTTTATTTTTAGTTAAGTATTATGCTTTTTAATAGAAAAGGTTTTCTCATTCTTTCTTTCTCACTTTCTTCTTAAGGTTAATAATATAATAGTTCATTATCGAGTGTTGAAGTTCCTTGTTTATCTATGAGAGCACAAGGATAAAATAACATTGCAATTATTTCTTATTGAATCATTCTGAAATGAATTTCTATTGTCCATATTGGTATTAATAATATTGTTATTAGTGATAATTTACATTGTTTTTGTATAAAGGCTCGTTTGATTTCCTTTTAACAAATTATTTTGTGTAAGAGTCACAAGGATAACAATTGCTTGAGAGAATGCCCTGATTTATTCTTGCTGAAACAATTGTAGAATAAAGTTTCATCAAGTGGTGCCTCCGCTACATCAGCTTCACCTGCAAATCAGGTAACTACAACAAATTTAGTTTAGAGTCTTTAGACCTATTTTGCCCACTTTCTGTTAATTTGTGAATTGTGGACCGTTTGTTTTTATTTATCAACTTATTCGATATTATAAACCACACAACTTTGTGAAGTTCAGAATGACCAACCTTGTTGGCATGATAAGTTAGTTTTTAAATTTTGTTTGCACGCAATGTTAACTGCATGTATATTCTACTTGATTGACTATCTGCTTGGACATTCTTTGAATGCTTTTTGGAAGGTAGCTACTGATGCTTGAAAGGTTTACTTACCCTCCTTCCCTCCTTCCCTCCTCACCTACTTTCTTATCCCCTTTATACATCTTTATATTGGTTGGCGATGTGATTTATGGGTGGTTGAACCAATACAGAAATATGGAGCCCAGGCATTTATCTTTCTATCTAAAGGCCTAAATATGACCGTACGCGATTTGAAAATTGCGAATAACCTGTATTAATTCTGCTTTTAGCATGCATGACTTCTTAAATTAAGTCATATCAGGGAGGATTTTAGGTATCATTTTCTTGCTTGTTTTCCCTTAGGTTCTAGTCGCGCTTTCTTCAATTGTAGTCAACAAGCCCCATGGTGTTCATGTGAGCTGAGGCATCCGAACAATGCTTCTTCTTCCTTGTGTACTTAGTTTTTGTTTATACTGATCTGCTAAGATGATAATAGCTGTTAACTTAAAAACTTCCTCTTAACAAATGGATGATAGTTTGTGTTGCATATATATTTCCGTTAAACCATAAAATTATCTCCTCAATACATAATGCTTAGCATAAATTTTACTTGTCATTATGGTTATTCTTCTTCTGTAGTTGCCTGAATTCCTAGCAAAATGAGGAAAAAGAACTATGTAAGGGCACCTGCTAAATACATACCTTTGTTGCTTGTAACTTGATGAAACTTCTGCAACTTTATATAATTGTAAAATTCTATGGTATTGAATATGATTTTGTTCTGATTACATTTGTTGGTGTCAATCTTTTCTCTTGCCATTTCAAACCATAATTGCTCCACATGTTTATGTAGGCTCAACCTACAAGTTCTTTGCCTCCTACCGTAACGCAGCCATCAACAACGTCTCAGACTCCAGCACCAACTGTGGCACCGTGAGTTTTATTATGCTCATTTTCCTTTATTCCTTGTACTGTTGTGAAAGTGTTGGCTAGAAGTTCCTTTTTCTCCTTGAAACTGCAAAACACCTTATGAATATACTGTTATCTTTGCTCATTTGTCTTCTTTCTTCATTCTATAAATGATTTAGGCCACAGTCTGTCCCTGAATCCACCCCGACTGCAGTTCCTGTTTCGTGAGTATCCTTATCTGGTCTCTAATAATGTCATGTTTGCTGTTAAAGGGTGTCATGCTGTGACTGTTTAGAAACACGTGTTGTAGCTCTATGAACGTCTTCTTTTATATCTTATGAAGTTGAGTGTTTTATTGTTTGGGCTGAGCAGTTCAGTATCGGATGTCTATGGTCAAGCTGCATCAAATCTTGTTGCAGGAAGTAATTTAGAAGCTACCGTTCAACAGCTACTTGATATGGGCGGAGGGAGTTGGGACCGGGAAATTGTTATTCGTGCTCTGCGTGCTGCATTTAACAACCCTGAAAGAGCTGTTGAATATCTATATTCTGTAAGTTCTTACTCAACTTTAGCTGCTTCATTTTGTTAACTATTCACTAGTGTGTGCTTTTTATGCACAACGTGTCATTAAAGCTTGAATACACAAATAGTTGAAATATGGACTGATTGATGTTAGGGCATGACTCTACTCCCTGTATAGTTCCTCCCTTTTATATTTTTTGAATGTTTTCCCCATATGGCTTCTTTTAACCTGAATACTGTCACGATAAGAAATAGTGTTAGGAACAGAAGAGTTTGAAGAAAAGGGAGCAGACTGTTTTTGCAAGTTAAGTTGGTTGTAAATGTATTCATTTGCTACTATTTAATCAGTTTAACATGAGAAATAATATCAGGGAATTCCTGAGCCAACTGGAGTTCCACCACCGGTTTCTCGCGTTCCTGCTAGTGGGCAGGCAGTAAACCCGCCAGCCCAGGCTCAACAACCTGCAACAGCTACACCTGTCAGTGGTCCTAATGCAAACCCACTGGATCTTTTTCCACAGGTACATGCCTATCTTTTTGATGATTATTTTTAAGATTTTGATTGGAGTTGATTATGAATTTTATGATTTATTCTTGTGGAACCAGGGCCTTCCAAATATGGGTTCAAATGCCAGTGCAGGTACCTTGGATTTCCTGCGTAACAGTCCACAGGTATCAGTAATATATAACGAGTGCAGCTTCTTGTTTATATATTTTGTATGTGAGTTCTAAAGTTTTGTTTTCTCTTAATCTCGTTATATCAGTTCCAAGCTTTGCGTACTATGGTGCAATCAAACCCTCAAATTTTGCAGGTGCTTGTTTCTCATTCATTTGCTTTCTCCCTCTTGTTGGTAGTTTGTTTTTATTGATCACTTTTTGCTAGAGGACTCATGAGATTATCTTGTATCACAGCCTATGCTTCAGGAACTTGGGAAGCAAAATCCACAGCTGATGCACCTCATTCAAGAGCATCAGGCTGATTTCTTGCGTTTGATAAATGAGCCTGTTGAAGGGGGAGAAGGGTGAGATGAATCTGTTTTGTTGCTCGCACTTTCTCTTGATTAATTGATGAATGCATGTGATGCTGAGTTGTTTATGCATCTATTATCAGGAACGTACTGGGTCAGTTGGCCTCAGCAATGCCTCAGTCTGTGACTGTAACCCCTGAGGAGCGAGAGGCAATTGAACGAGTATGTGTAATATTTGCCTCCTTAATGTAGAATGCACTTTTTGCAAGTTTTTTTTTTTTTTTTTTTTTTTTAAATTCAGTTGGATTGACATCATTATTATTGTGAAAATTGCAGAAAAAACCCTTAGGTTCAACTCTTTTTCAAAAACAACTCTTCAATTTTGAATTTGAATTAAGAGCCTCCTTATTGTAAATCAAAAACACTTTATAGTTAGCAACAAGTTGTGGTCCAGTTGGCAACACACGCTGAGCATGTGGGAAGAACCCTAGGTTCGATTCCCACTAAACACACTCGTTGGGAGAGGTTTGAGCCTTAAGTGTGATTCGTCTCGAACAGAATTAGTTGGGCTCGGCCCGGACACCCGTGGTTCAACTGAAAAAAAAAAAAAAACACTTTTTAGTTTCAAAATTTAGTTACAAAACCCCTTGATTGTGTGCCAAAAATCTTGCTTTAGGGGGTTTCATCTAATTTTGAAACCGGAGGGTTAGCCTAATGGTTGAGGGATAGGGCTTTTAAGCAAGATGGACAGCAGTTCAATACCCTTTGGTGCCGCCTAACTAGGAAAGTTATAATAGGGTCGGAAAATAGCCTCGTGTTTAGAGCAGAAAACTGGGATAAGGTTGTGGAAGTTCTGGGTATAAAACAAAAAAGAATGATTAAGCATTAAGACGTCGGTTATTAACTTAGCACTATATATAATGTCTAAAATGTGAAATAAGACTAACTTGTTGTTGGTTGATGATTTGTGCAGCTTGAAGCAATGGGGTTTGATCGCGCCCTAGTGTTGGAGGTGTTCTTTGCATGCAACAAGAACGAGGAGTTGGCTGCCAACTATCTTTTAGATCATATGCATGAGTTTGAAGATTGATTGAAGTGGTCCTTCCTTTTACCTTTAGTTTCTTTTGAATCAGCTTTACTTTTCTCTTCCATGTTGGGTGAATATATTTTCTGTCATTAACAGTATTTTATTTTATACCCCAGTTATATTTCATGTGGAGTCTTTGGAAGAAACTTGTGAAGATGATGATGTCTCAGATTTATATAATTTTTGGAGTTGATTCTCTTAAATGTTTACTAATACATAGTTCTCTGTGTTGGAGTATCCTCTTATTCAACTTTTTATATTTAAGTGCTACTAGATTAGAATTTTTTTTTATATAAAATTAAAACCATGTGAGTGAATTCTTATGGTGATCTGATTAGATTATATTGCAAGTGCGTTGTAGATTCGAGGATCAAGTATTTACTTTTATAATAAGGGAGTGGTAAGATGGGATTCAAACTCTTAATATATTTATTTTAATAGGGATAGGTACACAATTACTACTTGGGACAAATCACTCACGGCACAAATTCATAAATAGCACTTTTATATATGGAACCACGGAACCACGCACGAAAAACTAATTGTTTTTAACCATATCTGAAATGGTAAATTTGTTTTAAACCCTCTCAACATTTTACCATCACATTTCACTAGCGATATTTTATTGATATGAAATATGAGTTCACTAACAAGCACTGATATAATTTTATTAATAATATTTTACTAATTAGATTTAAAAACCATGAATATTTTATTAAAAAAAATAATTCAATATTACCTAAATCCTTAAAATCTCAAATCAAAACCATATACCGTTGTGTTATATGTATATACACCGTTTAAATCAAACACATTGTACAAAATTAACGTCATATAATGTTGGAATCGAACAGGCGGTCCAAAATAGGAACCGGACGATTCAATTTCGGTTTCGATTCAGAACCAGGGACCGAACTGGGACCAAGAGGTCCTGGTTTCGGTTCTTAAATTTTTGGAACCGGAACCACTTGTTCCAGCACCGGCGGGAACTTGTATCGGCGAAACTGCCGATTCTGACTCGATTCCATTTAAAAAAAAAAAATTAAAATGACTGTTGGCCAACGGCTGGCTATAAAATTGCAGCCAACCCCCCTACTCTCCCTCCAATTTTTCAAAACCCCATTCCTTAAATTCTATATAAACCACCTTCCTCACTTTATTTTTTCATATAATTCTCAGTTCTCTCTTATTCTTACCCTCTCAAATTCTCTCTAATTCTTACTCTCTTAAATTCTCAATTCTTTCAATTCTATCATAATGCTCAATTCTCTTTATTTGCTTTCAATTATTAATTTTAATTTTATATTTATTATTTTCAAATTTTAAAATTTCAGTGGCAAGTTTTGATCCTTCCAGAAAATCAGTCTCCTCTAGAGGTAAGACTTCTATGAACGTTGAAAAAGTAGTAGTGCCGCGTGATGCTTTATGCAATAAGTCAAATTATCACGACTTTCTGCAGCATCAAACATTTGCGGAAGAAATATTCAGTAATAAATTTCAAACTCCTAATCCCCCTCTACATATTTTTGAACCCTTTTACACTCCTCAAGTTTCCCATACCCAATCTCACCATGAAACTAGTCAATCCCAAAATATACTCAATTTTAGTGATGATGATTTGTGCAAGTATAAATCTGAACTATTTAAAGTTCATATGAAGAAGCAGAAAAAGAACTCGGAAATTGGTTGTAAGTTGCAACTACTGTTTCAAAGAGTTTAAGTGGAATAAATCTAGAGGATACGGCTCATACTGGAAACACATCAACAACAGTCATCCAGTCGAATCATCCTGAGTACGCGGGCAACAAGAAATTGGCAGGTACGCATCTCATAACCATATATTATTTAAATATAGTGATGCATATAATATGGAAGAATTAGCTAAGAGGGTAGCTGTAGAACATTTTACCTTTTAGTTTTGGTGAAAAAGTAGGTTTTTTAAATTATTGTCATAATTCCTTAAATCCCGCTGCATGTAGGATACCTAGAAATACTCTTAAATGTATAATGTGTGAAATTTATAAAAAAATAAAAGAAAAGAGCTTTAGTTAATTATTTTAAAAATTATATAGGTCGTGTTTCCGTTTGTGCTGATATTTGGAGTGATTATTGGTAAAAACATGCATATTCAGGTGCCACCTGCCATTATATTGATGATGCAAAAAAGAATTATTGCATTTAGAGTTTTTAATGATTCTCATACTGCTGATAATATATATAAATTGATGAAAATTATTTTTAAAGAATATTCGATTAAAAACAAAATTTTTGCAATTGATTTTGATAATGCTGTAAACACGACTGCCGCTATTACACAATTATATGATTTATGTAACCCTCATTTTGGCGGTAGATTTTTACATTAAAGTTGTGTTTGCCATGTTTTAAATTTATGTGTACAAACTGGTTTACAAATACTTCAATAATATATTAAACCAATTAGGGATGTTCTCTATTATTTATGGAAACATCATAGTATCATAAAATAATGGGCTAGATTTTACAAATCTTATACGAAGTATCCAATTAGATTTTCCCATGATGTTCCACCTCGTTGGAACTTCACGTATAAATTGCTTTGTGAAAGTTATGAATATAGAGATTTATTAATTTGTTTTGTGCAATATAATTGCAGTAGTATTAATTTGTATAGTCAATATTGGGATCTTTGTACATGTATTTCTGAATTATTAAAAGTTGATGCTACTAATAATTTACTGGTATTTATTATCATACTACGCATTTATTTTTTATAGAAGCCTTTAATATTGTTGGTGCACTTTCTAAGTGTGCACATCATGATTTATTAGCTGATTGTGTTCGGGTTATGAAATTAAAATGGTTAGATTACTATAGAGATATTCCTATTATTTATGTAATTGCTTTATGTTTTGAACCTAGATGTAAATTAGATAATTTATTTGAATATTACACTGTTTATTATCAATATTTAGGGATAAATGATGTTGAAATTGTTAATATATTTAATATTATTAGGAGTTTATTTTATCAATTGTATGATGAATACCTTGCTATATACGGTTCATCACTAAACATTATTGTTCAGAATCGGGAAAAAGTTTCTCAATTTAAAGTCCCCTCCACATTAAAGAAGTTAGGGTCCAGTATGTTATCAAAACAAATAAAGAAAATGCATACTGTGTCTTCATCGACCTCAACTTCAGAGGTTGATGTTTACTTAAATACTACATTTGAGTTTGTGAACGATGACTTCAACATTAAACATTGGTGGAGGGATCACGAGAATTTTTTTTCAATTTTATCATAGCCAAACAAATTCTTAGAACCCTTGTCTCGAACGTGGTAGTGGAACAAGAATTTAGCGCCGATGGCAACATTCTCGACGAGAGACGATTGTTGTTGAGTCCAGACTCAATTCAGGTTTAGGTATGTGTTGACGACTAGACCAAGGCACAATTGAGGCAACCGAAGACCAACCATCCGATGACAACGATTTTTTTATAACAACGATGATACCACGATCACCGAAGGAATGAGTGATGAATGATGATCAGATAAATAAAAGGTAAGAGAATTATGTGGCTTTGATTCCTCCTAGAGGATACGTAGGTAGCTTAATTGAGGTAAAATTAAGTCAAGTCCAAATTTCTTATTTATTATTTAAATTTTATTTTACTTTTATGATATTATTATAATTTTAATAAAATTTTATCGTAACTTCGAGTTACCAACTTTTAGAATATTTTAATTTTCAATTAATTTTTTAAAAGGTTTAAATTTTTTTTTAAAAAAGGAACCAGTTTTGGAACCAAAACCGGCACTGGAACTGGAACCGAAACCGGTGCCTAATCGCTGGTTCCCCATCTAGGGGAATCAGAATAGGCGGTTCTGGAACTGTCGCCATGTCTAACATCATAAAAAGCATTTTAAATAAAAAACGTAAAAATTCATAAAATTAATAAATTTTTCACTATCTTATTCGGCTACCGAAACAGAATCGGAAATGGAAAATTTCTCAAGCCACTTCTCAAGATACCGTCCAACAATCAATAATAAGTTTTGATTATTTTGTTAAGTTTAATAGAGAACAAAAAGATAAGAAACAAATAAGAAAGAGAGAAGGAAATAGGTTTGATATGTGAAGAAAGAAAAAAAAAAATGTGATTCTAAGTTTAAACTTGGTTTAAGTGTTGATAAGGGTATTTTTTATAATTTATGATGGATTTTTTTATAATTTTTTATTTTTTGGGTTTTTCTATAATTATCCAAGTAGTTAAGACAAATTCATGATATTTTTTGGTTATTTTCTTGAAATTAAATTATAAAATGGTTAATAACAATAATTTTTCCGTATACGATCAAAAACTATTTTTCATATATTTAAAAGATCATTTTTTAACAATTATCACTTATCTACTTTTATGTGTTATGTGTCTAGAAGTTTGTTAGTGAGATTATTTGTGTTAAAAATTATTTAATTTTATAGCTAAATTGTATGGACCTTCCCTAAGATTTTGCCAACTACAAACGGAATCAACCTTATCGTTTATTGACAAACACCACTCATGCTCTCAGTAAAATTTGATCAAATGTAACTGTTGATTATAAGAGGTCTTTGTAAAAAAACTAAAGAGTTGACAAAAAGTTAACTCCGTCTGTAATTGAATAAACCTAAAAGAGGGAAGATTTTTATCATTAAACTTAAAAGTTGACTCTGTATATAATTGAGCAAACATCAGAAGAGATAGACGTTATTTATTTATTTATTTTTAATTATTTATTAATATTTAATATTTAATAAACATATTAGTGAGTGGTTGTGACTTCTCTAGTCTCCCCTAGAATGGTCTTCCGTTTCCACGTGGATGTTTCGATTCCTTGGTACCAAATAGAAGAAATGCACCACTTTGGAGTATATAAATTTTATACTGCTTCTCACACCCTAATTATATTATTATTATTATTATTATTTTATTTTGGGTCTGTATTCACAACATGTATAAACTCACCAACTTTTTGAATAACATGCCTGTGTTTGTCAAATTGTTGGTTAAAGCTGGTGATTTTAGACTTTTCGGATAACTTGAACACCAAATATCACTAACCCAAAAAAAGATGTAACTTTAAACCTTGTTTCTCACTCTCTTCTTCTTTTTCTTTTTTCCATTTTTTATTAATTCTGTACTCTCACCCAAAAAAAGAAAATCACGTATAGACAGAAAATTAAATAATAAAAAATATGAAACTTTACCATTGATGTTTACATTAAGACTATAAGTTAACATGTCACAAATATAAAATGAGATCTCGTCATGCAAATGTTGTCATTAGTCAATTTTCAATGCCCTACAAATTTAGTATAGTAGTCGCAAGTTTCATATTAGTTTATAGAAAATTTTTGTTCTATTGCACAACCCTAATGATAAGGACACAATTTTAGAGTTACTACTTGATTCTCATGTTATGCATATTTTATACAAGTTTTACATCTAATAATAGGAAAATTGGATAATCTCTTTTGAGTTTAAGGTAATATTACACACAATGACAACTTTTACCATAATCACATAAACATCTCATGAAGTCCGTTGACTAACGGGTGGACTAACTATTGACTAACTGATTTAAGAATAAAAATATCTTTTATATAACTTTTTTTTATTTTTATTTTAAAGATGCGTTTTAAACAATTTTTAAAGGGATAAATTGTATTGGAATACTTTGATATTTAACCATATTGCAAATAAACCGTACTTTTAAATAAACGATAATTCACCATTTTTCATTTGTATTAAATTATTTAATTTGAATGATGCTTTTACCCTTTAACTTTTTATATTTTAACAGCTTTACCTATTTGGATAGTCCAATAAAAAATTAACATAGGTTATAAAATTTTAATTTTTTTTAAACACTTAAAAATAATTAAATAATAAAATTAATTAAAAAGAAAATAAAATTCAATATTGAATACTTATAAAACTCAAAATTTAGTTAAAAAAACTAAAATATTATATGCATATTTTAGAGTATATTATATAGTATATATACATTTATTAATATTATTTTATAAAAATAAAATATAATAATTAAATTGTAATATATATATATATATATATATTAAAATTTTGAGGCTTTTTTAAGTATTTAAGTCCTCCTATAGTGAACAAAAAGATGATCTTGAATGATGTTATTTTAATAAATGATTTTATTTTATTTTAGTAAATGATGTTATTTTAATAAAAAAATATTTTTTTAATTTTTATATTTATTTTTTATTTAACCATTTTTAAGTGTTTTTTAAAACAAAAATTTTGGTTTTTATAACACATCAATTTCTTATTGCACTATCCAAATAGGTAACATTGTTTACATATAAAAAATTGGTGGGTAAAAGTATTATTCTAACTAAATAATTTAACAAAAAAAGGTAAAATGGTCAATTTATATTTTCTATTAGGTTTGACAATCAAAATTTTGATTATAAAAATTAATTTGATGTAATTTAAAAAATTTGGGAACCATGTAAGTTAAAAAAGTTGAAAAAAAAAATCAAAAATTGATATTTGTAAATAAATTAGGAACTAAATTGATAATTGCCCAATTATCGTTTAAGCAAAAGTACTATTTTATTGTAATATATGACCAAATATCAGGGTATTTCATTACAATTTATCCTTTTTAAAATTATAAAATAAGATAAATTTACTATTAAAAAAAGATTTGAATTCTTAAAAAGAAAAAAATTAATCCCATTAACAGTAATATCACTGAATATTTTTTCCTTATTTGTACAATATGAAACGTTAAATTTAATTATGGTCAATAGATTTTAAAGATATTTATGTAATTATATTAAAATTACCGTTGCGAGTGATATTATTATCTAAAGTGAAGTTTGTACAAATTTCCCTCTAATATATTTTTAAACCATGCTGACATCGTACAGTAAGCACAAATTAGATAAATACTCCCTCAGCAGAAGAAACCTACCGATGCATGTTTTTTATTCTTTTATAAAGATTGGGAGTTTTATAAATTTTCAAAACCGTGTGTATCCGCTATTTGTTCCTTGTTGACATTTGAAGGCCCAGATGTATCATATAGGTGTTATTTTCATGTGGAGATGTTGGACGGAGTCTTTTAAGAGTCTCTCTTGATGGTTTCTTCTTCTGCATCAATTTCATATAAGTAAATGAAATGATAAGGCGCCAAACTTTGACAAAACCTCTTTGTCCAATTCAACACAGAAGACTAGTCGTCTACTACTCTGACATGCTATCACTTGTCCAATTTTCATTTCATATATAAAGCAGTTGCTGCTGCTCGTTGGTATTACATTACCAAAACCCAACTTGTAACTTGAGCAAAATAATGGGTAGAAAACTGGATGCTCTGCTTGGGAGAAATTTCAACACCTCCAAATTTAAAACACTTGCAAAACTTGCTATCTCTAGGATTGCTATTCTCAAGAACCAGCACCAGGTTAGATATTCCCAAGCAAGGTCTGATGCTGTTGAGCTCCTTAAACTCGGTCACCATGAACGTGCTCTCCATCGTGTTAGTACTTCTCAAATCTCAACTCTCTCTCTCTCTCTCTCTCTCTCTCTCTCTCTCTTATCTCTCAACTTTGAATGGCCTTATCTTTTCTACAGGTTGAGTATGTCATAAAGGAGCATAACATGTTGGATGTGCTTGTTATGACGGAAAACTACTGCCATCTGCTCATAGAAAGAGTCTTGCTCATTCAAAAGAACAAGTTAGTCCATATTTCAATAGAAATGCAATGGTTGGTTGTGTATTGTTGACCATTTTATGATATGGATGTCTTTTCTGTAACATAGGGAATGTCCTGATGAACTCAAGCAGGCGATATCAAGCTTGATCTTTGCATCTTCAAGATGTGGAGAGTTTCCCGAGCTTCAGAAAATTCGTGGGATTTTCACGTCGAGGTTTGGTAAAGAATTTGCTTCTTGTGCAGTGGAATTACGCAACAGTTGTAGTGTCAATCCTAAGGTATTAAGAGTTGGATACTTAGATACACCGATTTCTTTGAAATCTCTTCTCACAAACAAAGTCTTTACTAATTTTCTAGGTTGTACAAAAGTTCTCATCACGGCAGCCTAACTTGGAGAGCAGATTGAAAGTCCTAGAAGAAATTTCTTCTGAGAACGGTATCACTCTGCATTTGGAGGACTATGCTTCTGCAGTTGTCGAGGTTGGAAACTTTAATACTGCATGTCAAAAACAATTTGTATCCAAGTAAATGTAAATGTTTCATAGCTAACTGTCTACTTTCTATGATTACAGGAGAAATTAAAATTAGATGACCACCAGAAGCAATGGAAACACAATGAATCGGCTACCTCAGATGATACCCATAATTTTCCCAAAGAATTGAACCAGGGTGAGAAGTTATCCGAATCGGTAAAAGCAAGGAAGAAATACAAAGATGTTGCTGCAGCTGCTCAGGATGCTTTTCAATCAGCAGCTTATGCCGCAGCTGCTGCAAGAGCTGCTGTTGAGCTCTCCAGATCTGACTCACAAGACAGTGATTTGGACGACGATGATGACAATCATCATCAAGGAAATGTATCCGACTCTGATGGGTCATTGACACCTAACTTTCAATCTAACAAAGATGCTGTTACAGAAGAGAACAAGGGTTCAGATAATAGAATAGGATTTGATGAGATCCAACCTCTTGAAAACTTATTCTCACAATCAAATGGTGAAGATATGGCAGAAAACAATAGTGAGATTAATCTTCAAGAATTGGAAGAGACAAAAAGGAAAGAAGAGCAAGGAGATGCAACATCCACTTCAAGGTCAGAAATTATGAAACAAATTACAGGATATGACTCAGATAAAAACATTCTAAATGTTCCAAATTGTCAGAGCGGAAATGAACAGGTCAGTATCGATCAAGTATCCTTGGATGATACTGAAAACGACACTGGGAGACAAAAACATAAAGACCGGGACACTGATAGAAAGGCATGCTTGCCCACTAATGAATACCAACTTTATAGAGAGTATAATGAAGTTGACGACCAATATCCCTCAAACGAGGAAAGAGATAATAACCTTCTACAGCAATCTCCAAAGGAAGATTCACTGAAATCTCAGGATGATTGCACTATGGAAAGAAAAACCAGGTTGGCAAGCACAGAGAGGTTAACTTTTGTAGAGCGATTGCATTCAGAGCATTCAAACATGGATTGGAAAGCATTATCAATGAGGACTAGACGAGCGCAGGGGGTCTAAAAGGAATTTTTGTTTTTCTATTTCTACATCTAGCGATTAATTCATTGCTTATGCCAGCGAATACAGTTTTTATATATCTTCAATCATTTATAATAAATTTACTACCTATTGACATGTAGCTGCACACCACCAATTTAGGACTGGAAACAAGGATTGAGATCTCTAAAATCAGTGTCATGCTTTATTTTAATATAAAGATATTAACTGCATTTTGAGAATTGTAATTGTTCTCCTAACAGTATGCTGATCTAGGATCAATATTCAAGAGGGGATTTCTCATAAGAAATAATCGAAACCAAATTGTATCACTCAAGGGCCTTTAAAAGCATCCACTAAGTTGGTTCTCTGTTATTGACATCAGAAAGTATACACTGAGATAAAAGCATACTTTCAGAACCTTGTGTAGTGAACATGAAAATTGACAATTCACATCAGCAAATAGGTAAACAAAAATGTCCGCTCAGAATCGCTTACTGTAAAATAAATCTAGCCTTCCGGACATATCAGACTATAAAACAAAGTAAGCAAAAATTAGAAGGTTCAGCAACAAACATTACTGCAAATTGGCACCGTTTGTTTGCCACAAGTTGATGATGTCGGTAGCCTGATTGAGGAGGTGGATCCTCTGAATTTGAGAAATCCAGGGCTTGCTATCGAGCAGAACCTTGAGCTCTTCCCATGCATCTTTCCGAGGCCAAAAGTAATAGGGACTCAAAGGAATTGTTCCATGGCCCGGTATCATTTGATCAAGCGCAATACCAATGTCGTTTTGCATCCAAATGAACTTCAAAACAACCCTTGGTTTCTCATTTGGAATCACAAACACTCCAAGCTTCTATTGTATCAACAAATTTAAAAAAAAAAAAAAAAAAAAACCACTTTAGCCAGTAATACCTATGTTTGGAAATGTATTCTTTTTTGAACTCCTCATTAATTTATAGATTATATTTCTTTAGCTTTTCAATTATTCTACAAATTCAGGCACAGCAAACAAAGTAGAAATCCAAAAATAATAATCTCCTGTTGGTTACCAAGAACATGTTAGGGAACATAAATGGTCTAAAAGTAAGTACCAATAAAAAGTAAAAATTTTCATTTCCCTCCAGTTTTTTTGAAGGAACCAAACAGAGCATATAATAATAGGAATAACTTGTAAAATTCAACACAAGAATACACACACACACTAACCTCTTTTTGTGGAAGGAGAGAGTTGGGCGATGGTTCTTGGGCTGGCAATGAAGAAGAGAGTTTGAGTTGTGTTGTCAAACAACTAATTTGTGGTTTGAAAAAATTAAAGTTATTAACTAAGGGTCTAAGGAGAATATTTTGAGACGGCAATTTAGCATTTAAGTTGAATTTGGAGGACATTGATAACATTTTTTGCAAGAAGAAGGTCTCTTCTCTCTTTTATGATCTTCGAAGATAAGGAGGGCCGGGCCATGGGGCTCGGGTCATTCTTTTTCGGGTCTTGATCCTTTGAATTAGTAAGAATAAATTTTCTTTTCTTGTTAAATTTGGTCATTAAATTTGACACAAATGCTCCTAAGTAATACATATACACGTTGATTGAGTTATTTTTTAATACATTATGATTTAGGTAAATATACATATATAAAGTTTAGAAAATCTTCATAAGTATGTCCCCTCATTACATGTTTGTTATTCTACCTTAAAATGCATTACTTTCTTGAAGGAAGCTATGCTATGTAATTAGTTAGTGTCTTAAAGAAACATCAACTATGTTTTGATGTTGATAGAAATTATGTGAATTTTAATTCATAATTTTATTATTATTAAAATAATAATAACGGTATTAATTAACTTGATAATAGAGAGTTTGGTTAGAAGATCAAGTCCTTTTCCTAATTCTTCTCCCCAAATCCTCTCACTATACACATTCAATTTAATTTAATTTTTTTTAAATGTTATACATATTTTTTTCTTTCTATATAAACAGACTGTGCACAACCAGTTTAGAATCACTAAGAATATATAGAAAATTCTCAAAAGCAAACAGAAAAGAATTCAAGCGGCGTCTTCTACTTTTTTATTTCTCAAGCAAGTCAAGTTTGTGTTCTCCTTTTTTCTTTCCCAAGCAAAAAGAAGTCCACTTTCTATTTTTTTATTTAAGCACATTAAAGTTCACTTACTGTTTTGTTCTTTGTTATTTCCAAATTCAAACAAAACAAACTACTATTCTGTTCCTTCTTTATTCCCGAATTCAGCAAACAACACTGTGCAGTTTCTGTTTTATTTACTGCAATTGAAGTTTCTGTTTTATTGATTTATTTCCAGAACAAACAGCAAAGTTCATTTTGTTTCTACTTTTTATTTACTGATTTCGAGTAGTGTTTGTGTCCCTTTTTTTTTTTTTTTTTCCAGTACAAAGAATTTCAAGACAGAGGTGATTTTGAGCTATTTTATCCTGGGGACAACGAGGTTGTATACTGTTTGTACAAAATTTAGGCAGAGCCGCAAAACGTCATAAAGAGAGCGATCTAGTCCGCGACTCAACCCAAGTTTGATATTTATTTTTGTTGTAATTTGCAGTAGCAATTTATTTTATTTTGTATTCTGCAACAACAATTTTAAGACGTTTTTTTTTGCTGCCATGACTATTGATATTATTAAAACTACTACCGATATGAACAAACCTTTCTATTTTGAAGGGATTCATTTTAAAAGATGGAGGCAGAAAATGCTATTTTTCTTAACTACAAAAAATGTTACTTATGTTCTTACAACTGAAAAACCAATTATGCCTCTTCTTCCTGCTGCACCAAAAGAACATGAATCTTAGGTTGAAAATGATTTCCTATGCAAGAATTATATTCTTAATGGTTTGTCTGATGATCTGTATGACTACTACAACTCTGACAAATATGCCAAGGAAATTTAGGATGCACTTAAAAAAAAAATACGACACAGAGGAGGCTGAAGCAAAGAAATATATAGTAAGTCGATACATGAAATATCAAATGACTGATGACAAATTTGTAGAAGCCTAATCACATGAGCTACAAAAGATTGCACATGAAATCATCTTTGAAAGTATGTCTTTGGATGAACAATTTCAAATTGTTGTTCTAAATGATAAATTGTCCCCTAGTTGGAAAGACTTTAAAAGTGTACTTAGGCACAAAACTAAAGAATTTTCCTTAGACAGTTTGACTACTCGTCTTCGGATTGAAGAAGAAGCTCGTAAATAAGATAAAAAAGATAAAATACTTGTTAATTCTAACAACAATACTAAAAAGAATTCTACCTTTGTTATTCTGAAATCCAAAGGAAAAAAATATGAAGAATCACAACAGTAACTATCAGAATTGTAACAATCGGAATCGCAACAATCAGAATAAGAATAATCCATAGAATTAGAATATACAGCAACTCCCATCAAGAAATGATTCGAGACAGTTTACATGTTATAACTGTAACAAGCTAGGCCATTTGGCTCGGAACTGTCGGAATAGGCATCGTCCTGCTCCGTGTAGTCCTCAAAAATCGCTCGGGGACACGGGGCACTACAACCTGCAAAGATAGAACGCACGTGACCCGCAGGACGTCTAGGACACTGGGGTGGTACCGGCCAAAGTCGCTCCGACGGTCAAGGTAACGAGTGCTAATAAGTATAGAAAGCTCGTAAATGGAGATGAGTGAGTAATACTTCCTGTTATCTTGGCGATTGAGGTCTCCTTGAACAAAGGAGATGTGAGATCGGCTAATCGGGGTCCGATCGGAAGGTGGTCGGAGATGATGAACAATGGCCAGAGATTGTGGTCTCAATATTGATAGCTCTAGGTTCTTAATTTTTCGGTCCCTCCTCTTTGGAGATTTATCCTCTATTTATAGAGGATTGATGCTTCTGCCCATGTGAGAGATTTCATCATTACTTCTCCTTGCTGTCTTTCACCAAAGAAGTTGGTGGATGCTTCTTTTGATCTGGCCGTTATCGATTGCAATTATGGTTTTGTAGGACCATCTTTAAAGTAGATCATGATTTGGTCTCCCACAGAACTAAGGAGATTCTATGTCGTACGACGTGTTGGTTTATGAATTTGGACAATCATGATTGTATGTCGTATGATATGCTGTTTGGATGTCGACATGAGATGAGTATGTCGTGCGACGTAGGAGCTTTTCCAAGCGTGGATACTGAGTTATCTCCCTTGTTGCTACTCGGTTGTGTGGGGCATCGAATGTATGTCATACTACATGAATGTCTCACACCGAATGCATGTCGTACTACATAGATGTCTTATATTGAGCGTATGTCATACTACATGGATGTCTTCTATTGGGCGTATGTCGTACTACACGGATGTCATACCACTTTTGGACTTTGGGCCTGGTCTTTGAGACATACTTTGGGTTCCTTTTTGGGCCTGACATATTTTGGCTACTACAGTTTGCCCCCAAACGCTTTGTACTTTAGGAAGAAAGTCAAGGCGTTTGCCTGCCTTCTGACGTTGTTTCGTCGCACGACACACAAACATGGATCCATATGTATATTTCTGTGATGGTTCTTTTATGTCCTACGAGAAGGAAAGCTCTAGAGGTTTTTCGAGAATATCAGTTACTGTGACTTTGTCCTGGTCGTACGACGATGTCGTGGTCGAGGCGGTGAGTGATTGGCCATCTAATGGCTTTTCGATAGCTACGCCAAAGTAATTGTGACTTCATGGGAAGTGCGTATACCTCATTAATGATGACGGTTATGGGGGTGCGTGCCTAATAAGACACTGACACGTCAGCGCATGCTTTTCCTTTTATTGCCGCCTTTTCCCTTTCTCCCCCACTTTCAATTTTTTGCTTCCTCTCTCTCTCTCTCTCCCTTCATTTCTCTCTCAAGAACCAGTGAACTATGATTCTCTTTCTGGTGTATTTGACCTCATTTTCTGGTTTTCGTGACTGCTCCGGCGAGTTTCGTGCACTTTTCACAGTATTCTGGTAAGTTTATTTTGTTTTTGCCTTGTTGTCTTCAATTTATGGTTCTGTTTGAAAATTGGTTTCTGGGTTCTTCATTTGTTCTTCGAGTAGGTCTTTAGGGATTTCTAAAAATATTGGTGTTTGATTGAAAATAGCAATTTAGGATTTGGTTGAAGATGTTTGTGGTGCATGCGTCGTACGACATCTACTGGGGAATGTGTGTCGCATGACTTTTAGGTTTTATGCCAACGATCTAGGAACCGATGTAGGGCATGTAGGACCTTTAGTTAGATTTGACTACTAACCTTCCCTAATGTCGCTCGACTTATAGGTGAAATGTCGAGTAGAGGAGACGAGAACACTCCTAGTACGTCGGGGCGAGGATATGACGATCCCGTCGACCTGTCGTCCGACTCGTGGGGTGAGTTGAGGGCCAACAGTGGTGAGGTAACGTTGGCATCTTTGTCGTACGACCCTGTGACTATCTCCAGTCATGAGGGTACGTCGCGCGTTATGGAGGACATACCTGAGGGGATCCCTCTTGTCGAGCTACCTGAGGAGGCGGCTGTTCCTTGTCCCATAGGACCAAGTAGACCGCTAGGTTTACTTTTGGTGAACCCTCTAGTGTGTTGAAGGAAGAAGACCTCATGCGCATAAGGTATAGCTATGGCATACCTGATGGCGTTGCACTGAGGGTGCCTTTCAAGGGGGAGAGACCGGATTGGGATATCCTCAGTTGGACCTGCTTTTACGAACTCCCGTTTCAGTGGGTTGGTTTCAGATTACCGGTGGTCGGACTACCAAGAAAGGTACTGGACCACTTCGAGCTTGCCCCAGGGTAACTCATGCCCAACAGTTGGAGGATCCTGTTGGGGCTAGAATTGTTGTGCACAAGAGAAGGAATAGTTTTTGAGCTGCCCGACCTATTCTACACGTACTCGATGAGGGAGCACGACACCTAGAAGGGTCGCTACAACTTGAACCTTCGAGCCAACAGAAAGCACCTCATTACAGAGCTGACCACGAATGACAGGTTGTTGAAGGATAGGTATTTCTTTGCGAGGGGCCTTCTTGTCGAGTGGCCTGTAGGGGATACGGTTGTTCGTACGACCTGGTCTAAGGATGGTGGGTCATTAATTTCGTAGTGTCGTGTCGTTCAACATTTTTTATTTTGTCGTACTGTACTAACTTGTTTATCTTCTTGTATTGCAGTGAACACAGGAGCTCCTCAAGCTGTAGTTGGCTTGACGTGTACGACTCGTACAACGAAGATTCTGTCATACGACGTGAAGGAGAGAAGTTGGAAGAGGATCTTGGCTGAAGAGAACCTGAGACCGAGCCACTTGTGGAAGTTCTTTGTAATCAACGAGCCAGGTACACTTTACCCAGCTTTCAAAAATTTAGTGGAGTTTGCCAGAGTAAGGTATTGTGTCGAGCGACTGTACGGCACAAGGTTTTTGACACCTATATCCTATGTCGAGCGACAATTTGCAGTTGACTTGATGGCTGGAGGTTTTGCTGCTTCTGACACTGATGAAGCTATGATGAGACTTAAGGAGAAGAAGAAGGGAAAGAAGAAGGTAAAATCGAGTGATCCTGTCGAAGTGATGGCAGCTCCACCACCACCTCCTCCTCCGCCTAGTAGAGGAAAAAAGTCGCTCGACATGGGCTCTGTTGGAAGGAAGCGGAGAAGGGATGATTCGGCCGCAGACAGTGAGGCGCCAGTCGACCTTGGGTTCCCACAAAATGCCTCTGCTTACTCTGACTTTGGGTCAATTATGCCCCAAGTGGAGCGACCGCTGCTCCCTGAAGATGAGAGCAGGTTCAAGGAAATGGGCTTGTCGTAAGGGTTTGATTGGGCCCTCAGCCATCAATTTCAAGTAAGTCGTACGTTTGTAATATTTTACTATTTTAATACTTTAATATTGGGGTCTGAATGTGAGTTTCCTTTTTGCAGGCCCTCTAATTTCAGATATATGCCAAGCAGGGGCTTGCTTTGGCTTTGGGGAAGGTGAGGGAGCTTAAGTCGAGCAAGCAAGGCCTTAGGGTTGAAGTGGAGAAGTTGAAGGCTTCGAGCGTAGAGGCTAAAAGAACTGCTATGAAGGCTAGCCGTCGTGCGACGGAGACGACTCTTGAGCTTGAACGATTGAAGTCTGAGGTTGAGAAGCTTAGACCTTTGTAATGGAAGGTCGACCAACTGGGAGCTCAGCTTAAAGTCAAAGAGTCGGAGTACGACGCCATGTACGACTGAGTTGAGGATGATGTGCAGAACACAGTGGTTAAGACGCGGGCTGATCTGATACGTCAATACAAAGAAGGTCGTGCGGCTGAGTGAGAGGTCGACAAATAGATAACTGACCACGAGAAGTTGATCCGTGCAGATGACGAGGAGGAGGATGATGAAGGTGGGGCTAAAGAGGAGAGCCAATTTGTCGAAGCGAAGGCTAATGAAGAAAATTGTGCCGAACCGGCCCCTGATGCTGCAGCCATTATAGCCTTGCCTGCTCAGTCGAGTGGTGGTACGCCAACTGCCGTCGATGCTGAAGTTGATGGAGAGCAAGAAGATGTTGCCCCTTAGGGGTTTTGTAAAAATGTTTTTAAATTTTTTCTAAGTGTTTAAAACTTTGCCCATGTGTGTTTTTGGAACTATCATTTTGTTTTTAATGAAATGAATGATTCGTTAAATAGTGTGTTGTCATATAGGGATAACTTATCTTGCATCTATATGTGGATTTTATTAAATGTCGTGCGACTTGATGACCTTTTAAGTTGCGACACATGACCTTGAATGCAGGTCGTGGTCCTTGACCTTGAATACGGGTCGTGCAACCACTGTTTTGTTTCATAACGACCTTGAGTGCAGGTCGTGGTCTTTGACCTTGAATGCGGGTCGTACGACCACTGGTGATGGTGACCTTGAATGCAGGTTGTGGTCCTTGACATTGAATGCGGGTCGTGCGACCACTGGTGATGGTGACCTTGAATGCAGGTCGTGGTCCTTGACCTTGAATGCTAGTCGTGCGACCACTGGTGATGGTGACCTTGAATGCAGGTCGTGGTCCTTGACCTTGCTTTTATGATATTGATTTGCCCCAATTGGAGTGTGTAACTTTATAGTTTCATGCTTCAACTTTTATTAATTGTGTCGTGCGACATAATATCTCGAAAAAGGTTGTGTGGCATGAAAAAAGATACTTTCAATTCGGGTTTGTCCAGCGATGCTGACCTGTATAAAAAAGGTTAGGGTTGGCCGTTGGTAAAACCAACGGCCCTTCGATGCCTAAGTGAGTTCCATGTCGTAGGGTGATAAACTTGAAAAATATAAAGTTCAGACTTTAGAAATGATACTATTTTTAGATGGCATGCGTTCCAGCTGTTGCCGATCTCTATGCCATCTGTACATCGTAGTTTGTAGGCTCCATGTCCAACTACTTTGGTGATTTGGTATGGTCCCTCCCACGTAGGACCGAGTTTACCTGCTCCTTTTTCCTAATCTCCAATATTTAATGCTTTAAGACGAATGTTCCTGTTATAGTGTCGAGCGACTCTTTGTTGGTATACGGCCAATCTGATTGCGGCCTTGTCGCGACGCTCGTTGATTGTGTTGAGTTCGTTTAGCAACTCTCTGTTGTTTGTTTCTTCGGTTGCGTGTCGTATTCTGTAAGAAGGGTAATCAGCCTCCGTTGCTATTACGGCCTCCGAACCGTAAGTTAGGGAGAATGGCGTCTCCCCTGTTGACGTTCTGACCGTCGTACGGTAGGACCATATTACGCCTTGTAGCTCGTCGGCCCATTTTCCTTTATATTGGTCGAGTCGCTTCTTGAGGGTGGGCATGATCGTTTTTTTGGTGGATTTTGCTTGTCCGTTGGCTTGAGGATATCTTGGGCTCGAATAGCTTAGTTTGATCTTCCACTTGTCGCAAAAGTCTTGGAAGTCGTATGATATGAATTGTGAGCCATTGTCAGTGACTATCTCTTTTGGAACTCCGTAGCGGCATATGACATTTTTCCAAATGAAGCTTTTTACTTTGGAGTCTTTGATTCTCACATATGACTCGGCTTCGACCCATTTTGTGAAGTAATCTATCACGGCTAGCATGTAGACCTTACCTCCGGTAGCGACAGGCATTTTTCCTACTATGTCCATTCCTCACTTCATGAAGGGCCATGGTGCTGAGATGGGGTGAAGTCGCTCCGGGTGTTGATGCGAAATGTGGGAGAAGCACTGACATGGGTCATACCGCTTGACGAGGTCGTGCGACTCGGATCGCATTGTGGGCCAGCAGTATCCAGCCATGATTGCTCTATTGGCTAGGCTTCTCCTTACTGAATGGTTTCCGCATTGCCCTTCGTGCAAGTCTTTGAGTACCTGCTGAGCCTTAATAGGGTCGACGCATTTAAGGCAGGGCCCGTAGTAGGACCGCTTGTAAAGTTGACCTTCTATTATGGAAAATCTGGCAGCCTTTATCTTGACTCGTCGCGCCTCTACCTTGTCAGATGAGAGGGAGTTGTTGATACTTCTTTTTGTTACCCGCAAGTATACGGGGTCGGCACAAGTAATAAAATGATGAGTAAATTATCGTCTCCACAGGAATATTTAGGCGTTGAGTACTAAAATTAACCAAGCCTATTTCTATTTGGATAATCGAAAGATATTAAAGGATAAAAATATAAAGACATAAAAATAAAGCAAACAACCAATATGAGAGATTAGTTAGGGTATTTGAATTCACCTATTCCATCCAATTGAGTTCCATGAAAGCATATTCTTGAGGTTTAATTATTCATGAAGATGACCGTGTTTATCTAATTTATCCAAAGTCCTCTCTCGAGGTAAATCGGACCTATTCCGCACACACTAATATCCTATCTCTCGATGGTATATCCAAGTGCATGGAAATGCATTAGTCACAATAAACACCCTATGTGATCACACAAGCAAATTAGTATATCTCTATCTAATTCTACTTGTGGTGGACATTATATCGAGCACGTGGTGGGCGTCTCCTCTTGGTACATAACACACAACCAATTTATCATTTAAATGTAGGCCTTCACATTCAAAGCATTAAGCACAATAAAACCACTCAACAACGCAATAATCAACCGCAACAAATTAAACAATCATTTCATTCAATCATCATAGAATAAGATCCATCAAAACGACAACTTACAAGTTTAGCTCATAATCAACATTTACAATTAATTAAACTAAATTAAATTAACTAAAACAATTAATATAAAGTGAGACGGATTCAATGGAGGATAATGCGAGGTGGTCACACGGTTCCAATTACGAAAATGGAAAACATATTGATTATTATTAAGCATATAATATCATAAAATAAATCACATAATATATTCATAAACAATAAAATCCAAATCCGTTCACGGTTCCAAAAATCACCTAACAATAGTTCTAACAACTCATAATCATAAATGAACAATCAAAGGAAGATTAGTGAGATGAAATACAACCCATCGAAGCTCTCAAGACTCGAAGTTTCGCTTTGGTCCGGCTTGAACTTTTCCGCTTTCGATCTTCGTCTTCTTCGATGAACACTTACGATATAGAGATGTTGTGATGATTTGTGATGCTTGGGATGTGTTTGGGAGGAGCAAGAAGGATGAGAATCACCCTTGGAGCAGCTTGGGAGCTGCTTGGACTGCACTGCCACGAGCTCTCTCCTCTTGCCTAGCTGCTGCACTTTTCTTCTTATAGTCATGGCATTAGGGCGCGTTTTTCTTCACCGCGACCACCATCGCGACCTGTGGTCGCGGTGGCTTGGTCGCGGCCTTCATTGGACCGCTAGGAGAGGCTGGATCGCGAGCTGCATTGCGAAGAGGGCAGACCGCGCTCAAGCTCGCCTTGCCCACTGTCACCTTTTCTTCTCCATCGCGAGCTGCACCACGAGCTGGTGTGGTCGCGGCTATCCTCGCGCTGCTCACTGTCTGGATGGCTCATCATCACCGCGAGGTGAAGGATGCGAGCACAGGTCGCGGTCGAGTTCGCGCAGCTCACTGGTTCTCTTTTCTTCTCCATCGCGAGCTGCACCGCGAGCTGCTGTGGTCGCGGCTGTCCTCGCGCTGCACACTGCTGGGCTGGTTCATCATCGCCGCGAGGTGGAGGACACGAGCACAGGTCGCGGTCGAGCTCGCGTTGCTCACTGGTTAGGCATGGACGTCTTCATCGCGAGGAGAGGCGAGAGGGGAGGTGCTGGTCGCGCTGCATGGCTTTTTAATTTGTTTTCTTTCTTAACCAAAACGGCGTCGTTTTGGACCAAAGAATTGGTGCCAAAACGGCGCCGTTCCACTTAAGACCCAAAGCCATAGGTGCAAAACGCACCGTTTCACTAATGGCTGGGTCAACTTTCTGAAATTGTATTTTTACCCCAGCACTTTAACTTGCTTTCATCTATGCCCTTCCACAATGTTACTGAAATTACATATTTTTCCCAAAAATATATGAAATCATCACTTAGGTCCCTAAACCTGCACACTCAAGGAAAATACGTCAAAAGCACCAAAAATACTCAAGAATACAATTAAAAGATACGGTTTAAGGGTCGTAAATATATGAAAATAAATGACCGATCAGTCGTTCATTAGGTAGTCATAGATCGGGGTGATCCAAGTTGGCTCGTTCGAAATTGGTCCGACTTCGAGGTTCGTTGGTTTCCACACAGCTGGCCATTGGGAAAAAATCATGGGGATGGTCCGCTTAACTGTGGTATCTAGTGCAGAGCCAAGGTTGGCAAGCGCGTCCGCATGCGTGTTTTCTGATCTTGGTATTTGTTCAATGTCGAATGACTCGAACGAGGCTTGTAGTTCTTTCACCAAGTTTAAGTAAGCTGACATTTTCAAGTCTCGGGCTTGGTAGGATCCTTGCAATTGTCTCACAATTAATTGGGAGTCACTACGTACCTTTACCCGTTCGACGCGTAAATCCTTTGCCAAGGTGAGTCCGGCTATGAGGGCCTTATACTCGGCTTCATTGTTAGTGGTTTTGAATCCGCACCGGACGGATCGTTCGATGACGTGTCCCTCAGATGAGGAAAGTACTATCCCTAGACCGCTACCCCTGGCGTTACTTGATCCGTCGACTGCCAAGGTCCATTCCTCTTTTGACGTGTCGTACGACATGGTGCAAAGCTCTTCCTCCGCTTGTCGTATAATCCCAGGTGTGAAGTCTGCTATGAAGTTCGCCAACACTTGTGATTTGATCGCTGTGCGAGGTTGGTAGTTGACGTCGTACTCGCTTAGCTCCACGGCCCACTTCACTAGTCGGCCGGACAGTTCGGGTTTATGTAGGATGCTTTTCAAGAGGAAAGTAGTGAGTACGCTGATGGTGTGGCATTGGAAATACGGCCTCAATTTCCTTGCGGCTGTAACTAGTGCAAGGGCCAATTTTTCAAGTTGAGTGTACCTTGTTTCTGTGTCGAGTAGGGTCTTGCTAATGTAGTATACGGGGAGTTGTTTACCATCTTCTTCCCTCACTAGTACTACGCTAACTGCTGTTTCGGACACAGCAAGGTAGAGTAGGAGTGTCTCCCCTTCCTTGGGTTTGGATAGAAGGGGAGGGTCTGCTAGGTACCGCTTTATGTTTTGGAATGCATCTTCGCTTGTTTGATTCCAGTTAAATGATTTTCTCTTCCTAAGAGAGTCGAAGAAAGGCTTGCATTTTTCGGATGACTTTGAGATGAATCGGTTGAGGGCCGCGAGTTATCCGGTCAGTTTTTGTACGTCTTTGATGCTTTTGGGGGACCTCAAATCCATGATGGATCGAAGTTGATCTGGGTTGGCCTCGACGCCCCTCTTGGTTACTAAATAGCCAAGGAACTTTCCTGATGAAACTCCAAAGGAACATTTGGTTGGATTAAGCTTCATCCCATATTTGTCGATGATATCGAACGACTGTCGGAGGTGGTCGATGTGTTGATCCGCTATTAATGATTTCACCAGCATGTTGTCGATGTAAACCTCCATGGTTTGTCCGAGCATGCTTGCGGACATTTTGTTGACTAATCTTTGGTAGGTTGCCTCGGCGTTTTTGAGGCCGAAGGGCATCACTTTATAGCAGAAAATGCCGCGCTCTGTGATGAAAGAAGTTTTTTCCTGGTCATCCGGGTGCATGAGGATTTGGTTGTAACTGGAGAATGCATCCATGAAGCTCAATAGTTCGTAGCCTGCTGTAGCGTCCACCATCATGTCGATGTGTGGGAGAGGGAAGGAATCCTTCGGACGAGCCTTGTTGAGGTCTGTGAAGTCGATGCAGACTCGCCACTTCCCACTCTTTTTCTTCACTACTACTACGTTTGCGAGCCAGTCTGGGTAATTTACTTCTCTCACTGAGCCAATGTCGATTAGCTTTTAGATTTCTTCGTTGATAACTTTGTTGCGCTCGGGCGTGAACTTCTTTCGTTTTTGCTTCACGGGCGGGTAATCTGGGTCGACTTGCAACCTATGCACTAGGACTTCTGGGTTAATGCCGGTCATGTCCGTGTGCAACCATGCGAAGCTGTCGTGCCGGGCCGTCAAGAAGCTGACTAGCTTTGCTCTAATATTTTGTGGAAGGCGGGATCCGATACTAACTTTGTGGTCTGGGAAACTTGGATGTATGGATACTTCGTCGAGCTCCTCCATATCTGGTCCGTCTTTGTCGGTGGTGGTACTCGCGTTCTGTAATTGCTATAAGTCGGACGGCCTGCGTTTTAGAGTGTTCTGGTAGCTGTCACGGAAGGTCTTTTGTTGCCCCCGGATCTCGTGGACTCCCCACATGGTAGGAAAACTGATGACCTGATGATATGTCGAGGGGACAGCTCTCATCTCATGAATCCATGGGCGACCCATGATTATGTTGTAGGACGACAGGCAGTCCAGGATGAGGAAGCGTGTGTTCAAGTCGATACCTTTCGCATAGACGGGAATGACGATTTCCCCTATAGTGTTCTTATGTTCTCCACTAAATCCTACCAGGATGGTCGAGTGACGTACGATGTTACACTCGTCAATATGCATTTCTCATAGCGTGCCGAGGAAGAGTATGTTTGTTGAGCTTCCATTGTCCACTAGGATTCGCTTGATCAAACAATTGGCTATTGTTAATGAGATGACTAGCGCATCGTGGTAGGGGTTGAGTAAGTCCGTATGCTCATCGCTGCTAAAACTGATTGGTTAATTGTAATTCGGGTCCGCTATATAGGTTTGTTGGACTTCCGTACGACCGGCTTGCCGTGAGTGGCACTTCGCTTTTGAGTATGTGACTCCATTTACTTCGGATCCGCCAGAGATGACTTTCACAGTTCTCTCGTGTTTGGGAGGTTCTGGTGGTGGAATTGAAACAATGTCGCGCGACCTATCCTTATTAAAAAAAGTCTGCTTACCTTTGTCAGTTAGGAATTCTTTAAGGTGGCCCTTCTTGAGTAGTTTTGTCACTTCGAGTCGTAGCGCGACGCAATGCTCTGTTCGATGGCCGTGGTCGCCATGAAATTTGCACCACTTGGAGTTGTCTCTCTGATTCAGCGGGCTCATCATCTTGTCTGGCCACCGAACTGATCTACCCATTCCTTTGAGGACGGCGACTACCTCTGCTGGTCTGATGTTCAAATTATATTCTGGCATTACGTTCTTTGGCCGGACGAAACGTCTTGGCAGTCTGTTGTCGCGCCGACACTCGTATTTTATTTGGCCATCCCTTCGGGGTATCATTGGGTATGGCTCGATACGTTTGTTGTTAATTCGTTGTTCGACCATCCTACTCGACCTGTCTTCCTTGCTGTTTGCTCTATTAGGTTTATATTTCACTTCGTCTTCCTTCCACTTTATCTGTGCCCATGCCTTGGCTAGGACATCTTTCATGGTTTTACAAGGGTACTTGATGAGTTCCTTGTATAGGGCGGAATCATAGAGTAGACCCTTGTGGAAGGCTGATATGGCTGTCGTCTGGTTGCAATGAGGGATGGAAACCTTTTCATTGTTGAAACGGCTTACAAAGTCACGTAGGCGTTCACCCCTCATTTGGCAGATTGTTTAGAGGTTGTCGGATTTTTTTTTCTAACTTTCGGCTACTAGCGAACTGCTATACAAAGGTATCCGTGAGTTGAGCGAAAGAGTTGATGGAAACATTGGGAAGGTTGGCGTACCATTATAGGGCAGGTCCTACGAGGCTCGAGCTGAAACCTTTGCACATACATGCTTCCCTTAGGTCTCGTGGGATGGTGGCAGTGAACATTCATTGTCGATACTGCTCAATGTGGTCGTCGGGGTCTGTCGTTCCGTCGTACTGCTTCATACCGGGAAAGTTAAACTTTCTTGGCATCTCCACCAATGTTATTGCATCGACGAAGGGAGAGTCTGCAAAGCTATTGGCCGCGTTTTTCTTTATAGGAGCGGGCATTCCCGGAATGCATTGGATGAGTGCTTCTATCTCTGCGAACCTTCGAGCTAAGTCATGGTTAGCTAACGTTGGTTCGATATTTACCAAGTTCGGGTTCGACGACGCTGAATGCGAAGGACCAGATGGCTTTCCTTGTAGCGGGATGGTTGGTTGGGTTGAACCAACGTTGCCATTGGGGGTGGAGATAGGTGGCACCTCTTGTGTAGCTCTTGCCATGTCATCTGATCGATGCCTTCTTGTCCTGTTCGACGTGTTATCCGCCGTAGGTCGTGCGACAATGTGCGGTCCGTCCGTGGCTCGAATGTTAGGCTCCGAGCCTATGTGGATTGGATCGAGGTCTCTTGCCATGGTACCTTGTTCGCTTGGGCGGACTGGCGCGTAGTAAGTAGTGTGGGCGGCTTTATCGAATGGCAAGGGCTGGGACGTTGAAGCGTCTCCAAACGGTCGTACGACGGTGAGGGAATTAATCCTATTTTGCAATTCTTGGTTTTCTGCCAACACTCGTTGGTTCTCTTGTTCGAGCGCTTGGAGCCTTTGGGTATTCTCTTGTATCTGGGATATAAGGAGTTGTACCCTAACCTCTATCGTATCGTGATGAAAATCGTCTGACGACATAGTCGGAGTTGCTACGTTCTACCTTTGCTCGCTCAGAGATTGTCGTGCCCCACGGTGGGCGCCAAATTGTAGTCCTCAAAAATCGCTCGGGGACACGGGGCATTACAACCCGTAAAGATAGAACGTACGTGACTCGCAGGACGTCTGGGACACTGGGGTGGTGCTCGCCAAAGTCGCTCCGACGGTCAAGTTAGTGAGTGCTAATAAGTATTGAAAGCTCGTAAATGGAGATGAGTGAGTAATACGTCATGTTATCTTGGCGATTGAGGTCTCCTTGATCGAAGGAGACATGAGATTGGCTAATCGGGGTCCGATCGGAAGGTGGTCGGAGATGATGAACAATGGCCGGAGATTGTGGTCTCAATATTGATAGCTCTAGGTTCTTAATTTTTCGGTCCCTCCTCTTTGGAGATTTATCTTCTATTTATAGAGGATTGATGCTTCTGCCCGTTTGAGGGATTTCATCATTACTTCTCCTTACTGTCTTCCACCACGGAAGTTGGTGGATGCTTCTTTTGATCTGGCCGTTATCGATTGCAATTATGGTTTTGTAGGACCGTCTTTAAAGTAGATCATGATTTGGTCTCCCACAGAACCAAAGAGATTCTATGTTGTACGACGTGTAGGTTTGTTAATTTGGACAATCATGATTGTATGTCGTATGATATTCTGTTTGGATGTCGACATGAGATGAGTATGTCATGTGACGTAGGAGCTTTTCCAAGCGTGGATACTGAGTTATCTCCCTTGTTGCTACTCGGTTGTGTGGGGCATCGAATGTATGTCGTACTACATAGATGTCTTATATTGAGCGTATGTCGTACTACTTGGATGTCTTCCATTGGGCGTATGTCGTACTACACGGATGTTATACCACTTTTGGGCTCTGGGCTTGGTCTTTGAGACATACCTTAGGTTCCTTTTTGGGCCGACATATTTTGGCTACTACACTTCGTAGGCGAACGTTACCGAAGAGCAACTTATTGCTATGATTTCTAAAATAAATATTGTTGGTGGATCGGAGGGGTGGTGGGTAGACACTGTCGCTTCTCGCCATGTTCGCTATGATTGTGCAATGTTTAAATCATATTTTGAAACTGTGGACAAGAAAGTGTTGTTGGGTGATTCCCACTTCACTATTGTTGCTAGTACTGGTGAGGTGGAATTGAAGTGTACCTCTGGAAAGATTGTCATTCTTAAGGATGTACTACCTACTCTAGAGATGATGAAGAACTTAGTTTCGGGCTACCTTTTTAATAAGGTTGGGTTTACTCAAACGATTGGGTCTGATTTGTATACCGTTACTAAAAATAATATATTTATTGGGAAACTGTATGCAATTGATGGAATGTTCAAATTGAATGTTGACATGAATAAAAATGTTCCTTCTGCTTACATGTTGTGTTCTTTTAATACTTGGCATGCTAGACTTTGTCATGTTAACAAAAACATAATTAAGAACATGAGTAAATTAGAACTGATTCCTAAATTGTCTCTGAATGAAATGTGAATTTTATAGCCAAGCTAAAATTATCAAAACCCCACATAGATTAGTTCTTAAAGAATTTGAACTACTTGATTTGATACATTCTGATATTTGTGAACTTGATGGTGTATTGACTAGAAATGAAAAATACTATTTTATTACTTTTATTGATGATTGCTCTGATTTTACATTTGTGTATCTTATGAAAAATAAAAGTGAAGCGTTTGATATGTTCAAATTATTTTTTTACAGAAATTGAAAATTAATTTAATAGAAAAATAAATAGATTTTGCAATGATAAAGGCACTGACTATGATTTTGATTCTGGTATTTTTAATGAATTTTACAAAACACACGGAATCATACATGAAAAAACTACACCTTACTCTCTTGAAATGAATGGCAAGGCTGAAAGACAAAATACAACTTTTACTAAGTCTATAGTTGCTATTTTACTTAACTCTGGTGCTGCTTCTCATTGGTGGGGAGAAATTTTATTGGTTGTTTGTTATGTGTTAAATAGAATTTCCAAATCAAAAAGTAAAATCTCTCATTTTGAAGTGTTCAAAAACAGGAAACCTAATTTGTCTTATTTTAAGACTTGGGGTTGTTTGACCTATGTTTGAATTCCTGATCCTAAAAGGAATAAGCTTAGTAGTAGAGCATATGAATGTGTATTTATTGATTATAATGTGAATAGCAAAGCTTACAAATTTTTTTACTTGAATAATCATGTTATTATTGAATCGCATGATACTGATTTTTATGAACATATATTTCCTTTTATATTGAAGAATAGTGGGGGCTTGCCATATAGTAATGTGCCTATGATTAGAATTAATGAGGAAGTAGATCTGAACTAAGGAGAAATAAACGAGCCCGAATCACTAAAGATTATGGTTATGATTTCTATGCATATACTTTAGAAGATGATCCTCATACTTTCCAGGAAACCTTATCTTATTTAGATGCTAATTTATGGCAAGAGGCTATTGATGATGAAATGGACTCGCTTAAGTCTAATAGAACTTGGCATTTAGCTGACTTACCTCCAGGTTGTAAAACAATAGGTTGTAAGTGGATTCGTAAGAGAAACTGAAACCCGATGGTACGGTTGATAAATATAAGCTCGTCTTGTAACCAAAGGGAAAATGTAGATTTCTTTGACACCTTCTCATCTGTTACTAGAACTGCATCTATTCGTGTGCTATTTTCTCTTACAGCTATTCATGATTTTGTTGTGCACCAAATGGATGTTAAAACTGCTTTCTTAAATGATGAATTCGAAGAAGAGATTTATATGGATCAACCTGAAGGTTTTATTATTACCGGTCAAGAAAATAAAGTGTGTAAACTTGATAAATATCTTTATGGTTTGAAACAAGCACCTAAACAGTGGCATGAAAAATTCGATAATCTTGTTATCTCACATGGTTTCAAAGTGAATGAAAGTGATAAGTGCATTTATTATAAATCAAAAAATGACATTTGCTCTATTTTATGTCTTTATACAGATGACTTGCTTATTTTTTATTCTAATATTCATGTCGTGAATAATGTGAAAGCTATACTTTGTGCTAATTTTCACATGAAAGATCTCGGAGAAGCAAATGTGATTATAGGAATTAAAATCACTAGGTCTAAAAAGAAAATTTCTCTGGATCAATCTCACTATAGAAAAGATCTTAAAGAAATATAATTACTTTAATTGTAAACCACCATGTATTCCTTATGATCCTAGTGTTAAGTTGTTCAAGAACATTGGAGATTATATTAGACAAACTGAGTAATTGGTAGTCTATGATATGTTACTGATTACACTAGGCCAGACATAGCTTATGTTGTGGGATTACTATACAGGTTTACCAGTAGACCTAGTATTGAACATTGACATGCTATTAAAAGGGTCATGAGGTACGTTGAAAGGACTATGAACCTTAGATTACATTGCCAGAAGTTTCTCGCTATCCTAGAAGGATACAACGATGCTGATTGGAACACCCTTTCAGAAGACTCCAAGGCAACCAGTGGTTATATATTTATCATAGCTGGAGGTGCTGTTTCTTGGAAGTCTAAGAAACAGACTATATTGGCTCAATCAACAATGAAGTCAAAGATGATAGCATTAGCATTAGCTAGTAAGGAAGCAGGTTGGTAAAGAAGTCTCTTATCTGAAATACCTTTATGGGAAAGACCGATTCCAGCTGTCTTATGAAGGGAGTTTTAAAAAAGATTTTGATTATCGTATAACATGCGGAATTGTGTTTCAAAAATTTTTCTTATATTGAAAACCTTTTTTCAATCAGGAACGAGTTCCTGTATATACGCAGAAAAAGACTTTAGAAACTACATATCTTTTTCTTGATTTTCTTTTTTCTGATTCCTCGATCTACCACCAGATCTTTCGAGCTATGACCCGCGGTCTGACAACGTGTGTGTGAGCACGTCACGGTAAGAGATGGAGGTCACATGAAAAGAACGCCGGCCGACTCCTGCAAAAGAGGACAGAGTCAGAAAAAACTTTTTTTTCTTTTCTTCTCTCTTTGGTGGCCGAATTCTCTTTCTTTTTCACTTCTGTGCTAGGTTAGGTTTTTCCTAACTATATAACACTTATATAGTAGTCCTTTAGGGTTTTAGTTTGACCAAGTCAAAATAGAATTCTAAATCATATTTAATTTTAGTCTCCCTAAAGACTTGAACCTGTGACCTTTTGGACTATTAAAATAATTTAATTATTTTAATTCTTTTGTTCTAGTCATTATTTAATCACATGACCTCATATTTAATAAATAGAATTAATAATTAATAATTAATAATTTTATTATTTTACTATATATTTAATTAATTAAATAATCATATTATTTAATTATTATCTTTTATTTAAATCGCATTACTTTCGTAACACTATTAATTGGACCATCCAATTAATCTACCGTGATTCTCGTTACCAACAACTATAAGGGCTAGCAAGGGGACCTAATAGACTCACAGTTTTGAACTCCAATAATACTTAGTAATATTAATTAAAACTCTTTAATTAATATTTCACGATTATTAATCTCGGAGTTATTTCACTAAAAACCCGAGGCTGCACTCTCATAACTGTAGACGTGTTTATACAATCTGAAGTCTCAGTGTCCATTGATATAGCTAATTGCATATAGTGTGATCCTCTACAAATAGTTCATACCTAGAGCTGAGTCATAAAGTCCGTTATACCCCTCTAGAAATATCTTTTCCTTTAAGTACCATTGATTCTCTAATGAACAATTAAATCCTGTCTTCCTCACGGAAGAAGGAGAGCGCTTATAATCGTTCAAGCCCCGAATCAACCCTTAAGGGAACCACTTATCTACTTCAATCAAGAAGGAGTGGATTCCACTATTGTGTTCAAACCTTCCCAGCCACAAGCCAAACCTCAACTCCAAGATACGGATGTATTGGTTTAGATTCTCATCAACCTCACTCATGGTAAATCAAAAGCCACGATTCAACCTGAAGGAGTCGATAAGACACTCAGGATTAAGATCACATATAAATAGCCATCGTTTATCGATTATATATGAATCTTATCTACTAACGGATCTTGGTGAGAGATTCATATAAATCGTGGCCCAGTCCTATATGATCTCATCATATAAGGTGCCTCCATTCTCATGTCAACTACATGAGCGGTCTAGGATAAGACCACCGTACTTTACAGAATGGACCGCAACAGTAGATCATTCACAAACAAAGTACCCAGCTTTGTTCGCTCTTTACGGACTCTTTAGATTGGACGTCTCAAAATGAATCCTCTCTGTATATGACCATCATATACTCATTATAAGATTACATCTTACAATCTAGGATGTTCTTACACAATACAAATGTATTACTGAATATAAGACTTTTATAAACTTGAATGATAATCTGAATAATTCTTATTATTGTCTTTAACCATTTACAATTACAAGTTTTAGGACATAAATCCCAACATCTTGATCCATTGCGATAGTACTGCGGCTATTGCAAAGATTCAGAATAGCTATCATAACGAAAAAAAGGAGACAAATATGTCACAAACATAGTACTATTAAATAATTTCTCTCTACTGGAGCTGTAAGAGTGGATCATGTATGTACTGATGATAACTTGGCTGATCCTTTCATGAAAGGATTAGCTAGAGAGAAGGTTTTCAAAACTTCGAAAGAAATGAGACTAAAGCCCTTAGAATGATGAATCACTCATGATGATAACCCAACCTATAGATTGGAGATCCCAAGAACTAGGTTCAGTGGGTAATAACAAGTCATGAAGTGTTTAGTAGTGAATCATGCTATTATACAAGTTCTATTTAATATATTACATGAAGTATGATATCTTGAAGCGATATAAGGATGAGTTTATCTTGAACTCTTAATGAGTTCTATACTTTATGTGGAGTGGAGTACCTAGCTACATGAGTACTCTTGATAGACTCACCTAAGTGAATGTGAAAGTATGGCTGCTTTCAATGGAATTTTGAGCAAATTCTCTAAAGCATTCACTATATTGGGAGACCAAGTCTCTTTCCTGATTCTTCTCCCCAAATCCTTCCACTATATAAATTCAATTTAATTTAATTTTTTCGAACGTTATACATATTTTTTTCTCTATATAAACAGACTGTGTACAACCAATTTAGAATCACTCAGAATATATAGAAAATTCTCAAAAGCAAACAGAAAAGAATTCAAGTGGTTCTTCTACTTTTTCATTTCTCAAGCAAGTCAAGTTTGTGTTCAACTTTTTTCTTTCCTAAGCAAAACGAAGTGCACTTTCTATTTTTTTATCCAAGCACATCAAAGTTCACTTAATGTTTTGTTCTTTGTTATTTCTAAATTCAAACAAAACAAACTACTATTCTGTTACTTTTTTATTCCCGAATTAAGCAAACACTATGCAGTATTTGTTTTATTTACTGTGCAAACAATAAATTGAAGTTTCTATTTTATTGATTTATTTCTAGAACAAACAACAAAGTTAATTTTGTTTATTTCTAGAACAAACAACAAAGTTAATTTTGTTTCTACTTTTTATTTACCGATTCCGAGCAGTGTTTGTAGGGTGTCAATATTCTGGTTTTTATCAGTATAAAGAATTCCTAGATAGATGTGATTTTGAGCTGTTTTTATCCTAGGGTTAAAGGCTGTATATTGTTTGTACAAAATTTGGGCAGAGTTACAAAACGTTTTAAAGAGAGCGACCTAGTCTGCGACTTAACCCAAGTTTGATATTTATTTTTGTTGTACTTTGCAGCAGTAATTTTTTTTTTTTTGTATTTTGTATTCTGCAGCAACAGATGTGTTGTGAAGTCTGATGTAGATTTCCATAAATAGTATATGCAAAGGCCAAATAATTATTTTTAGCATATAAATCTTTATTGTTCTTGACATGTATAAAATTTATTATTCTTGGCATCTAAACATTTTAAGCAATGCTAGCAGATGCCTAGACGACCCTGCTAGAGTTGGATAGATAGCCATCTAAGGTCAATCCTTCTACAAACCAAAGAAAATGATGACTTAGTGTTGTACCAAGTCGTAAATTCAGTGAATTTATTTTTTATTCTATAATTCCCCACTACTACAACCTCCGTTATATATTCCATCATGTCTATGTTGTTGGAGTTCTGCATAACGTTAATCCCACCTTTGTGTCTTAGGAAAGGTTTAGATTGTCACATCCATCTCACTGCTTCGATCATTATGGAATGTCATTGTTTAGTTAATATTGGCAATGATTATCTTTGGTTATCCTTTGGGTTTAAATCTTTGTTTGATAGTAACAGTGAGTTATTGAAATTAACATTTTCTTTTGACGGTAAGACCTTGTGCACCTTAACTATAGCTTCACAGTGACAACCTTGATCGAATGTTAAAAAAATTGGATTTATAGCTATGAGAAACTTAGAGGGTGAATAGGTTTAACAAAAATACATGTGGAATAAAAAATATAAACTTAAATTAAAAATTAACATAATGATTTTTACGTGAAAAACCCCTCAATGGGTAAAAATTATAGGACCAACTCATAGGCCACTTAACACATCACACATTGATTTTACTAGTTGATATATCGTTTACAATTCATGCTGATTGATAACTCAATCACACGACTCTTGCTATAACCCAATACTACCTAACCGTAGGTCTTTTACTAGCGAACCTTGCTGATGTTGCTCATAAACTCCCCATATTGCAAGACTTCACGATTCTTTCGTTAGGTTGAAGAATCAAAACCCCTCAAACTATTGAGATCCGATACCGGGTGACAAAACGGGAAACGAAGTGCAGAATAAGAGCTACTGGGCGAACTAGGCACAACCACGCCACCTTGGGCAACCAATTGCTGCGTCAGGTGGCTAGCCACTGCCGGCCTGCTCCATTTTTCTACACTTGTCCTGTGTTCAAAACCCTTCGTAACCTATCCAAACGACCTTAGAATTTTTCGTTCTTTATACTGTTTGAAAGGTAAGGATGTCTAGTTCAATCTTCAATTTACAAATTGCCATTTGGATATGTAGATAAAAAATTGTGTATGAAAAGACATCCAAAAGGTCAGTTTTTAAAAGCATGAAATGCTTGAAAATAAATTCTAAAACTAGACTAAGCAAAATAATTAAGACTCCACACTTATAAAACATTAAAATCAACATGTAAGCACTCAAATGATGATGTATGAACATGTTATATGTGTGTGTGTATGTGTGAATCCTAACAAATCTCAAGAGCTAAGGAGTTTCGAATCTTCAAATTTACCTTGAAGCACTCTTTTGAGTAATCTCAGAAGCTCTTCACTTTTGTGTAAAATCTTCGAATATGTAATACGCTCATTTCATACTCTAACTAAGCTAACTAAGTGTAACACCCCCTGACCCGACCCGTCTGGATCGACCCAGGGAGCGCTACTCGGGATTTCAAAACTTTCTTAATTCACTTTATAATCTAAAAATCAAATAGTTTTTAATTTAAAAGCTTTTCTAGTGAGCCCATCAAATCCATTTTAAAAATTTCGGCAGAGTTTCCTCTGTTTTTCTGATTTTCCAAAACCTGTTTTCAACAAAACAAATTCAATATATATAACAATTTTAACACTTCTAAATCAATTATCAAATCAACGCGCACTCTGCCGTTTAGTGCGACTTCCAAACAGTTTTAAAATAAAACAAATCATAATTCATTATTTACAAATCTTTGAAATTGAAAAACAGAAATCATAAAACAATTTAATTACAAAACACAAATATATAACATTTTTACATATTCCTGTATATGCGTGCATACCAATCTATATTATACAGAAATATATATATATATATATCTACCCAAAATGAGGTGACTCTGAATCTCTGCTTGCAACTCTCTCTTCAATCTTTTGCCTCCTCAGTATCCCTGTTACCTACGCGCGATAAAAACCGACGCGCTAAGCATATAGCTTAGTGGGTGTCACTAAACTTAATTATCAAAATCATAAATAACTTTCTATAATCAAAATCTCACAATATCATCATAATTAAACATGTTATTCATATACAATTAACAATCCATCCGAATTCGAATTATAAATTATGTTATAACCATTTCTTTTAAAATCATTCTCAATTCTGGCCCTCTGGAATACTCAACATAATCCAGGACTGGAATATGGGTCATTCGACCTCAGTGATTGTCTGTCGAACATAACTCCCAACCCTAGGACGAATCCTGAGGGTGGTACGTATCTCCCTACTCTAGGACCGAGTGTTCGGAACCTAGAGAGGTACATATCTCCCTATCCCAGGTAAGAATCCTTAGGAAGGTACGTGTCTCCCTACTCCAGGACGAATTCTTGGAGAGGTACGTGTCTCCCTACCCCTGGACGTATCCATAGGAAGGTACATTAAATATCACATCAATATCAATATTAGTGCAGTACTGCCAAATGAACCCAGCTGGTATACCAACCTCCTATATCCATTTCTATGTCCAAGTATCCTAGGGCCGTTTCAATACAATATTTTCACATAGCAATTGAAATTCACAAATCGAATTTAAACTCAACTAATATAAAAATTCGATCAATATTCGGAAAACATATATACATAATTTCATGGAAATTCAACGATTTATTCATTCGATATTCTGAAACAATTTATTTCAACAAATTCAACAAATCAAAATACAATTAAAACATAATACTCAGTATACGATTAAATCGAATCTATTCAAATAGAAAAAAACAATATAAACATATATTCACTAAATCACCTAAAAATCTCAAATTCAAATCAAAACACATAAAGACTTCAAAAATATGTGTTTACCAACCTGGATACCGTTTCTATACCTTTTTCCTTCTGGGTTTTCCCTTTTTTTTTTTCTCTTTCCCTTTTTCTCTTTCTCTCTTTCCTCCTCTTTTCCTTTCTCTTTCCTTTTCTTCTTCTTCCTCTTCTCTTCTTCTCTTCCCCTTCTTCTTCTTCTTCTTCTTCTTCTTCTTCTTCTTTCTCTCTCTTCCTCTCTCTCTCTCTCTCTCTCTCTCTCTCTCTCTCTCTCTCTCTCCTTCCTTTCTTTTTTTTCTTTCCTTTTCTCTCGGTCTCTCTTTTCTGTTCTGATTTTTCAAGAGACTTCTGCGACAAGCTTATTTTTTTTTATATAAATTCGGTCATCGCGACTATCGTCGCGACCTGTGGTCGCGCTACAAGGTCGCATTGCTCACTGGAGCAATTCCACCGCCTTCATCGCTGGTGGTCGCGTTGCTCACTGCACGAATTTGACATTTTCACCTCGAGTTAGTCAGCGCGATCTGTGGTCGCTGTGCTCACTGCTCGAAAATACCATTTTTCACCGCGAACGACTCATCGCGATCTCTGGTTGCGGTGAGTGGTCGTGGTACTCACTGTCCAATTTTCACCCTTTTCTTCATGCATCATTTTTGGACCGTTCCATCTGGTCCACCTAAAAACCATAAAAATATACATACTTTTAATTACGTTTTACACCCCTCAAATCATAAATTTTATATCAACATATTCAAAATTAATTATTCGAAATTAGGGATGTTACACTAAGACTTATAGACAAAAAAATATTTTGTTTATAGAATTAAAGCCAATTGAATAATATCTTTACAAATATGAAGGATAGGTGGGCGGTGGTGACACACAATGACACAAAAAGATTGAGAAAAATCAGTCATTCACAACTATTGAAGAAGGACTCATTAAAAATGGTCTGACCTTATAGTACAGATGGATTGACTTTTCTCGCATCAAAACTTTCTAGTTCTATTCCTTTATGATATGAAGAAAGGCTTGTTATCAACGAATAAGCTCTTTAGCAAGGTACGAAATGCACCGCCAAATATTCAATATGATTCCATAAGATCTAGTTTCGTTCAACTAACAGATTCTAGCCAATTGAAAGGATCTTCTGATCAATCCAAAGATCATTTCGATTTCTGCTAGCCAGACGGAACTAACCGACGGACATGGGAATTCAAACTACTAAGAAACACATCCAAATGGGGGTTGACTGACGTGACTGTGAAATCAAATCTTTTAGTTCTAGAATTCATTACTTGAACGAAACTGTAACACCCAAATTTAAATAAACCTAATATGTGTCCTAAACATTTAAGTTTTAATAACACATTTTTATATGTTTAGTTTAAACTAATGGGAGTTAATTTTTAAAATAAATTCTTATTAACAAAGTAGTTAATATTGTTTTAAACTCTTTGTATTTTAAAAGAAGATATTAGACTTTATATAAATATAGGTTTTTGAACCCTTTCAAAATTCCTATATTTTTACAAAGCTTTTAAATACTTTTATTAAAAGAACCCTATTACTGTATCTTCTTGTATATGGTTCAAGAACGGTGTAAAGAAAAAAAAAATCTCATCTTTTGAAGTTTACCGAAATCTAAAGAATGTGATTTTCTATCAAGAAGGACAAAAAGATTTTCAAGGTGTGTTATTAATATTTTATAGATTTTTATACTTATATGCTTAGTGATTCAATACTAGGGTTTTGATTGGGTATAAACCCTAAAGACATACTAGTTGTGCTTTTAGTTTTAATTTTCTGAAATTAGGTATAATCTGACTGAACAGTGCTTATTTTGGGAATTATAGTGCGAATATATGTTTGTGTTGAGGACTTAGTTCAAAATCTAACAACAAACCTAACTTCTCTAACAATCAATAACCCAATTCAACTCTAACTTCAATTTAGCCCCAAATTACAAACACCCATAAACCCTAATTTTTCTAATTAACACAATAACACACCCAATTTTCAATTAACTCCGAAATCAACACAAATCCACAACCCTAACTTCACTAATAACCAAATAAACAAAACCCAAAATAAATTAAAACAATGTAGATAGATTGTGAGCTTAGTTACCTTTTTAGAGAATCCTTTGCTCTCTAGTTCTTAGGTTATTAGCCCAAACCCTAGCCCAAGTTGATTTCACAAGCGAAATTGCAAGAAGAACCGAATTGATCTTGGTGATGATCCAAGAGAATGAGAGAAATGCTCTTAATTTGTATTTTGATTAATGATAATAGTGAATCCCTACAACCCTAGACTAGTTGTTCTATTTATACAAAATTAGAAAATTAGGGCGAAAAGACCAAAATGCCCTTGGTTAAAAAATCAGAAATTGTGCAGGAAATCAAAGTTGTTGGGCGACCAGTGGGCATCGCAACCTGGGTTGGTCGCGGCCTTGGTCGCGAGGCTCACTGCCTCAATTTTTCTCCCTCGCGCTAATAAATCATTTCTTCCCAGTGAGCATCGCGACCTAGGTAGCGACCTGGGTTGGTCGCGAGCTTAGTTGCGGTGGTCTCTCCCCTGTGCTCTAGTGAGCACCGCGACCACGGTCGCGAGGCAGTGGGTCGCGACAGTGGTCGCGGTACTCACTGCCTAATTTTCTCACTTCTTCTTCTTCTATCCTCTTCACTTCTTCTTTCCTCCTCCTAGTTCTAATACTTCTTCAAAGTAGGTTCTCATCAGTTTGCTTTTGGTAAATTGGTTTTACATTCTGTAAACTAGATATCTAGTGGTTCTATAAAAATTCGTTTCGCTTACAAAATCTTTTGTATTGAATTTGTTATGAATTTTCGATTCTTTAATAGAGTTGCTGAAAAGTTTTCGTTTTAAAATATAGTTTCCGTTCGAACCATTATTTTAGCAAGTTATACTGCTCAGAAACCTATGAAATTTTATACCAATGTTTTACAAGATGTTAGTATGATTTTTAAAAATTTTCATCATTTTTAGAGTTTTATTAAAAAAGATAAGAATTTCTCAAATAGGGTACTGTAATCTGTCCAGCACTAGACAGAAGATATAAATGTAAAAGTAAAAATACTTTAAAAATAATTATCTGTATTATTTAGGTTTGAATTTTAGAATTATATATGTATAATTCACGTTACTGCAAAATTTTATAGCAATTGGAATTTTATAGAAATTGTAAAAAATTCGGCATTTTATAGTGTTCCGGATTGCCCACTGTCAGGAAGACCAGAATACACCAATAAATAAATTATTTTAAGGTAGTTTAAAATTTTATAAAATTATGAAAATGTTCATATGAGGAGATATGCTCGTTTAAAAGTTTTCTGCAAAGTTTTAAAATTTTTCAGCATGTAATTAATTTACTAAAAATCCAACATTGGACACTGTTCCTTTTCAAAACAACACTAGTTAGTTCTAGTATTAAGTTTTTGGTTTGGGGAACGTTTTGAGTCATATTTCAGTCATAAGACATTATTTTGAGTCTGATATATGATTTAGGCTAAGTTGTCTTTTTGGAGGATTTGTTTTGCTTGGATTGCTGAAAGGTAAGTATACTAAATCTTTTGTTTTCAAAACCGGAATCATAATGTTATATGTATATCAATGTGTTTATGTGTGCTTTTGAAATATGTTTATGCAACCATTATATTTTGAAAACATGTGAATACATGCTACCATAAAATATGTTTTGATTAGGTTTACTTTTATTTATTACTGTTAGTAGGCACCCTTATGATTTCTGTGTGGAGCCTTATGTGATATGTAATTTGTTATGTGTGTGGTATATGGGAAGTGACTCCAGGGCACCCTGGGGACTAAAGAGTCTTCACATTAATGTGTTGACGTATTGGTGAATGTGAGAGGACTTGTTGATGATTACAACGAGGGTCTGGCTCTTACCTTCGGGCATGAGTGTTCTGGGTTTTTAAGAAAATAATCCTCACTTGCATTTTCCCTATATACATTAGTTGCCGACGGGTAACTTTGGCTCCAATATGTGATATGTGTTATGTACAAGTCCTATTATGCAGTGATGAGTAAATGGATCCTAGTATTATTTTGATATATGATAAGTATGTGATTTTCGATATATGATAAGTCTTATTATTTGTGTTTTGAATGTTTTTTTGATTTGATAAATGCAAATTAATGTTTAGTATGCTTATTGACTATCCAACTCACTTAGTTCATTGTGATTCCAGATGATTGATGTTTCGATTCGCGCGTAATATGGATTGACATTTTGACGAAGATTAGTTCTCGATTCCTTAGGCTTTAGGAGTTTATTTATTATTTTTAGGCCGCTATTTATATTATTTGAACATTTGTTGGAGGTTGTATTTATTTTCAAGCTTATCTTGAGATTTATTGCAAGTTGTTTGATATTAAGTAAGATCATGTTTTGACCTCCGAGTTGGGGTGTGACAGAAACTAGATTTTGTGGAATCAAATCCAATATTTGAGAATATATTTCGCACCTTGCTAAAAAAATCGATCCTTATTTACCAAACACACATTGGTTAACCAAATCCAATTCTCTCTCGATATCTTTATTTTTGTAATTCCATCTATTTCTATCCATTTAGTAAACAAATCAATGACACGACCGTTTAAAGGAGATCTTGTCAAGCGCACTGGATCTATAGGGTTTGGGCTCTTCAAACTTGACCTCGTTGATCCTATTTCAATAGGAACTTGATGAGTCGATCCGCTTACACGTCTTGCCTTTACTACTATATCGGGAGTTACTTCAAGTATTGCTTGACGTAAAAGGAATAAACCTTTGGTAAAATGCCCGCCTATAATCCAGTAGACAAAGTACATTACATAGTCCGTTTTTAGGATTGACGACTTACCCATTCAGTGACCTTGGTACTGGACGTTCCCAAAATTGGTACTTTTGTCTACCGCCACTGAGTGCTGGCATGGTATCAACAATGTGGATCTGTCCGCCGCCATTGAGTTCGGATATCTTATTGTGAACATGCCAATGACGAATACCATTGCGGCTGGCGAGCACGGGATTGCGCTCTTGGCTGCCATGGCCAGAAATGTGACGCATGCCGATGCTTCTGTAAAGGCTGGTCAGTATAATAGTTTTCATTTGTTTGGGGCATTTCGTCGAACGTTTTGTGACCAAACGTTTGATATGTTTGATAATTGATTTTAAATTTCTGTTTTTGATCGTGAATGTTAGGAAATTGAATTGATTAATATTGGAAATGTTTCAGATCTGTAGTTATATTGATTTGAATATTTGGATTGTATGTGTTCTGTATTGTATATTTTAGAATTTAATATGGTAATCGTCATGTAGCATGCATGCTAGAAAGATTCATAGAAAAAATGCATACTTTTTTTTTTTTTTTTTTTTTCTATTTTTGATAATTGGCTTCTTTGAGTTAAAGTCGTTTTTAAAATCCGAGTCGCTTTTCTTCTTCGTCATTTCTATTCAAATAAAGTAGTATTTTGTCACAATATATAAACGTACGCAAGCTTATAGAAATCTTTGATTCACACTTTGTTTTTACTTCAACGCTTTTGTTCTCAATTTTCATATGGTTTTGTACATATTAGGTGAGATTCAAATGTTTGATACAATTCGGATTGATTTTTGGCTGTCAATGGTACATGATGAACGTCAACTACAAAATGCTTCACTTTATGAAATTACTTAGATGCAGTCGCATCCTGAAAAATATCATGCATATTTTTTGATATGAAATTTTGATTGTCAAATATTTTTTGTGAAAATATTTTTATGAAATCTGGTTGTGTAAAATTATTTTTATGAAATTTTTTTCGTAAAATCTTCTCAAACGTTGAAAAATTACTTTTTTTTTTTTTTTCATATAGATGGTGATGATCCGAATGTTTTGGTTTACAAGTGTGGGATTCATTGATTTAAACTCTAAAGAATACATGTCATTTACATTATTCCTATATTGATATAGGATGTTGGCTTTGTACTTATGAAAACTAAATATAAATTGACATTTTCACATGATTGATTATTACTATTAAATTAGCTTCATCTTATTATAATTAATTATTAATCTTAAATTGAATTTCCTAATCAAATCGAGTTTTTAATGGACTTTTCGTGAAATTTTTTTAATGAAATTTTTTTAGTAAAATCTTTTGTGTGAAATATAAAATTTGTGAACTCTTCATTATTTGTGAAATATTTTTTGTGAAATCTATTGTGTGGAATCTAAGATTTGTGAAAAAAATTTTCCGTGGAATATTTTTTGGAAAATCCATTTTGTAAAATCTTTTAGGTGAAAACTTTTATGTGAAAACTTTTTGTATCTTTTTCTATGAAATTTTTGTTGTGTTTGTTAAGTCTTTCTTTCGTTAAATATTTTTTGTGAAACCTTTTTCAATGAATAACCAAAGAATTCTTATAACCTATAGAATCAAAGAATAACGATAAACGTGATGAACATTGCCAAATATGCTGCGCACTCTAATCAATGCTAGATTCGTTGTGCATTCTGATCAATCTCTTAACTATCTCTTACCAATATAAGCAATACACAATCCTTATCAAGGATTAATAAACTCTTCGTCCTAGAATTAAAAGAATGAACCTATATAAATACTTTACACATCAAAATACAACATTGTTCAATGCTATGGATTTTATCTACTTAGGGGCTAAACAACACTATTCCAACCGAATCTACATAGAGTAGATCTAATTCACTGCTTTTTACTTCTATTAGACATGTAGATCATGTTCCTGGAAAAATTTTGAAAACTTCATTATCAAAACCTATTCCAAAATCTCGTCGTTTTAGGGATGTTCAAATCTTTCAGATAAACTTCAGTAGAGACTTTGCGTACTTCTAAAATACAAAACAATTAGAGTATAACTCCTAAGGTCATGAAAAATTCTAGAATTAACTTAGACACATAAAGATGTCTTCATACCAAATTTCGTAATTTTTCAATAACATTAACCTTGACAAAAACAATTTCTCATTTACCTTAATATGTTAAAACAGGGAATTTCCAGCAACTCAGAGTCAACTTCGAAAAATCATCATAAATTGCATATTTAATATTTTTATGAATAACAAACATTCAATTAATCTTTAAGATGTCTAGTTTAATATATAACGAGATCGGATCCAAAAACAAAGTATAAATATCTTGAATTTTGGATTTGTCTACTGTCCTGCAAACATTTAAGTAAAAATCCATTTATAAATCCTAAATTTCATTCTTTTATAAACACTTTAATTTTATTTTTGTAAAGAATACGATTAATATTACAATTATGAAAAAGGAATCAAAAGACTTACCCCTTGACCTTGGGCTCTTTTGAAACTCTCTCTTCTCTTTCTCCCTTTCAGTTTCTTTCTTTTTTAACAACTACTCATATCTATGGAGACAATTATAGCAATCCTAAATATACTATCACTCTAATTTATTATACTAATCCTTAAAGTAATAGAACCTATAATATCATATCTTTAAAGCATTCCTAATCTTAGTAGAAAATCTATCTATTAAAATTCTTAATAATAATAATAATACAAGGAAAAATAAATAACAGACCTTGAAAATAAATATATATTCGGGAATTGCACTAATCACGGGGTCATACCCAGTTCTATCAACCTCAGTCAACTCGTATATTGTACCAACTCTGATGTGACAACTCCTTCGGCACCAACTCTAGAAATGGTTCACCACTAGTATTACCTATCTCATTCTATTGGCCATTGTCGTTTATTAAAAGCCTGCAGGTACTCATTTCATGAAATAAGTGACAACTGTTTAAATTCCCAAATCATTCATTAAATCAGGAATAAGGGTTTCACATAACAAATTACACAAAACATATTTCACATAAAGATATTTCACACACAAAACAATTTTCACCAAGTCACAATAGACGAAAAAGATTTCACAAAAATAGTGTCACATAAAAAATTTCACAACAAAAATTTCACGAAACAAAATTCACAAAAAAAATTCACATAAAAAGATTTACGAATAATATTTTACGAAAAAGATTTCACTAAGCGAATTTTACGAAAAAGATATCACAAAAAAGCTTTCACAAACGAGAATTCACAAAACATGTTCACAACACACACCACAACACACACTAAGCCATTATCTGAAATCATATCAAATAATGATCACATAACATGATTTCACAAAAAAAAAACCATGAATATTTCACAACTAAACAAACCCAATATCACTAAAATCCTTACTATTATCACTCGAATCAAAACCATTGTACAAAAATAACACCATAACATGATTTTTAAATAAAAAATCTTAAAAATCCAAAAAATAGTAAATTTTGACATACCTTAGTCGGCTACCGAAACGGAATCGGGAATGGAAAAACTTCTCAGGCCACTCTCGTCTCTTCTCTGGGCTGTCCAACAAGCAAGAATGAGCTTCGATTATTTTGTTGAGTTCAATAGAGAAGAAAGAGAGAAGAAAAAAGGTTTGATATGTCAAGGAGGAGGAAAAATATTATTTTGGAGAGTGAAGCGGATTAAGTGTTGACAAGGGATTTATGTAATTTTGTGAGGGATTTTTTGTTAAAATTTTATATTTCTTAGGGATTCTTGAAATAATTGTCCAATTGAGGTTGATGAGGGATCGTTTTATAATGTATTGGTTGTGGATTGAAATTAAATTATCAAAGTGGCCACTAACAATCATTTTAAAACATGTGGTCAAAAATAACTTTTCATAATTCTATTTAGTCCTTTTCAGAAATTTTAAAAATCTCCAATCAGAATATTTCTTTTAGCAATGCACCTCAATATTATTAAAAAAAAAAAAATTAGATATTAAATTTATTTTTATTAAAAAGATTCCCAATCCAATTAGATTTTGAATCATGTCCAAATTTTCGGATTGGAAGCAAACTTTTTTGAAATAATCTGGTCCAAATCCGGTATGTATATTTTCAAATAAAAGTCGTTCCGAATCTAAAATTTGAATGATCCGAAAAAATTGGATTTGGATTATTCGAATCCTGTCCGATTGACATCACTAGGTGCATCTCGACTGACTTGAGCGTTGGCAAGTTTTCTTTGACGAACTTCACTGACAATCCTTGACCCTTTCTCTATTTTGCAAGAGAAGGGAGCTTGACTTGCTCCTGAGGCTGTTGGGCACTTGGTGTCCTTAGTCCCAACATCTTCGGCTCTTAAGTAGCAACCTTTTACCATCATCGGAAAACCTTTAGACCCTTTTGCTACTCGACGGCAGGATGTCAAATTCCTTGCATCGATAATGCTAATAAACAAAGACCCCATTTAAATTATGATAAGAGTAATGATATACATGTCACCTTATAATCTAACTAATGATGTGGCAATTAGTGGATGAATTCACAATTAATGTTGATTTATCTCAATTACCATATGAATCTATTCACCAATTGCCACATCATTAGTTGGGATATAAGTTAGAATACAAGGTGAGATGTCTCATATTACTCTTATGATAAATATGTCAAAAATATCAAAATCCAAATGTGTCAATACTGAGATTGTTAATGGTTGCATTGAGAATTATTGTGTTACGATCACGTTTTTATTTTATTTTAAAAAAAAGATAAAAGTTAGTTTTAGTTTTAAATTTAAATTAAGTTGATAGGATTTAATTTAAAATAAAATTAGGTAGAATTTGATTTCTATCTAACCTCTTATTTGAATTATTTATTAGTTTGTTATCGTTGAAATTCTTGTATAAATAATGGATTGATATAAAAAAAAAACGTAGAGTTTATTTTTCAAGAAGTTATGTGTTAGTCTATACTAACATTTTGGAGATTCTGGTTTCTCTCAAAGTTAACCATATTATATTTTTCTTATCATCTCAAATGTGATCGTATCATTTGCTATCAGAGCCAGTTAGCAAGTCTCGTGTCGGGTTACCATCTCACATGTTCGAGTAATGAGTAATGAAATCGTATAACTTATAGGCTAGGTTAAGATGTGATAGTGTTATATATGAACATAATGTTAACATCGATTACTGATAGACAAGTGAAGCTGCCGGGAGAAAATGGCTACATCCGGGACAGTGTCGATAATGTTGACCAACATGTACGTTGGCTCGGAAGCGTGGTGGAATGTTTTGACCATGTTTTCATTTTACTTAAAAAAAAAGAAGAAGATAAAGTTATTTCTAGTTTTAAATTTAAATTAAGTTGATATGATTTAATTTAAAATAAGATTACGTAATATTTGATTTCTATCTAACCTCTTATTTGAATTATTTATTAGTTTGTTATCGTTGAAATTCGTGTATAAATAATGGATTGATATCAATAAAACGTAGAGTTTATTTTTCAAGAAGTTATGTGTTAGTCTATACTAATATTTTGGAGGTTCTGATTTCTCTCAAAGTTAACTAGATTATATATATATATATATATATATATATATATATATATATATATATTTTGATATCAATAAAAACTTCTATTACAGAAGACCAACAAAAAAGCTAGGTTCAGGAGATTATATTTTTCTTATCATATCAAATGTGATCGTATCATTTGTGTGAGACCCAATTATGGAAAATAAAATAAATTAATTAAGTTCATATGGTAAGATTCGAATATGAAGAATAATTGGGTTATTTTCGTAAGGCTCGAAATGGAAAACGAAATTAAATTTGAAAGGCCCACTTGTTACAAATTAAACCCACATTCTTTAGGCCCATTCAAGCCCAAAATGGTGCCAATATACATCCAAAAACACTGCTGAAAATGGAAGGGACAGCAGCTACTTCCATTATTAAAAAAAAATACAGCAGGTGGTGGCAACTTGAGAAGAGAACACTTAGCTTTTAAACACACTTTTATAGCAATAACCTTTGCTGCCAGGCAGTAGCATGCAAGCTGCTGTTTGGCATGTTTTGTAAAATGTGAGTTAGTGACTAGGAACAATGTGGAGTATAAGGTAGTTGAAGTAGGTGACAAAACAGAAAGTTTGGTGAGTAAAATTGAGAGGAAAAACTGCTGGGACAGCAAGTGAATGTGTGAGGAAAACTGCTGGGACAGCAAGGTGTTGAAGGAAAAATATTAGCAAAAACACTTGCTAAACTTTGGGGTATTCTTAGGATTTCAATCCTAAATTTTTCTATAGTGTTTTCATTATAATATCTTATGGATTCTAATCAAGTTCTTGATGATTTTTAGGGGAGAAAGAGATACAAAGGGGATCAAACCTTCTTGAACCCAACTAGAATCTCATACAAGTAGTGAGTGGATTTTTATTTGATTTCCATAAAGAAATTATTGGTAGTCTTAAAATGGATTGATATATATATTTTGTGTTGAGATTGATATATTATATTGTGTTATATAAAATTGATTGGTTAGAGATTATATGAAGTTTTATACAAATGATTTATATGTGTTTATTAAAGATTTAGTTATGTTTTACATGAATTTAATTCATGTATGGATGTTAGAGATTTATTACATTTCTTTGATGTGATTTTTAAAACCAAGTATTTTATATGATTTTGAATTATATATAGACACTAGAGATATGATTATGTTTGATGAATTAAGCTATTGAGATTTTTGTTATATGTAAGAATGATTATATTATAATGAGGATTTATTTAAGCATAAAGTTTTTGAGTAGAGATTTAGAGTAATGTTATGAGTTTTTGAACACTAATTTCGTACAATTCCCTATAACTAAAATTTAAGGCTTTCGGGCCACTCTGCGTACGTATGTAAGAATAATTTCTCTGCACAGGTGAAATATATTCGCATGGTGTATGTGAGGTAAGTCCCAAGCTCTGCGTGTGCGTTGTGGTATGGACTCTATGACACGTATGTAAGAATTTCCCTAGGTACGGACATTGGTGTAAAATTATATTTATGAAATGATATATTTGATTTATGGTTAAATTATAAAGGGTTATTATTTTCAATGTATCATATATATATATATATATATATATATATATATATATTTTGAGATAGTAATTTGAAAGAGTAAACATATATTTTTATGTTTTGTTTGTAAAACAAAAATTACATCCACTCACTGGGCGTTAGTGCTCACCCTTTATTTTCTTTTAAATGTTTTCCAGGTAGCTTCCCGGTCGTGTGAACCCTCCAGTCTTAAGGTGGGCCACTCGATGACATGTAGAATGAGGATCATTTTGTTGTTTCTACATGTTATGTATATATACCTTACATCATGTAGGCTTGTTTATATGTGTAAAGATACTTAGTAGTAATGCCTGTTTTAAAAGCACAGTTTTCATCTTTCTTTGAGTTATCTTTACACCTTTTAAGAGCTTGTTTAAAAGAAAAGAAAATACTACTATGTCTACTAGTCTTAGTTACTAATATGCATGTTTTAGAATACATATTAAAGTGATTTGAGTTTTACCTTGTTTATTGAGTATATTTGATTTTTTTTAAAAAAAAAACAAGGGACAGGCGGTCCTGTTTCGAAGTTGAATTGTTGTTATTTTTAAAAGTGTTATTATAATGTTTAAGGAAGAAATGTTTCAAAAAAATAGAGGAAATGCTGTCAAAATTTTTATTTAACACATCATAAACTCTTGAATTTTAAATTTTTATATATAACATTTCCTAAAAAGATTGATAAAGTTAAACAGTTTTCAGAATGTCACAGGACTCCCTTAGACTCAGGAGAGGAGTCAGGGTGGGTCCTGTCAATTTGCTATCAGAGCCAGTTAACAAGTCTCGTGTCGGGTTACCATCTCACATGTTCGAATAATGAGTAATGAAATCGTACAACTTATAGGCTAGACTAAGATGTGATAGTGTTATATATGGACAAATGTTATCACATCAAATACAGATAGACAAGTGAAGCTACCTGGCAAAAATGGCTACGCCCAGGACAATTTATTTTCCCAGAAGTTATGTGTTAATCTATACTAACATTTTGTAGGTTCTGGTTTCCCTCGAAGTAACCTAAATTATATTTTTATATCATATGTGATCGTATCATATTGTGAATATTTTGGTAACTAGATGTGATAGGAGTAAATATGTATGTGAAAGCTTTCAAATTTTGGTATTATCTTGTACGCTTAAGAGAAGTTTTGGGTACACTACTTGCTTCTTGAAAAATTTGCGAAACCCAACAAAGAGATAAAAGGGATAGTCAACAGCTATTTCAGATAAGAAGCGTAAATTATTTCATCATGAGGAAAAGTCAAGGAAATTATTATGGAATAATAACATGCCAAACATAAAGAAAAGGAAAGAAAAAACCAAAGAAGATATCAAGCGAACTGGTGAAAAAATAATTTGGCTACACGCTTCCTCATAATATTATCAGTCACATACTAAGTCTACGTTTACAACAAAATATCAACATAAAAGCTAAGAAATAGTAACACTGACAGGAAAATCCTTAAACTATACCATTTTCATTTTCATCAGTTAGTTAAGAAATACCTAGGTTTTTTGGTAATTCCAAATTATCATAATTCTCTTGGCGTGGCTCATTTATCTTATTTTCTGTTGCCGATTTCCTTTTCAGTATCTTCAATAGTTATGCTATGTTGTTCTTTACCATTTTCACGATCTTCTTCCACCTGAGTTTCAATATCAAACAATTCTTTAGAAAGGCGGAGTACCTGATCATACTCCTAAATAAATTTCATTATTGAGGGTCTGCTTTCTCACCTCATGCTTCTCAAGTATGTTCTCTTCGGCTGATCTTTCTTCACCTTTAACCTGTTGATCATCAGTTGACGGTGCTTCAATTTTGTTATTTAGGCTTTCCCCCTCCTCATGATCTTCGGAATTCATTTGCACCGATCCTTCTGCATTTTCATTCTGTTGTTGGACGTCAGCTGCTATTTCATTGCCATGGTTTGTAGCTGCTCTATCTTCGCTCTCTAGGCTTGGCACCAGTTCATGTTCCATCTCTTGATATTTATCATCACTTGGCTTGGTAACCGCAATACTGGTTTGGAAATCCTGGACTACTTCGGCCTCATTTATGTAATCTGGCCTATCAGATATCAAATCCCGTTCACCAGACTCTGGATGCTCTGCTTCGTTACCCTCCTTCACACTGCTGTGAGGTTTGGAACTGGTGAATTCTCTGGAGTAATCTTTTTCACCGCTACATTCCAAAGCAGAAGAATTTGGAGCCAGACTAGGTTCTTCTGCAATACTTTGTTCTTTTGAATCAGTTTCGGTTGCATTTGCTGAGGCAGGAAAAGACTGGAAAGCATCCCAATCATCTTCATCCTCTTCACTCTCTCCTATGCTGTCATCATTGGAGATGATTGGGACAGTTGTTAAAGGTAAATCTGTCTCTTTGCTAGATGCTGGCAGATGTATGGAGGTAGCTGATGGCATGGAATCTCTTTCTGTTTTCCCACCTGCAGGTCCTGGTAATTTGATTTCTAGTAAAGGAGCTATAGGTTTCATTTGTGATGTATTAATATCTTGGTTTACGGAAGCACGAATCATCCCCTGAAAGAAGCATATGTAGCCAAATGGAGTATTCATTAACAAAAAAATTAACTGACTAGATTTATATAATCTGTAACGTGAAAACTAAATATCATGCTCTCACTGCCGCGCTAATACAATCTGATTGTTTAAATGGCTTCAAAATCACAAAGAAGGTCACAAATATATTGCCACATCAACAGAATTTGGGGCAACAAATACTGATGTTTCCAGTTTCTCACCAATGTGACCTCACTAGTGGAAATTCAAAGTTGTTTCTAGTTCAGGAGTTCAAATAATGACAGAAATAAGCAAAAGCTAGTAAAATATAGTTGCACATTGTTTTGTTATAGAGATGGTATAATATATTTAAGTTAGAAGTCCTGTACAACAGGACGACAGTTGACTGATGCAGCTACCGAAAAGAGGAAAAGAAAAACGATAAGGTAGATAGTGCTTTATCACAGATCATTGCCACAGAGAATTTGCACCACCATATTCAGGATTCAGTAGCAGTAAAACACATAAAGGATACCACATTTGACCTTAAAAGACGAAGAAAATAAGGTTGTACATTCAAGAATTTAAAATAAAAAATCAAAAGATTCTCTGCAGTAAAATGCACTCCCAGGCTCAAAACTGTGAAACATGATGTGACAGTTCATGCATAAGAAAACATGAGAAAGCACAAGTACCACCTTTTCTCTATGTACCATGTGTTTGCACATGAATATTGTTGAAATTATTCGTCAATCAGCTAATTGAGCTATCAAATAGCTCTAAGATTGAGTCGATTAGTTGCTGTCAATTAGCTCTAAAAGATTGATCCGATTAGTTTTTGATTGACTGAGATTTGATTGTATTACCATTCTCTACTCTAGGACTAGTACTATATGTTTTTGTATTATTGGATGAATAATACACAACACAATTCTCTTTTCCCCCTATTTCTTTAGTGTTAACATGGTATCAGAGTAAACATCCTTCTCATAAACAAAATCTTTACAAACATCTCATGTGTGCCACCGTTTGTAGAGGAACGGCGGCACACCTATAAAGGGTCCAATATTCCCGCAACTCCCAACAATTCTGTCTGTGGATATGTCCAACCCAAGTTATCATCATGTGTCCCTTCTTTATTCATATTTCAGTTTTTTCTCTTTGAAAAAAAAAAAAAAAAAAAAAAAGGAGCAAGACAAAACTACTATTACCAGCCTAAGCCAGAAACCCTAGCTGCCAGTCTCTCTGCAAACCTAAGTGGCTACCTTTCAAACCCTAGCCGGATATTGCCTATGTTGTAAGTGTGATAAGTCAATTTATGCATAATCCTAAAAAAGTACACCTACAGGCTGTCTACCTTGCGTACATTACTTGAAGGCCAATCCTGGGAAAGGAATTTTATTAAGAAGAAACATGGGGCTGACTCTAGAAGCATACACGAATGCAAACTATGCTGGGTCTGTGGTTGACAGAAGATCCACTTTAAGCCACTGCATTTTTCTAGGTAGTAACCTTGTGACATGGAGGAGTAAGAAACAAAATATGGTGGTGGCTAGGTCGAGTGCTGAAGCAGAATTCAGGACAATGGCTCAAGGAGTTTGTAAATTATTAGGGTTGAAAATTATTCTAGAAGATTTGGCAAACAAATGGGATGGACCAATGAGACTCTATTGTGACAATAAGTCTGCAATAAGCATTGCTCATAACCCTGTCCAACATGACAGGACAAAACACATTGAAGTGGACAGACACTTCATAAAGGAAAAACTGGTTAGTGGCTTGATTTGCACTCCTTATATCTCGACTAAAAAGCAGCTTGCAGATGTGTTAACGACTAAAAAGTTGGAGCGATCAAGCAAGGGTCAGAGACGGTAAGTAAATACTTTGCGGGGTTGAAACGACTTTGGCAAGACCTTGACATGTTCAACGACTACAAGTGGCACCACCCAGATGATGGAGCCTACTTTCGAAAGGTAGTTGATAATACAAGTGTTTTTAAATTCCTTGCTGGTCTAAATCTTGAATTTGATGAAGTTAGGGGAAAGATCATTGGGAGAAATGGGTATGACAGGGTGCAGAGTTGTTGAGATACCACTTAAGCTGAATCTAAAACTTGAGGTTGCTAAATCAGAAAACATGGTGGACCGAGAACAGTACTAGAAATTGGTGGGAAAACTGATTCACCTAGGCCATACCAGGCCCGATATCTCATTTGCAGTGAGCTTAGTAAGTCAGTTTATGCACTCACCAGGACCAGAACATTATGAAACAGCCTTGAGGATCCTAAGATATTGTTGAGGACCTTACTTAGATACAACAACAAACCCTAGCAGCCCTGACTTGCACAGCAAGAAACGTGGGTGCGTTTCTTGGTGTGCAAGTCAACAATAAACGCACACACGTACTCGATACAACAAACCCTAGCAGCCATCAGTTTCGCTTACAATTCAGCATTGAATGCAACATTGGCAGCCGTAACTGCTACCCTTGCAATAGCTGCGATAGCGGTAGCCCTGCAGGAGCTGGTTTACTTTCAACATCTGGTGCCACTCCAGAGTTTTTCTACCTATCCAACTGATTCCATACTTCTTGAGTGCAACTAACAGCAACAGCGGTGGAAGCTGAAGCTTCCTCCGCTGGTTTCCTAGCCTCCTTAAGTTTAGTAAGGGTCTCCTCTGATAAAGTGGCTCTTTGCTGCATCTCCTGCCTCTTTTTAGAACCTGATTAGTGGAAATTGTCGGAAATTCAAGCACAATGTCTCTCTTCGACTCATACTCTGGCTCAAAAGGTGGTAGCCTTATCCCATGAGTTTGCCTTGCCTTCTGAACGGCTTCTCCTCCAATAGGCTGTCGCTTGCCCCGCATCTCCACCGGACGATCCAACGCTTCGTAAATTCTTATTTGCATAGCCACCCAAGCATCCGTTCTGATCACCCAAGCGTCCACTCTGGTCACAATGGCTTATAGTCTGGCCTCCATGGCTTCTATGCATACCTTGTGGTTCGGAACAATCATCGAGGTTTGATTGTTGTCGCTGGTCGTCATCTCAAAATAACTCTCAATGAAAGCACTAAATTGTTGAGGACCCCGCTTAGATCCAACAACAAACCCTAGTAGCCCTGACTTGCACATCAAGAAACACACACACGCACCCGATATATGTGAGTTAGGTTACCATAATTAGGGTTCGCTAACTCTCTAGAGTTCGGGTTATTAGCCCTTACCCAAGCCCAAGCTCTCCTAGAAACTACAAAAAGCCGAAAGTTCTCTAAAATTAGTCTTTGTGGAGAACCAATCCTAGCCTAAGCGATCCCCAAGTGTTTGGTCCTAGGAAAAGCCGAAATAAATCGTATCTGGTAATTGCTAGTGGACAGAAATATATTGATAAACTTGCCAACTGAATAATTGATTGATTACAAACCTAATCTATTTATATCTAACCCAATAACCTAATGTAGTCCTAATAGGAAATAAATAACTAGAAACCTAATACAATTCTAATATGGAAATACTAAGATATCCTAATTAAAACAAAACTAAAAAGCAAAGAAAACCTTTAAAACTGAAAAAAAAAAAAAGACGCGCGCTAGTTCTGGCACTAATTGCGCAATTCATGCGCAACTAGCATAAGCCACCGGTCGCTTCTTCCTTTAGCAGCGTGAGTTGTGGCGCTAGTTGCGCAACTCGCGCTGCAACTAGCATAAGCCACTGGTCTCTTTTTCTTCCCTCTTTCTGGTCTCCTAGTGATGCTCTCATCAGATATGTAAAAGGAACTCCAGGGAAGGGACTATTGTTTGCCAATAATGGACACTTGCAGGTTGAAGTTTATACAGAGGCAGATTGGGCAGGAAGTATAACTGATAGGAGATCGACTTTTGGCTATTGTACATTTGTTGGTGGAAATCTAGTGACTTGGCGAAGCAAGAAACAAAGTGTTGTAGCAAGAAGTAGTGCAGAAGCAGAATTCAGAGCTGCAGCTATTGGAATTTGTGAAGTAATGTGGATTAGGGGACTGCTTGAAGACATAAAAGTTTACATTCCCTCACCTCTAAAACTCTACTGTGACAAGAAGTCAGCTATTACTATAGCTCACAATTCGATTCTACATGACAGAACTAAGCTTGTCGAAATAGATAAGCATTTCATTAAAGAAAAAATAGACAGTGGACAGATTTGCATGCTCTATCTACCTACCACAGAACAGGTGGCTGACATTTTCACTAAGGGCCTATTGAAGAAGCAGTTTGAAAAGTTGATATGCAAGCTGGCCATGGAAGACATCTTTAGACCAGCTTGAGGGGGAGTGTTGGAGAAAGTTGCCCGAATCTATCCAAGATTCGGTCGAGTGTTGTTTTAGGAATGCTATTTTGTAAATATCCTAGTCCTATTGTAATTAGTCTTCCTAGTCCTATTATAATTAGTCTTTTATTTCCTAGAATGTAATCCCTAGAAAGTAGGATTAGTTATTACCTAGAATTAGTCCTACAAGTTAGCTACTTTGTGTACATATACATAGCTTTGTAATTACCATAAAATAATCAATATTATTTTCGGAAATCTTCAGTTTCCTATTTTATCTCTTACTATCGATTGTATATAGACTAGGGTTCTGTAAAACGATGTAATTATTATTATTGAGGTTTCAATACAACTTTAAAACTTTCCACATATATATTTGAAACTAGAAAAGATTCATAGTCTTATAACTGAACTTGATGCACAGAAGATTAACATGGCAAGAAATGCACCTGAAATTGCTGCCTGTGCACTGCAGGCATTGACAGCAAGATATCCTTAAGGTGAATTGCTGATGAAGGAATTTGAGCAAGATGAGAAACAAGCCTCACAGCAGTGCTTCTTATGTCATTAGCTTCCTGCCATTGATACATACAGATAATTAAAAGAATGTTACTAATTTAAAAAAAATTGTTAGTTCAAGTTCTCATTCATTTTTGGAGACCCATAGTAATAGGACCTTGGAAGAACCATCTTCTGATGCTGAAAAGACCATGATGATGGCTTCCAAAAGCAGATTCATAAAGCCTCTCTGACACTCGCTTGATTTTGACACCGTTTGGAGAAGCATCAAGATCCTTAAGCACTCCCCAGCAATAGCCACCGATTCTTTAGTTATAGGTTTCTGTAATCAGTAGCATCATACAACTCTTCAAAACAATGAACACTGAAGTTCAACTAGTGGGAAAAGCTGGGAGAAATAAGAAAGGTAGTGACTTGGCAATAGTTTTTCCAGTGGGAGAAAGAAGGAAACACCTGCAAGATCTTCTGAATCATGCTGAAAAAATCACCAACAAGCACTCCAATAAAGAAAATAATTAAACTGTTGTCTTCTTTGTTGGTGTATCTCTGCGTCATGCTTTTGAGCACTTGCAACCCAATTGCTTGAACCTGTGTATGACTAATTTGGATCAGCTTTCTTTTGGAGCTTGGTAAATAATAGACCATATTCAGGTATTGCATGATAGAAATTCAGCTACCTGTACATTTGAATCAGTAAGTACAGAGTGGATATTTTCAGTGCAAACTTGAAAACTGCAAAACCTATGGGGTTGCTTTCTTTGTGGTCTCCTGGGAATTCAATCTCAAAAGCTAGTTTGGCCAATGAAAAATTTTGCTCAACAGAGAAAGCAAGCTTTAACTGAATTAGTTTGCTAACATTAGCTCTGTTATTTTCCAATTGATGAAGTCCCATGATGAAATCCTTTGTCAGATCAGCAATTGCATTCAGGCAAGTGCCAAAAATTGTTCTCAGATAGATAGTACCATCATCACCAAGTGTAGCAACATCTGCAAAACAAAATTCCATTAAGGCAATAGCCTCCCGACTGTAAGTTGAAGCATCATACCATATGAATACTATCCTATCAAGTGATATCCACTACATCAAATATATTACATCTATGATGCTATTTATTAGGATAATTTTCTAGTCAACCATTGGCTGAATAAACATGCTTTGTTGCATGTCAATAATGAGCAACTGCCTAGCACTGGACCACCTTCAATTTTCAAAATGTGTAGAACAAATGAATAATGGCCTCATTAAAATATCAAAAAGGATACATCACTTGCTCACTTCTTATTGAGTATTCTTTACATTTTACTAAACAATGATAAAAATATTATGCACATGTAAACTGAACAGTGCACCGACATGTAAAGAAAAATATATTAAACTATCCTATTAGCTGATTTCAACTGCAGCAAATATATTACACCTATGATGATAAACAACCTTTGATGCATGTAAACCAAAGAGCAACTGTGTAGAACTGGACTACTCTTAATTTTCAAAAATGTGTACAATAAATGAATAATGGCCTCATTAAAATATCATAAAGAGATATCCACTTGTTCACTTATTGAATATTTTTTACATTTCACTTAACAATGACAAAAATATTGTACTCATATAAACTGAGTTGTTCACAGACATTTAAAAGAAATATATATATATATATATATATATAATATAAACTGAGTTGTTCACAGACATTTAAAAGAAATATATATATATATATATAAAATTGGCCTAGGAACCAGCAACAGTATGCCTTGTCATTCTATGATACCAGCTACTACAAACTCCCCATTTGCTATCACCAGTGTGATACAGTTCATCAACGTTAATTCAGTTGTGGATAAATCAAAACCAGCCAAAATGAGTTTCAGTGATGCTTTCTCATAATTAGAAAAGCTCGTGTTCTCTGCAGTTTTTTTTTTATACCAACAGCTCCTACAATGCCACGTATGCAGAGTGTTGGAAGTCAGCAGATTCTGTGTCCTAATTTTATGTCAACTTTTCTTTCTTTACCTAATCGTATATAGTTTCCTTTTCCCAATTGTATATAGATTCCTAGTATAGCCCATAGTTTTCAAAGGCGCAAAGTGCACCGAGGTGTCAAGGTCTTCTTGGAGCCTAGGCGCAAGGCGAGACACACCTTTTTTTTAAAATGGTACCTAATAGCTTTTGTATGGCCATAGCTTTTTTTTTTATTTTTTTAAGATTAGTTACTAACCAGATAAACTAGTTCCCTTTTGATGATGTCAATGGACAATAAACATATGAATCTCATAAAAAAAAAAAAGCAATAGATTCCGAGTGAAAATAAGAAAGGAGAGCTATGCATGTTACTATTGTATGCAATGGTGGTACCAACTTGGCAGAAGCTTTTGTTCTTTGGAGTAATGGATTTTTTCAGATGACTTGTAAGACTAGTAGTCTCAGTCATGTGGGACCTATGACATACCTAAGAAGCAAAGAATCAATAATGGATTTGTGTACATATGCACACACACTATTACCAGAAATAAAGTACTAAGTCTAGTTATTTCACATACTATTTATACAGCTATATATATAATATATATTATATATATATATATATATATATATATATATATCCTTCATGTCTTGTCAATATATTGTTGTGTGAAGTTCACGCTAGCCATGGCAGCCATTTTTGCTCTACTTTATTTAATTAACTGACTTGTACCTGCCCTCTCTGCACACGCTGCACACAAACAAATTGGTTGTAGGCAAACAAAATGGAAAGCGCGCCCTTAACTGTGCCTGGCGGCATGTGCTGCGCCATGCCTGAGGCGTAGGCATGGCGCCTGTAGCCTAGGCACGCCTTTAATAAGTATGGTATAGCCTACACTGAGTAGTATATATTGAGAATTTTGTATTATTTTTCAGTTAAGACATAAATAACTATTGTCTTCATGCATAAAGAATTTACATAAGAATTCAGTCAATGAATTCCTCTTCAAGTACTTCTTACGCAGACTACGTCATAGGGTTCTATTGAGTTTTGTTCCTATTTATCTACAGGGGTTAGTGACTAACTAGCATCACCCGCAAGTAAGTCTAAGATTAATACTCTTGCATATCAGAATTCAAAGATGAATAACAATTTTCATAAAAGTTGGTTTTAAGTAACAAAATTCACATAATATTTAGCATTAAAATCATTACACTCAATTTTCCATGCAAAACAAATATATTTTAAATAACGAAACTGCAAGATGCTTCATAATGACGGAAAACAGTACAAGAAGTTTCTTCAACAAGGTAACTCTATATCTAGATCCTATTAAAATTTTGCAAAAAGCAGTTCTAGCATACAAGTTACTTACCCTCAACAACTTTCTTCAACAAGGCAATGCTAAACTTGACAAAATCAATAACCTTTGAAAGGAATAACTCAGTTGAAGCTTGTCTAAGGCACTTGAACCCGATTAACAAAAAAGCCAATGTCACTGACATAAAATCCTTCTGCATCTTAAAACACGTCGATCAAAGTAACAATAATATTAGTAAAGGTATATGCTTGAATAGAATATTAAGCAAGTCTACCCCTAAAAAAACATCAATTTAAGACCACAATCCAGAAAGCATAAAACTTATAAATATAATACCAAGGACTCACAGAACCTTACCCACCTTTGGTTTAAAATAACCCAGGAGTGTCTTTGCTGTGATAAAAAGTGGAGATATTAAATCCTCGTCTGGGTGATCTGGTAAATTTAGATCAGCACTGAAATATAAAAAAATTTAGCAGAGGGTATTTTGTAAAATCATGTCATCATATGCTTTATACCAAGACAATCTTTTACATATTCATAATCAAGTTGGTTACCTCTGAAATAATTTGAAAAGGTAAGCCAAACAAAGTTCCGTTCCCAGATAAGCAAAATTTCCCGTTTCGAGAAAATCTTCAGGACAGTTCTGTACAATCTGTGGATATAACATCAAATCACAACTCAATCTTTGAATTGCAAAACAACGTACAATAAACCAATTCTTTTAAGCAAAAAGTTGATACAGAGAACTAAACCTTCTAAAGATAAATAATTAATTAATTTTATATCCTATGTATAAAAGTTGATACAGAGAACTAAACTTGGCAAGGGCATATTGTAGAAATAAGTAATCATATAGAGGTGAAATTCATGCATTACAGCTAGACAGCCCCACAAAGAATGTAAGATGAAATAGATAAAGTTTAAACGAAAGTAATTAGTTACGCTTCGAGAAAAAAAAAAAAAACATATATAACTGAAGTTTCCCTCATTGATCTTGTGCAGAACCTACTCAAAATGAGGCGAATGATTGAGTCTCAAATCATCTATGCTTGAACATTTTTACCTGTGATAGAACTGATATTGCAAGACTATTCCATGAATTATCCATGCATATTGAATATGTGAAAATCTGCATCCACCAATAAGATAAAATGGCTCTTGTCATATTCATCAGTACCAGTATCCGTAAAAGGCAACCATATAAAAACCATCTATCATCATTATATTTGACTTGAAGTGAAAATAGGAAAAGGTAATATCAAACAAACCAAAATCAACATCCAGTTTATGAAAAACATTTAGAAATGCTACGCGGAAAAAAGTCCTGAATTGAAGTTGTTCAATATTTTTATTCCCTCATGAGAGAATTAACCACGGCAATAAAGAAAAGGCTTGAGTAAAAATTATCATAATTTCATACCAATGACACCAAATAAATACCAATAAAATAAGCATTACAATTTTCTGGCAAAAAGATTCCCAGTCATTGAATTAAGCTATTCAATCATTGAATTAGGTTATTCTAAAACTCTCCTTATATATATATATATAATGTGTCTCCAAGAAACAACCATGATTAGAATCCAATACAGAACACCAATATTTTATATCGTAAGCATCTAGGACACCAGCGAGTTCAAACAAGATATCTAACTTTTAGTGATCTAAATGAGCACAGATTCTACTAATGAGATAGAAATGTCCTACTTACCGTGTTGTACAGAATGCAAATTAAGGGTTTACTTACTTTTCAAACCTCAACTCCAAAACCATCGACAAAGAAAAATAATGCACATATTCTAGTTCGTCACATCTCAAACCTGGCAACTTACCAAAAAATGACACACCCTAGCTTTGTTGGTGCTTGTATTTGTTTTAAAGCACTAAGATTGGAAAGTTTCCATTTAATTCAAAGTTCTATTAATTGCACTGCTTTGTTATTGATCAAATTCTAATACAGCGCCTTGAAAATGATATGGGAAAAAGACATCAGATTTCTTCTAGTCAGTCTAGAAAGTTAATATACTAAATAAATAAGTAAATCAATCCATAAACAATGGGAACAGTAAAACTTAGCAATGATGATATAGTAAACTAAAATTACTTGACAAACCAAAGAAAGAAGAGGAAAAGAGTGAGATTACAACCTGAAGCAATTCTTGGCAAATATCCAGAGTCAGGAATCCCGTAGTGAAAAATTTTTGAGTCGAGAGAAACTGGAATACTGGTAAAACAATTTCATATAACTTCAAGCCAACTGGATTCATAACTTTTACTGGTGAGTCTACACCAAATTTCACCTTTGCAGAACCCAATGTTATCACTTGTTTACCAGGGGTTACATGCAGTCCCTGAAATAAGACAAGCATAGAAAAGCTCCATAGAAATTGATATTCTTCGCGCCCCAACTCCACCATGCTATATCCAGATATTAAGCTACTTTTTGTATCGTTTTCAGCAGCAGTTCTAGAATATCCCTTTCCGTCAGAATTCATTGGAACTGCATCCAGTGCAGCTGCTTGCAAAATAACCGGCCAGGCTTCTTCCAAACAAGCCAGCAACTTCGATGAAACCAGAGGTGATTGGATTCCATCAAGAAATGGACTCCACTAAAGGAAGAAAGCAACAATGGTAAGAAGGTTGCCACAAAGCTACTGAATTTTTTTTCATCTACTAACAGATTAGTAAATAACAAAACTTACATTTCTATTGAGATTCAAGCCCAAGAAAACATGGCTGTAGTCCTTCAGAACCTGGATCCAGTACCTTCCCAGAATGCTTGAACTCTTTGAAAACAATGGTAGTAATGCAACAAATTCATCTGGAATCCCACCATGGTGTCTCCTCAAGAACGCATATGTATAACATTTCAGAGAGCATGAGCAGCAAGTAGTCTGACCTTGATCTAATTCATCCTCAATAAATTAGTAAAAGGCAACTCACCTTAATAAAAACCTTTGTGTGTGTGTGTGCGTCTGTCTGTGTATACAGTCCTTTTCACCTTAGTGATCAATCACATTATAAAATCAATTTCTCAGCTATCAACCATTGAATTCCTATACTTTTGTTTAGTCAACATCTTCTTCTACTTAATTAGTGGCTCACAAGCCTTGTACTAACTTTATTAAATTCAGTGTTTGTAATGAGGAGAAAACTCTTGTGTATATGTGTTAATATTTGTTAATTCTCTGCTGTGTATCTACTTATAGGGATTCATAAATCATAGTAATTAAATTAAAGTAGTTCCTTATTTTGTTAAAGTCCTACATGTATATCAAGGGTTGTAACTCTTATTGAGATTATTTCTCTCATATTTTTTCACATGGACTATGGTATCAAAGCATAGGGTTTTCTTGGACTCAGAATTTTTTTTTTTCTGGCCTTCGTAGCGGCTTTTTCTTTCTTCTTCGGCCTGCATTGCCCTTTTTTGGCCTTCATCGCCCTTTTTTTTCTGGCCTTTATTGCCAATTTTCGTTCGGCATGCATTGCTGATCTGTCCTTCCTGGTTTGCTGGTTGCTCCCCACTTTTGGTCCAAGGTTTGCCTACATAACATGGCCAAGCAAGCAAAGGAACCTACAACCATTCGACGAGTTCTAGAGTCTTTATTTCATTACTTTGATAATGGAAATTTATGGGAAACTAAAAACTTATGGCCTCTTGACAGTGGTCTTACCTTCTTAGTGTTGAAGGATATTCAGTTTTTGGTGGATACACAGGTCAAAATACACGCACTTTACTAACCATATTGATTAAGTATCTTGATCACAAAAATGTCAAACAACCTAACATGCAACTTGACATTATGGAAGTTACCACCTCCCTTGCTCAGCAGGCAAAGGCAGAGCCTTCTGTAACAATTATTGGCACTTGCGGAAAAGCATACACTCTTCTCTTGATGATAAAAGTTTGGAAGTTGCACTAATTAGATCATCTAATTGGCAAGCTGGGAATGGATAACATCCATTTATCCACTTGAGGGGAAGTGCAGAAAAATATATGTTAATATTGTTAATATCTGAAGATTTTGAGAGAAAAGAGTGAATTTTCTTCTATATATTTCCATGAATACAAACAATGAATATATACACAAAGAAGGGAAAAACATAATCCCTAAAAATCAGGAAACTATTGACTAATTTACACCAACCATTGACTAATTTACAACCTAACTCACCTAACTCACCAACTATTGACTACTCAGATTTCAACACCCCCCTCAAGCTGGGCAGTACATGTGGATCATACCAAGCTTGGAACACAATCCTTCAAAAGATGCTATAGGTAGAGCCTTAGTGAACACATCAGCTGTCTGAGAATTGGTAGGTGTGTAACTATCTTAACAGACCCTGCTTCTATTTTTCTTTGATAAAATGCCAGCCTATCTCCACATGTTTTATTGTGTCATGGTGAACTGGATTCTTTGCGATGCTAATGGTGGCTTGATTATCGCACAACAATTCCATTAGCTTGACTATATGGAACTTTGAGTTCATTTAGTAATCTTTGCAACCAAATTCCCTCACAAATTCCATGAGTCATTGCTCGAAATTCCGCTTCAGCACTGCTACGAGAGACCACAGACTGTTTCTTGCTCCGCCAAGTGATCAAATTACCCCAAACATAAGAACAGTACCCTGATGTAGACCTCCTGTCTACCACTGAACCAATCCAATCTGCATCTGTGAAGATTCTAACATCTCTATCCTCACTTTTCTTGAAACATATACCTTGTCCTGGTGTCATCTTCAAATACCTTAGAATTCTCAAAACTGCTCCCATATGTTCTTCATTTGGACTGTTCATGAATTGACTAACAATGCTCACGGGGAATGCAATATCCGACCTGGTGTGGGATAAATAGATCAGTTTCCCCACCAACCGTTGATACCTTCCTTTATCTATAGGTGGACTTTCTTCTATGAGACCCAACTTCGTCGTATGGTCCATGGGTGTATCAGCCGGCTTACATTCTGTCATCCATGCAAGATGAGAAGATCCAGGATATATTTCCTCTGATTTATGCAAATCCCTGCTTTTGATCTTGCACCTTCCATTCCTAAGAAGTATTTCATACTTCCTAGATCCTTGATTTCAAATTCCTTGGCTAGAAAGGATTTTAACTTCTGAATTTCTTCCTCACTGTTACCAGTCATAATCATATCATCCATATACACAATGAGTATAGTAATAACACCTGTGGCATGATGAACAACAAGGTATGGTCAGCTTGACATTGAGTATAACCAAACCTTTTTACAGCATTCGTGAACCTTTCAAATCATGCTCTGAGAGACTGTTTTAACCCATACAGAGACTTTTTCAACTTACAGACTTTGTTTCCATAATCATTTTTCAAACCCGGAGGACCTTCCATATAAACTTCCTCAGCTAACTCTCAATTCAGGAAAGCATTCTTTACATCCATTTGGTGAAGCTACAGTTAAGATTAACTGCTAGGGACAGAAGAACTCTGATTGTATTCAGTTTAGCAACAGGAGCAAAAGTCTCCTCGTAGTCGATCCCATAAGTTTGTCTAAATCCCTTAGCTACCAGTCTGGCCTTGTAACGTCTACACTTGCCATCCACTTTATGCTTCACTGTGAACACTCATTTGCACCCCACCACCTGCTTACCCTTTGGCAATTCTGTGATATCCCAGGGTTTTATTCCTCTAAAGGGCTCCTAACTCCTCCATAACTGCATTTTTTTCCACTCTGGAATTGACATGGCCTCTTAGATGTTTGCTGGAACAGACACTAGAGAAATATTGTGAGCAAAAGTTTTGTAAACTAGATGAAAGACCTCATATGATATGTACTTACTCAAAGGGTAAAATGGGTCTCTCTCTACACATTCTTACCGGTCTCCTCAGGGCAATAGGTATTTCAGTATCTGAAGGAACTTCCTCACTTGTCTGGTTAGTATCTGGACTAGTGCTAGGATCACTCAGGGGTTCAGTGTTTGGATCAGATATGTGGACCAATTCCGGTTGAGACTCCTGGTCTTGCTGTGGTACAATCTTGTCTGGTCCATTTTTAGTTGCAATCGGCTTTCCTCGAGTATGCAATAGGTTCTGCTTTGAATTTATTTGTCATGTTTGGAGGATTAGAAGGAGACATATTTGACTCACAATGAGGAATTCAGGCACATTAGGATGATGAGACTCACTGTTGGGACTAGAAGAACTCACAATGAGGAATTTCATGAAAAACGTGACTATGGCTATGATCAAAAAACTAAATTCATTCTCACTCCCCCCCTGAATTTGAGTTTGTGGGAAAAAAAGGTTGATCTTCAATAAAGGTAGCATCTAGAGAAATATGAATCTTTCGGGTGTCTGGGTTGTACCATCCGATATCCTGTCTGAGTAGGAGAATAACCCAAAAACAAAACACCTAACAGCTCTAGGATCAAGTTTACCCTGTAATGTGGTTGAACATGCACAAACACTGTGCAACCGAAGACGCGGAGAGGAATAGTGGATATAAGTTTCAAGTAGGGGTTGACATGAACTTTTGAAGTGTAATACTCGAGAGGGTTTGCCTATTAATCAGATGTAGTAACCTCTAAATTGCAAAGATCTAGTAACCTCTAACAGGTGGACGGTTTTTTCCTCTCAGAAATCCCATTTTGTTGAGGTGTGTCAACACATGAGGTTTGGTGGACAATCCCCTCACTACAAAGATACTCTCTCAACCCTTGGTTTACAAATTCTCTCCCATTATCTGATCTGAATACTTGAATATTTGTTTTGAAACTGATTTTTTGATCAACGAATGAAAATTTTTAAAAATATTGGTGACTTCAGACTTTTCTTTCATGAGAAAGACCCATGTGACTCTGGTATGATCGTCAATAAATGAAACAAAACCATTTTGCCCCAGTGATATTAGAGACCTTTGGAGGGGCCCCAAACATCACTATGAATCAAAGCAAATGGTTTGGAGGCTTTATACCTAGTAGGATGGAACACATAACGAGTATGTTTGATAACTCGCAGAAATCACAATGAAAATCCTTTTGGACGGTTGATTAAGAAATAAGTCAGGAAACAGTTTCTCTAGATATAGGAAACTAGGATGTCCCAACCTATAGTGCCAACGCATAATAGAACTCGCTTTATTGGGACTTAGACATAGACTCAGACATTGACTCAAAGAGAAAAATTATTGGACTTAGCAGAATGACCTTGTATACCCTTAGAAGCTTCGGCCTTGATGACATAGAGACCAGATTGTATCTTCAGTTGTTCCAATCATCTTTCCCGAAATCATGTCCCTGAAACACACAATAAGTGGGATAAAATTTAGACACGCACTTTTCATCATAAGTGAGTTTGGAGATAGAGAGAAGATTACAATCTAAATTGGGAACATATAACACAGACTGCAGGGTTAGAGGTTTTTGAAAATAATAATAGTACCATACCCCTGTGACCTTGGACAGAGAACCATCTGCAATTTGACATTATAGTTACCTGACTCGGCTCAAAGGTACTAAACACCTTGCATCACCTGTCATGGTGGTCAGTTGCTCCGGAATCCACAATCCATGGTTCCTGAGATCTCCTTTTCACATTCAAATAGTGAAGAAGGTACCTTTAGTAGCAACAGACCCACACCAAACACTGAGGTATTTAAACCAGAAAAATAGTTTTCTGCAGCTGATCCATTGCTCCTGAATGTGTACAACTGAACCTGTTTCCACCACCGTTTTTTTCCACTGGCCTGTAACCTTTTTCCTCTGTATCCCATTGTTGTTTGAGTTGACCGGATCTAAACCAGAGACAAGTTTCGGAAGAGGATTCGTGAGACAATGGTGATTCCAAGGAAAACATTGAAAATAGCTCTCTTGTGCAAATATGCGAAGATATAATCTGTGGCTTTTAAAAGTTTGAGAGCAATTGATGAAAACATTGAGATTTTGCTTTTTTTTTTATTTTAAAAATCAGGGGCGGAAACTGTAATTAATCCACTGAGGCTAATACTGTAATTAAACAGAACTCCAGGGCTAAACTGTAATTAACAAACTGAAGGGGTGAAATGGCCAACAGTCACGGTCAAACTCCAACGACGGCACGACGGAGGGCGGTGGTCGGAAAGAAGGATAGATCGGTGAAGTTCGTCGACCGGCTTGTTCAGTGGTGCCGAAGGTGAGAAGAGATTCGCTGGCAATAGGCGAGATCGGAGGAGAAAAGACAGAGTTGGCAAAACACCTTTTGCAAACTTCGATTAGCCTTTTGACTACTCAAACGGCCTTCGTTGGCGACGAGCCTTTGAAAGATTTTGCTAATCGACACTGTTCTCACTTTCTGGTGCCGGTGGTGTCGACAGACTCGCGGCTGCGCATGAACAGTAATGTTTCGGAATCCTCCGATCTGCGAAGAAGAAAACAAATCGGCTCGGATTTACGCTGAAAATACTGGTTTGATGGCTGATTTGTCTCGAAAACCACCAGGAGAGAACAAATCTATTATCACCAGAAGAAGACTCCGCTTGTTGATGATTTCCTTCGCGGAAGTGATGACGAAGCATACAAAGTTTCGGATTCTGGCTACCGGAATGAGCAGCGAAAATTGCTGGAAAAAAAAACTGCCGAAAAAGTAGTGAGCTGCCGGAAAAAATCTCAAATTGAGAGAATCTCTGATACCATGAAGATTTTGAGAGAAAAGAGTGAATTTTCTTCTATATATTTCCATGAATACAAACAATGAATATATACACAAAGAAGGGAAAAATATAATCCCTAAAAATCAGGAAACTATTAACTAATTTACACCAACCATTGACTAATTTACAACCTAACTCACCTAACTCACCAACCATTGACTACTCAAATTTCAACAATATCCTCTGTTGTATATTTACTTAATTAGAATAGGATATTACGATATTAGAAAGAATAGGAGTCCGAAGTTACAGGGATTCCTAACTCATAGTGATTAGATTAAAGTAGTTTCCTTAATTTGTTAAAGTTCTACATGTATACCACGGGTTGTAACATTGATATTATTTCTCTCATATTTTCCCACAATGTGTATATATGGTTAGACTCGTAACTTAAAAATTTCACTGAAATTGTGTGACTTAAACATGCATCCATTTATTTGGTCTAAATCTAAGAGTTGTCATCTTCTCTTCTTCACCATTGACTTAAGAGCAAATGGATGGATGGATGGATATTAAACTCACAATTTAAGTTGATTTCCCCTAACCATATATATAGTTTAAAAATTAGAAACAAAATATTAGTAATATCAAAAAGAGAAAACATTTAGGTGAACCAGCAATCAATCTGTAGTAGGTGCAATGAAAATGAAAATCTAACACGACCTATAAAAGCTATAAAATTATCTAACAACTATAAAATTATCTAACAGCCAATTAAGTTGCACAATTGAAAAATCTTGAAATTTCTCCGTAAGCAAAGCTGCAGAAACATATTGTTTGGCTCATAAAAGAAAATTGAAAAAGGGAAAACAAATTAAAAAATATGGAACTTAAATACCTTGCATGAGACCCATTCAGCAAATGAAGGGTAATATAGGTCCTTGAAGTCATTAAGAGGACGAGAAATCAATGAAAATATGCGTTTAACGGCAGCTTGATCGCCGCTAATTATTCCACTTGTCATTATCTGCAATGCAAACATGTCAAGCTTATGTAAATATCCGTCCACAACAATTTGGAAGCTATTGAAAGAAGAAGATACATTAATATCTTCAGTTTGAACCTTAGTTGCCAGCTGCAACCCTGCTTCCAAAAGAATAGGTCCAGATGATGCATCTAATGCAGTGCGAACAGCAGATACTAGTTGGGCCTAAATTTTATACAGCCGTGAGTAAGAACATATCCGCGAAATTTAAGAAATTTATTCACAAGCATTCTGTCTATAAGGTCGACTTATTTGAAAACAAGCTGGCTTTTACCTACTAGTTTTAATTTTGAGTCATAACTGACTTGTGTATTATAGGAGCAGACATCCAACAAATTTCAGCAGCATACCTGAAACTGTTCTAGTAGAAGGTGTCCAGGAAGCTCAGGGTCAGATACCATTTCAAACTGTATTCAAAATCACAAGTTAGAAACAGATTAATAACATGACATAGTGTACTTTCGACGGACAGTAAGATAGTAAGAACCACTCTACGAAGTTATGCAGAGAAACAAATGAGAAAGGTCCAAGGTTTACTGCTACAAACCTTCCTCACAAATTAACGAGTAATGACATCAAACTGTTTAGTATAAAAAATATAAAATATAAAAGAACAAAATTAATACTGTATACAGGTTGCGCTTTTCAGTAAACTAGACATAATTGGAATTAGTTAATTCTGCAGGACACTATTTCCTGCATCGTAGTATTCAGGAAACTAAATTTGAAAAACAAACATTTGAATCCACCAGTGTAGCAGAGCTGTCTCCCAAATATTATTCAAAAAGCCAAGATTCCTAATAAAATCAGGTTCTTGGTTTGGTCACGTTAAGACTAATGAGATAGGGGAAAAGAGAATTGCGTTGTCTATTATTCAGCCAAAAGTTCATGAATTTATAACACTAGGCTTAGAAGAGAAAAGAGGGAGTAGAATCAATTTACAATAAATACTCAATTAATTACCTAGCTAATTTAATCAATCTATAGCTAATTAACAGCCTAATTGATGCTAATTGACAAATAGTTTTAACACTTCCCTTCAAGTTGGAGTACAGATATTTTCAATGCCCAGCATAGAAAAAAGATATTGGAAAACTTAAATGATAATAAAACATAATAAAATAAACTCGTGATTCTTTAACATTCCCCTCAAACTCAAGATGGGGAGATGAAGCAGTCTGAGTTTGCAGAGTTTCGATGATATGGTAGTGAGTCCTTTCAAGAGGTTATGAACTGATTTGATAGAGGTGCCAATCAAATGATTTGATAGAGATGCCAACAAACAGCTTGACTGAGTTGACAAGACAATCGAAGAAACGGCTTTGATAGAGTGCCGATGAAATGGCTGGACTGAATGGCCAATGAAACTACTTGGTAGAGTTTTTTTATATATTTTTAATTTTTAAGAGATATGAATCTGAAATTTTATAAATAAAGAAGGGGAATTTTTGTTTTAAGCAGCAGGCGGTAAAACTAAAAGAGGGAAAACAAGAAAGTTTGGACTGTCAATAGATGGATCAGAGTTGAACAGCTTGGCATTATTCTAAAACAAATGGTGAACCCTGAAATTTTTTGCCAAGCTTTCTGATGTGCACGCGAAATCTTGGACCATTTTTGGTGTGCCACTGTCTGCCACTGCAGACAATAACACACATGACACTCCTAACGATTATGTTTATGAAAAGGACCAGTGTCTGATACCATGTTAAAACTAAAGAGATGGGGAAACAGAGAATTGTGTTGTTTATTATTCAGCCAAAGGTACGTCAATTTATAGCAATAGGCTTACAAGAGAAAAAAGGAAGTAGAATCAATTTACAATATATACTCCATCAATCACCTAGGTAATTGCATCAATGTATAACTATTAGAGCATAGAGATCCATAAAAAGGTTTTCTTGCTCCAAAAATAAAAGAAAATCCAGTGCTTTGCAGAACACCATATTCCCATACACTCAGCACCAAACAATCAGAAACCCTAGTTTCTTTTCCAGCACTATTTCCCTAACTTCCGTGACTTACTAGCCGTCTTCAAACCTTTCCGATGAGTTGTTGACTGCCATCAGATCTTGTCGGCGACTCTCCGGCTACCTCCAAGATCAGTCTAAATCGTTACTGTCACTTCTGGTTGTTACTGTCACTTCTGGTTGTGGTTTTTGCGATTATATTCTAAGTCCGACTGTGCAATTGCCCGTCAACGACATCCCTAGAACTCGTTGACGACAAGGTTTTTTCTTTCTTTGAGTTGTCTGCTATGTTTTTTGCCGCTGTTGCTTCTATGGTCTCATTTTTGGAGGGGTTTCACTTTGGTCTTGCTCTCTTCACATCTGGTGATGTCTATCTACCATTTCAAATTTATGTT